>OY720159.1:25537834-26052834 GCA_963082805.1 Hemicrepidius hirtus
GGTTTGTTTCTCCGATAATATGAGGACATCGATGTCAAAAAACATGATCCTGAATTTTGCAAATTTCAGTTATATCACCCTTGTAGCTTAACATAGATTAGATTCACAACAAATAAAATAATTATGTTTTTTTCAATACAAAACGGTTATTTTCTATTAAGATAGATAGTACATATTTTTAATTATTTTGTTTTTATAAGGTAAATAACTGCCACATCCATAAAGAGTACACCATTTATTTGGAGTTACAAAAACCTCATATAAGTCTACACATTCTAAAACTGTTTCTGTACTAACTATGTGCACATATAATTATGTTTGCAAATTTGAGCAATTTATTCCTACACAAAACATCATACCCTGATGGGAATGTGATATGTCATTTTTCAAATATATTTACAAAGACAATTACTTGAAAAGTTTACGTTATTAAAAAGTTAGACTTAACCTATTATACAGTTTATATGGCTGTAAATTCTAGTCTCTATTATTGTGAGTAATAAAACAAACATGAGGATCACAGACGTTGTGTTTAAACTTTGAGCTTTGCTGAGTGCACTAGCGTGACAGCTCATATCTTCAGGTGGCAATTGTACGATGGGTTTTCTAACATTAGAAATAGCATCGACGCAGGTAGTCTGTTTTAACATTTCGTTCATTCTAATTGCAGTTTCAATGGGTGCATTGTGTGATTGCAGAGTTTCACGAGCCCATCGACGTAACCAATGCCCCAACCACGCAAGATGACAACCACATATAAAGTTGTTTTCGGCAATCATTAAACCACCTAAAAATATTAAATCTCTTAGCACATACCTATTATAAATGTAGCATTGAAAAAGTTTTAATTATACAGGGTGTTTCAAAAAGTTGCATCCAACGTAATACAATGTAAACTATACCCAAAAATAGGCCGATTTAGAGCCCCCTTCATCTAGACTGCAGGTCTATGACGTCTTATAAAAAAAAATCGCGATTGTATTTTGTTTTATTTGTAAGTTATAACACAAACTTGTATTTTTTTAAATGGAAACCATATTTTGTTTTAACACCAAATTCTTTTTTTTTCTATTATGTATTATGGGCTGGAGCCCCATCTTTTTGAAAGAAACCTAACATTGCACGATCTCCTAATGGCATATGGTCCTAGTGGACTTCAAGTGTTGCTCTCAGAAACTGCACATATCTCTCGCCATTCAAATTGTCCTGATAAAAATAAGGACCTAGCAACGCACTTCCTAAAATTCCACACCATAGATTTTATAAATCCCCAATCCCAATTGACGATTTGATTGTTTTACTAAATGCGGCTTGATGTTTGGACCAATGATGAAAATTGTTCCTATTAAATACTCCGTTGTTTGTGAAATATAATTCGTCAGTCCGCAAGATCGTTTTATAAAAATTACTATTATTAAGATATTTGTTTTCAAACCATCTGCAGTTTTCAAGTCGGTGATCCGGATTGCTTTGTATGAGAGGTAAACAGTATTTCTTAAGTATTTTACCCACTGTATTCTTTGAAATTCAGGAATCTTGCGTTATCTGCCTTGTAGAAGTGTTTGGGTCATGATTTAAATATTCTAACACATTTTCCTCCACTTCATTGTTTCGTTGGTAAGCTTTTGGGCGAACGGTTTTAAACGCCCCAGTTCTATGCAACTTTCTTTCAATTTTTCTAAAAAGCGATCTGTGGGGCTGACGACGTTCTGGATAATCTTGTCTATTCGATTCTAGTTCTATTTTATTTCTATGACGCTGAATATAAAGATGAAACATGTCCACTAGTTCATAATTTGTATATATTTCCATTTTTAAAACACTTATACAGGAAAAATTAAAATCAAGTACACAAAATTAACCACTACAAAAAAGTACCTACGCTTGAGTAGATGTTCTGGTACATTTCTTTTGTCTATTCATGGTTTGACAACTTATTTCACACAAATGAACAACAAATGCCACCTCCCCGGGGAAACAAATACCAACTACACGACGGCCTATTGAACAGAGTTTTCAATGGAGTAAAAAAATTATACGTACCCCCATCCACCAGAGACGCCGCGCCGTGTCGAAACGGTACCACAACGCCGAACTCGCAGGACAACCGGGCATCAGCGAAACCGTGCGAATCACCGCCCGCCACTTCAACTGGCCCCAGCTACGCGTAGATGTGTGCGAGTACATCAGGATATGCCACACTTACCTACCTACAACACTGCAAGAAAGGAAGTAACCAAATCAAAGCCCCCCAAACAAAACAGCTGGCCCATCAACCATGGGAAAATTTATCGCTCGATATCATGGCACCCTACCCCACGACGAAGACCGGTCACTGATTCAAACTGGTGGTAATCGGCGCTCCACAGCCATCGTTATCATTAACGTGCTCCAGATGAACTATTTGCTAGATACGGCTACCCTCACATCGTGCTAAACGACAACGGCTAACAGTTCCATAGTCAAAACTGGAGAGCCTGTAACCGCTGGGACGTGGATCGCTGGACAACCGCCCAGTACCACCCCCGCGCCGACCCCACAGAACGAGAGAACCAGGAAATCTAAACAGGACTGCGCCTACGCCTCCACAATAGCGACCACCGCGAATGGAGCAAACATCTACCCACTATATTATGGACCAGAAGAAACGATACAATTAAACGTACACCCGCCCATGCCTTTCTTGGACGAGAAATTCGGCGACCAGGCGAGTTGCGACACCCACCAGAATCGGCAAATAATCCCGCCACCACAGGAATCCAGAAACTCGAACAACACCCACCCCGAAGACCAAACCGCTTCCAAGTGGGACAACAAATCCTAGTAAAACAACATACATTCTCCAATGCACCTCAGAATATCTGCTTGGGAGGGGCGCGGATCAATAGCGAGCGCGCTCGCTCCAACCAAGATCGCCCCACCCTGCCCGGGCAGCTTATAAGCAGCTGCAGCAGTCCGGGCCAGAAAAAGGATTCTTCTTCAACGCTTCCAAGAGAGACCAGCCAAGAAGACACCAGCACAGGCCACCCAAAAAATCACCAGCAGCAATCATCACCTCCCGGATCACCAGCAGCCGTCATTGTTCAGCCCCAGCAGCGGTGCTCCTCAGACACCGCCGGTTCCCCAGCTCTTCATCAGCCCCCTTTCCCCGCGGTCAAACCCCCATACCATCGACGATGGCCCGTGTCGTGTACACCGCCGAGTAAGTGGGTTCGACCCGAACCACGAGCACGGCCTCAATCTCCTCTTCCTCCAGGTTAGCCACACTCGCGCGGTCTCCGCCAGCGTGCGCCAAGGAGGTCTATCTTCGACACCCCCGAGGACGTCCTGGAGTTAGTTCCAGACGCGGCCGCCGTTAGAGTCACCACCGCCCCAACGTCACCGTTGGACCGGTCCCTCCACGGATCCCCGGAGAGCTCCCCGCCGAAGGCTCTTTCCGGCTTTCCCCCGGACCGGACCCCGATATATCCCCGGAGAAGCACCACGCCCCAGGACGCCCCGAGAACCTACAATACACGGACCTCTTCTAAGCGATTCTTTGGTCCTATTTTTATTATACTATAAAACCACCAAAACTTAATAAAAGCTTTTAAGCGCACACCTTCCTTTATTGTGTCTACCCCGTCATATCAGGTTTACTAATGTCGTTATTTAAAAATATATAAATAAAGTACAAATAATGCACAGAGATAGTGGTCTACCCTAACAAAATTATTTTAATACCTCATGTAACGGAAATATCCTGCTGCTTCTTCTAAACAGACTCACCCCGTATGAAGAGGCAGGAAATGAATGTTTACATAGCGTATGCCGTATTTAAAAACGGTTATTTCACCAACTTCATTTAAATTTTTTTAGATCTGTAATTTGCTTCATTAGTTTACTACTTACCCTTGATTGATGTTGCTCCAACTCTTTTCCAGGAGCTGTAATTAACATATAAAACTTCCGGGCTCAGATGTGATAATTTGTTGTTATTCAATTCTATACTTAAATGTGCAGTTCTGTGAAAACTGGAAAATAATCCACTTGGCAATTCTTCAATTTCAGTGTCAATAATTTTCACAACTAAATCGGTGTTTCTAGTAAATTTGGAAAATGCTCTGTGTTGTATGCTTCTTAAATTTTTTCCAGATATTTCAATATGTCGGATTTTAGGATTAGCCATGCACATTAACTGTTCATCTAATGTGTTCTCTTGTATATACAGTTTTAAAATTCTCAATTGTTTTAAATTTACTAACATAGTACAGAACTGCGAAAGAAAATCGTCTATATTAGGCCAGGTCTGCATTATTAACGTTGTTAAAATTCTCATTCTCCTAATGGCTCTGCTATCGAATTTCTTCAAAACTGTTAAGCCATTTATGTTCAATTCTTGTAGATTTTGTAGTCCGTAAAAACTATCAGCTGATATTTCCTAAATAATAATATGTAATACACAGATTTACTTCATTAAATAGAAATAAGTTTATTACCTTTACGGGGTTGTGGGACAAGTCAAGAGTTTTTAGGTGTGGCAAGTGTAACCACAAATGAGAAGGTATTTGAGAGAGTTCATTATGATCAACGTATAGGTATTTTAGCTTCTTTAAACTTTGTAAAGAATTTTTATCTATATATTCTACAAAATTGTGAGATAAATTTAAGGATATTAGGTTTGGCAGTGGAAGGTAGGGAACAGAATTTATTCCAGTACAAGCTAGAGAGAGTTCTTTTAAATTTTGTGCGTAATGGAACAATTCTTTAAAATTGGCACGTAATGGATTGCTACTAATATCCAGTTTCTGTAATAGACCAAGGCTAGTGAACACATTGTCGGGAAGAATTGTAAATTTATTCTTATTTAAATGCAAATGCTGTAAATAAGGAATATCGGGAAATGTAGTACTGTCAACATGTTCTATATTATTCCACGACATACTTAAATGTCTTAATGTACTGCCAACCTCCGCTAAGCTCAAGCTAGGTACCACTGAGAAGAAATTATTGCTTAAATCTAACATTTCCAATAGTGTGTTGCTTATAACATCTTTTGGAAAATATTTTAATTTATTGTGTTTAAGATTTAGCACCCGCAGTTTTGGTAAACTCGAAAACTGATGATTGTGAAGCTGATTTATTAAATTGTCAGATAAATCCAGTATTTGCAAATTCTGTAGGCCAGAGAACGCGTGTTTTTGTATAAGGATTAAACTATTCCTTCCTATACTTAGCTGTTCTAACGATGTCAGGTGCATAAAACTTTTTGGTACTAATGTAGAGATATTGTTTGAATGCAAAAAAAGCTTTCTAAGAAGGCCAACATTTTCCAAGCATTTGGGTACCTGCGGTAATTCATTATGCCCCAAATCCAAAATTTCAATATTTAGGAATTGCTTTCCAGCTTCGCAATTAACAATTTCATTATGGCTGATGTTAACTTGTATTAATGTAGAAATGTTCACAAAGTACTTGAAGTCAAAATCTTCTAAACGATTGTTTTGTAAATCTAGCTTCCGTAATAAAGGAAGATTGGCAAATGATTGTTCCTGAATTTCAAATATTAAGTTATCAGATAAGATTAAATGTTCCAAATTGGGTAGATGCAAGAAACTATTCTTATAAATATGTTGAATTCTGTTACCTGATAATAAAATTACTTCTAAATCAGTTAAAAAGCTAAAAGTGTCAGAAGCAATTGAAGTTATTTTGTTGTTATTAAATCTAATATCAACCAAATTTTTGTTGATAAATGATTTAAAGAAATTTGTAGGTATAACTTCCATTTCATTAAATTCGAAATTTAAAAATTTAAGATTAGGCAAATAATCTAGGGAATGTTCCGAAACAGTATAGAATTTGTTATTATCAGCAGATAAATACTGCAAATTTACTAGCGGTTTGAATATTTCGTCAGGGACTTCTTCACGGTTAAGACTAAAAGAAATTTCTATAGTTTGTAATTTGTTTAATCCTGCGAAAGCTCGAGAATCGATGTACATTAAAGGATTGAAACTTAAACTTAGTTCTTTTAGTTGTATTAAGGTAACAAATATTTCTGATTTTAAATTCGTGATATGATTATTACTTAGAATTAATGTTTCGATATTAGTACCCCAATTTGAAAAATCGTTTTCTTCAATTTCATATAATTCATTGTAAGCAAAATTAAAATGTGAAATTTTGGTACAATTTTGAAGTGCAGTAACTGGAAGTTTGGTCAGCCGATTACCACTGAAGCTAATTGCTTTTAGCAACCAACAGCTGCTCGAAAAAGCGTTGTCTGGAATCTCTGTTAGCGAATTTGAAGATAAATATAAATATTTTAGAGATGTTAAATAACTTATGCCAGCAGGAAACTCTGTTAATTTGTTGTGATCGAGATCTAAATATTCTAAGGAGTCTTCAATACCGGCAAAAGCGTTTAGATCTATAGTTTCTAGTCTGTTGTATGATAAAATTATTCTCTTGCAATAAAGGCCTAAAAATGTTTCCCGGATAAGTACATGCATATCATTAAAAGCTAAATTTAAATCCCGAACGTACACAGAAGTGTTAAACATTAAATGAGGTAGAGATTTTATATCGTTTTCGCTCAAATCAATTTTCTCTAGTCGTAACTTGCCCTCAAATTTATGATCTGGTAAACTTTCGATGTGATTACCACGCAAATACAACCACTGCAATCGAGGTAAAGTTAAAATTGAGTCGAGTGGAAAGTTTTCTATTAAATTGTGGGAGACACTAAGAGTTTGAAGGCTTGTAGGTAAGGAATGTTTATGGATTTTAAATAGTTTGTTTCCATCCAGGTTTAACCATACCAACGATTTAAATTGATGAAAGCCACGAAAGTCCTTTAAAAGTCGGTCATCTAAATCTGAAGACAACTCTGTAATATCGTTTTCCCCTAGAAATAGATTGGCCAGCGTGTTTTTAACGTGTGACCAATCGCCCAATATTGAATTGATCTGATTCCTGAAAAAAGAATTATAGTTTAGAACTAGTTGTATATGCAATACTTACATGAATCGTTTAGCGCTTACAGTTACTATTTATATCTTAATTTATTCAACGATCGCATAAGGTACCTAGCCTTAAAAAATCACTTACGGTAAGCTACAATGTTACTAAAAAATTACCAACATATGCAACCAGTAATACCAGTTTTCTTATTTTTATAGAAAATGTGTATGCATCTACTTGAGTACAAATTTTTCAGTTGTCAATGAATTTATTAAAGCTGTTAAATATATTCTAAACTCAATATTTTCAATACAACCAACAAACATACAGGGTGGCTTAAATTTCATCTCACCTCCATCTAGGAAACGGTTAGAGATACACGGTGGCTTAGATGAGATAAAAGTTGCCTACTTAGGGGAGAAAACTAATGATGGTCTACTACATATTATGAACAAAAAACTGAAAATGTGGAATTTCTTAAATTTAAAATATCTCGTTAGATAGTGAAAATAGAAAATTTATTTTTTCTATAGCGGATGTTAAAGTGTGCTTTGTTCGACTAAAAATAGTTGACCAAGTATTACTTTAACCGCAAGGGTAGATAAAGTAACACTTTAACCGCAAGGATAGATAAAGTACTTTAATTTTCTGGAAACTCCATGGAAACCGAATGGAAACCTTTGCTACTGAGATTTTCGGCTTTAATATAATCTAATTTTAAATTGTTTTGTTTACAATTTTTTCTTATTTTTTTAACATCTGCTATAGAAAAAATAGAATTTTATACACGACGATAAAATTTAATTATCGACTCGCGAAAATTAAAATATAATTTTATCGTCTTGTATAAAAAATAACTATTATTTATTTCAGCACCTAACAGGCTCAGCGCCCAATAACAAGCTACAAATATAATGTACAAACAGTAACAATCATGCAAGCCAGTGGCGGCTCCTCCATTAGGTCAATTGGTCAATGACCTCCCCACGAAAATTGCATATTGATAAACTGTTAACTAATGAAGTCAGAACATAAATAATAAATATTTAATTCAAAGTTTTCCAACTATTATTTTAGTAAGATATCATCTTACCCAATCGTGCCTGAATATGAAATCTCGGCTGCTTGCATGTGTCATTGCTGATACAATTCGAGTACTGCTACTGTTTGGGTCAATTCTAGACCCAGCCTCGTCGTTCACTTTAGCACACACGTACGTGTTTATGCGGTAGATAGGAATTACAATACTCCAGAGTGAAACGGACAGCCTCGAATTTCGTTTGACTTAGTACAAGATTTTTTTACAATAGCTTAAAGTTGGGCTGAGAGCCTATGAAGCGGTTGACGCATGCGGCGGCCGCATTGCGGCCACCGCTGTGCGGCCGACGCATGTTAACCGTTTCTTATAACGCGTCAGCCGCGTGCGGTTCATATAGGTGATAGCAGTGGACGCTTTTGCACAATGAGTGAAAACGATATGATACGATACCTATTGTTAGAGGAAAATGAAGATGAGGAAATTCTATTGGAATACATGCATGAGGGAAATGCTGAGGTGCATCCCTTGTTTAAAACAAGACCTGAGGAGGGCTATTTTACAACACTGATCAATCGGCATCTATTACAAGACGAAAAGAAATTCAGGGATTTTTTAGACTGAACATTGTTCAGTTTAATTACTTCCTTGATTTGATAAAAGAAGATATTAGCGTTTGTTTGTGAACATGTCATCGTATACCACACTGCGGCTGCGGCTATACTACTGTCGAAGGGGTACAGCCGCACGACTCAATTTGTTTCCTGTCGACGCATGCGTCAGCCGCTTCATAGGAACTGTACCTTAATAGTATTAATATATTCATTTTGCGTTCATTAAAGAATAATTCGTTTTCAGCCACACTTTTTAGTGTAATTTTTTTTCGGATATACGATAAAAAAATACCTTAATTAAGATAGACGAATTGATCTTAAATATAAATCCCTTTAAGGTAAGAATAAAGTTTTTTCGTTTTTAGTATTTTGTTCATATCTTGTTTTTTAAAATTACCTCCCTTTATGATTGACCACCGGCCGCCACTGATGCAAGCTAACACCAGTAGAGACAGGATTTAAAAAAAAAAACAGAAAAAAAAGAACAACTTTAACCTAACATAACATTCTTTAGAATTTTATCTCAATAAAAATAATAATTATTATTATTATTAGTGAAGCAAAATATTTAACAAACAAAAGAAAGATAGCTACATTTATTCATGGAACATGATTTCCACAACTCTTAAATTTCTTTATATTCGGTTGGAACAAGTCAATACGATTATAGCGGTTCATTATCTCCATTAGCCTGACTAGTGGCGAGTTACGATAGTAATTTCTTTGAAATTGGGGTACAATGAACATAGGAAAATGTCTGTGATTGTACATAGGTACGGTGAACATTAAATGCTGTAAAATATAGGGAACAATCAATTTTATATTAATTAGCAATTTTATACAAACAAACAGCAGAAATAATAACATGTCTATTTTCTAAGCTCTGACAATTAAACTCATGTAGTAATAGAGTATAGGGTCTAGCAAACGGATAATAGCCGTGCTCCTTATAGAAAATAAATCTAAGAATTTTTTTTTTGAACTTTTTCTACTTCGTTTTTGTAGTACTCGTAATAAGGCGACCATATAATCGCTCCATATTCCAGTTTACTTCTGACATAAACATATAAGAATGACGTTAATTTAGTGAAGCCCGCAGAGTTTCGGATTATAAAACCTAACATTCGATAGGATGCTTTGACACAGTTCAGCACCTGCTCATTGAATGTCAGCTTATTGTCCAACAGAATTCCGAGATCTTTAATAATTTTAACTCTTAGCAACTTACATTTATTCATTCTGTAGTCAACGATAATCGGTGCTTGTTTTCGAGAGTATGTCTTGCAGGTGCACTTCTTTATATTGAATTCAAGATGATTTTTTTGGGACCAATGTAATACCCGATTCAGATCCTCTTGCAGTTCAAAACACTCTTGAATTTTAAAGATAGGTTTGTATAGCTTAAAATCACCGGCAAATATTTGACAATTAGAATATTTCACGCACCCCGGCAGACCGTTTATTAAAACCAAAAATAATAATGGTCCTAGGTTAGACCCTTGTGGTACTCCCGACGGAGCATGATACACTGACGACCTACATCCATTATAGACAACGTATTGTTTACTGCCTGATAAATAAGAAGCAAACAACAGTAATATTTCCCTTGAAAGTGCAAAAACATGAAGTTTATTTAGTAAAGTATCATGATGAACTCGATCAAAAGCCTTGGCAAAGTCTGTAAAAATTACATCCAAGTTACCCCCGCAATTCCTGGTTTCGGTAATACTCTGAGTAAAGCACAAATGATTAGTTGAGGTTGATCTTTCCGATAAAAATGCACAGATCTCGCAATTCTTGCAACCATCGGAGGGTGTTGAAAACAAACACGATGTATATTTAATAGGGTAATCGAATATACAGAGTGTGTAAAAATTGTGGTGCAGGTTTCAGGTAATGCAAGATATCGCACTAAAAAGGAAACTAATTTTGATTTTGTATGTAAGTAATCAATAATAAAATGTTTCAAGTTGAACGGCAGCTACACATTTAGGATACAGCGGGGAGATGCAAGTTCGTGTTTTAAACAATAGTTTTGAGCAAAACTTTAAACGAATTGTAAGTCGTATTTGGTTTATCGACATTAATAATTAATTAATGTCCGTAAACCAAATACGGTTTACAATTCGTGGTATACGATTGGCGATTGGCTAAGGAAAACGAAAAATTATTAAAAAAATAATATTTTGATGGTCTTGTGTTATTTTCTGTAATGCTAGTGAGACAACATGATGGAAAACGGGATATTCAGATGTGAAAATCTTACAGCGATCATTAGAAAAACACAAGTTTAACGAACACATTTCTTCAGCCTGAAAACTTGTTCTTTTGGGAAAAGAAAATATTACTGCGGTAGCTTGACTTTATTTTAGTTACATTTTTAATATTAAGGCTGTACTTTGAAGCTATAGGTTAAATTTAGACAGCATTTATTCTAAATTTATTAGAACACTATTTATTTTTTCTTCTTCTCCCATTCTTGCCATTTATGTTTTATATATTCTAACTTGGTAATAAGCACCTCATTGACTGTTGCTGGATATTTACATTTATAGTTGATATAATTTGTTGATGTTTAAATATTTCAGAGCGTAAAAACAGCGATTACAATCGACAATTAAATTGAAGTTAAGTTAAACGATCAATGGTAAAAAACTTTAGCTATTATCACTGAATGTACCCATCAAGTAACTCTATTTTGAAAGAGCAGCATTCTTTATTGTTACCAATTTTGAACTTTGACGACTGTAAGTTCAGGAAGCGTTTGCCAGCTTTTTTAATATCAGCTTTTTGTCTTAGGAATAACTTTACCTGAAGCTTGCACCACCATTCTTATACATTCTGTATAATGAACATGGTTAACAATACAAATACCAAAGAGACTATTATAACAGACTAGTATACCGAGTGGTTGGTATCTGAACAGGAAGTATAGGTACATTGCACATATCACGTTTATCCGAATTCCTGCTCCTAATTGTTATGAAAAAAATTGGTAATGGTAGTAAACTAAAGAGAATAATATTCCGGGTTAAAAATTCTTTGTGTACTATTTCTTTAACATAACAGTATAAAATTTAAAAATGTCGCTATTCAAAAAATACGAGGTGCTGCACTTGTCAAAACAAAAAATACTCATATTTTTCGAATGTATACCTTCATACTTAAATTTTATATATTTATTTTTATATCATTTATTATACAAAGAATTCTTAAAATTGAACGACGCGGAATATTATTCTCTTTAATTTGGTACCATTGCCAATTTTTTCCATAAAAATGGCGAGGAGGAATTCGCATAGATGTGATAAACAATGTAAACAGCTTATGTACAGGGATATGACCAACCACTCGGTATAAATGTTGCTTACTGCGCTAAAGTAATAAATTAAGAGAATATACAGGGCGTAGAATTGAATTATGCGACATAGAGGGAATTGGATTGTAAAATGTTAAAAGCCCCTTATTTTTAAAATTGAACTATACACGGAATATCATTCTCTTTAATTTGGTATACCAATACCAATTTATTCCATAAAAATGGGGAGCTGCGCCGAATATTATTCTCTTTCATTTGGTACCATTACCAATAATTTTTTCCATAAAAATGGCCAGGAGGAATTCGCATAGATGTGATAAACAATGTAAACGGCTTATGTACAGGGATATGACCAACCACTCGGTATAAATGTTGCTTACTTGGCTAAACTAATAAACTAAGTGAATATACAGGGTGTCGAATTGAATCACGCTACATAGGGAATTCAATGGTAAAATTTTAAAAGTCCCTTATTTCGGGGGCAATTTTGCGAAGATGCTTATAAGCTGTTGTGTGTTTAATTGCGCAATCAAAATATATAATTTTAAAATGAGAATAAATCAGAAACGAATTAATGCTTTAACACAAAATCACTTAAGACTTTTACGACAGCTAGTACAATATAAGTGTTCATATTATAATATAATATTACAGAATATCAGCAGAAGAAAC
The DNA here is from genome assembly GCA_963082805.1 of Hemicrepidius hirtus. Classification (NCBI taxonomy): domain Eukaryota; kingdom Metazoa; phylum Arthropoda; class Insecta; order Coleoptera; family Elateridae; genus Hemicrepidius; species Hemicrepidius hirtus. The sequence continues at coordinate 25,550,421 of OY720159.1, forward strand.
ATTTGGTAAAAATAGATTATTATTACGTTCTGAACATTTTGTATTTTTTGGTTCTGTTTTCTTTTCCAGTGAAGGTATTCACAACAAAAATATTTTCGGATATTTTTTAAGGACAGAATTAACGCTTCTGCGCAACCGCTTACAGAACAGCGCGTGTTGTCCGACAACGCAACCAACTCCGCATGCTCGCACCCTGCTTAGATCCCGCGTGACGATATTTCGTGACGCGAGAACCTATAACTCGCCTCCGTATAAGTGTTTTCAACACTAAAAAACCATGCTGAAATGAAGAGATATAGGGCTTTGCCTGGGCCAGAAGGTACTTGTACAATATACTCTCAAAGAGCATGCCACGAACAGATAGCAGGGCCACGGCTCTAAAGTTACTACATTCTGTTTTGTTTCCATCGTTGGGTACTGGGACACACTTTTCTGATTTTCCAATCAGAGGGAAAGTGGCTAGTTTGTAGAAAAAGAACACTAAGATGATATACAAAAAACTCTGAGCAAGCTTTATACAGGGTGTGTAAAAATTCGCGTGCAAGTTTCACGTGAAATAAGACAAAAATTCCTTTGCAAAAAAGTTCCTAGACGCACGGTTATTTCTCAGCATAACAATTTAAGAAATGTAAACTTGGCAACCTTCTATGTTATAACCACAAATATCAAGCAACTCATCTATTAGACGAATTTATTATCTGCCATTGCATCAAAGCACTCTAAAATCTATCAGTAATAATAATCTTTAGTACACAGAGCTCTAACAATTCCTTTAGATAAAAATAGTTTTAATAGAGAAATTTCAATTATTAAACAAATTGCATATAGCAATGGATATAACACTACACTTATTGACACGTTAATTAAAAAGAAAATTTATAAATTAGCTATTCAAAAAGTTTATTCCATTAATAACTCTGATAAAACATTAAAATACGTTTCAATTCCATATTTTGGTAAAATTTCAGAAAAGATTGCTAAAATTATAAATAACGCAAATAAATATAAAGTCAAATAATCATGGATTTTAACAAAGTAACGCTTGAGAATGTCAATAAATATAAAGTCATTTTTAAAACAAATAAAAACATTCTATACTCTCTTTTCAATGCTAAAGACAAAATTAATGATTTGCTAAAATCAGGTATTTATAAATTAAATTGTTCACATTATGATTCAGTATATATAGGTCAAACAATTAGAAATTTCAGTATTAAGCAAAAAGAACATATCCGTTGTTACAAATCTAATCATAAATCAAATTATGCTAAACATTTCTTAGAACATAATCACACATTAACATCCAATAAGACAATTTAATTTTTACACTTTTCTGATAACAAAAATAAATTAAATATTTTAGAAGTTTTTGATATTTATAAACACACAAAAAACAACATACCTTTAATGAATGAGCAAATTGAACTCTTACAGCCGGATTCATCAACGAGGCGTAAGTCGTTAGTCCGACTACTGAGATTTGCGACCGTGTAAACCTATTCATGAACGCTGCGCGTTTTTTTACGTCCATACTTACGCTTCTCTTAATACAGGACACTCCGCGAAAAAACTAGCGACGCGTAACGCGCGCCATCTATTCGGTTTGGTGTGGAACCATCTGGAAATATCACCATGAGAACGGCACCTTTTTGAAAATTTTGTTTACTATTTAAACAAATATTTACAGTATTTTATGTGATTTGATATAAAACATAACCTAAAACAATTTTCGTAATTAAAGTTTGACGTTTTGTCATAGTGAAAATAATCGAACCCGCATAGATGGCGCTAGTAAACATGTCGCAAATCGTTTATATAGGAAAATCCAGAAGTGTCCTGTATTAAGCGAAGCGTATTAATAGTATTTGGCCTAGTGCACAGCCTAGTGCGGATTAAATTTAGTCGAAAAGTTACGCCTGCTATTGTAGGTGTATAACTTTTGGCGCAACTCCGACTTTGCATTAAGTTCGTTACTTTGTGTCTAATTTACAACGATTTTTTCAACAAAAGAGTACTTTTCAGTGCTCCGAACATTTTTTAACTCTCAAAAGTAAGTATTAAACTGTATTTATTTAAATATAATGCCTAGTATTACAATTGTAGGTTAGATTTAACCGGTTCAGTTTTGCATGTTAATTTAATCAGTTTTTGCCAGTAAAACGATATTACTACCAAGTCTTACTCGACATCCATATGTTTAGCTTTCGTTAGGTGCTAAAAATTGCGCATTTAGAAGTATGTAGTATGTGCCCAAGTTTTAATATCAAATTTGTACCTCCAACTTGGAGGTCAAGTGAACAATATCGCCTATTACTCGTTTTCATTTTGTTGTGTTGCAGTTTTAAGCAAAATTACTGTCATTTCTATGTAATTACTACCTATAATTAAACTAATTTTTAATGTGTACACTTTACTTAATGATACAAATTTATAGTTAGAATGTTTCCTGGCCCTGCGAGGATTCTCCTGGCTTTGAATGAGGGCAATGATCTGCCTGAACCACCCCCTGTTGTTGTTAACGAGGAATGATGTGGTTGAAGGAGCTGAGCTGTAGCACCACCAGGTGACATTGAGCAACGTACAGCAGCAAATCTACGTAGGGAGAGGTTGTTTCGAGACCGGTTGGACTCTCTACAAGTGCCCGATGCACTGTTATTAAGGTAAACAAATAATTAAACACCTTTATGTTTAAATATAACTAAGTACTGTAACTTTTATTAAAGGTACTATCGTTTGCCTCGCCATATGATAGTGGAATTGTGTGAGCTGCTAACCCCACAACTAGAACACCCTACACGAAGAAGTCAGTCTCTTTCTGTGATGCTACAGGTGCTCATTGGCTTGAGATTTTTAGCATCATGTGGTTTCCAAAGTTTAATTGGGGATATTGCTCATGTAAGCCAGTCAACATGTAGTCGAGTGCTGACAAATTTTTGTACAGCCTAGAAACATTAGCCAGAGATCATATAAGATATCCAACAAATGATCCAGTAATTGGCTTAAGGTAGCATTTTACGCTATAGACAACATGCCCAATGTAATAGGAGCAATAGACTGCAGCCATATTTTGTTAATGCCCCCTAAAGAAGATAACGCCAATTACATTGACCGTAAAGGCCAAACATCATTGAACATCCAGGTTGTGTGTGATGCACAACTTCGAGTTCTGAATCTTGTTGTTCAATGGCCAGGATCAACACACGACAGTTTTATTTGGGCAAATTGTGCTCTAAAACGTCAATTACAGCAACATGTTTGTCCTGCTGCTTATCTTGTTGGTAAGTTTCATAATTTTGTTATGTACTGTATTATATTAGTTAATTGTTTGGTGTTCTTGCAGGCGACTCTGGCTATCCGTTGGAACAATATCTCCTAACACCATTTCGAAATCCTGCAACACCAGCTGAGGAAAGGTACAATGAAGCACACATCAAGACGAGAAATCCAGTTGAACGCTGTTTTGGTGTTTTAAAAAGCCGTTTCTGTGCAGAAAATTATTATTGCAGCTTGCATGTAGCATAACATGTGCATCAATGAAGGTGTTCCTCTAGAACAGGATCAGATAATTCCACTGGATGGCCAACCTCCACAACAGGAGATTTACAATGAACCAGTCGTTGGTGCTCATATAAGACAGCAAGTTGTGGCTCGTTAGGAGCAGTAAAACCACCGTTTTAAAAATGTTTAAAATGTTCTATATTTTATATTAATAATTTTTTCAATTGTAACATAACAATCAATATTTAACAGATAATAATTAGAATTAACAACTTATTAACATATTGACATTTTCAAGCTATACTTTGTTAAAATCCATAATTTATTATAGAAATAATAATAAATATTAAATAAAATATCGATTTTAACGGGAAATAATATGATTTATTTGCTTAATACGTATTGCGGCATCAATGTGCCATTGACAAAAGCATGCTTTTGATAAGGGCTGTTTTTATTTAATATTTATTATTTCTAAAACTTATTAACTGTTTTTAGCTCTACTTTGTTGAAATCCATTATAAATAATAATAAATATCTTTATTGACATTTTCAAGCGTTACTTTGTTAAAATCCATGATTATAGAAATAATTATATTTAATATTTCTATAATGAATATCTTGGTTGAAATTTAATATTATTATTTATGTTTATTATTAAAATGGATTTCAACAAAGTACTGCTAAGAACAGTCGAGAGATTTTGGAAATATTTTCTCAATTTAAACTCCCGTAGTATCCCTCATAAAATTAACATACTGCTGGAACAGGTCTACCATTTTTTCCTGCGCAATAGTTTGTCTGCGCATTAGGTTCAACTGCTCTTGCCCTTGCTGCAGCAGCTGTTCTAGTAATGATAGGCTAGGAGGAATTTTAACTTTATGTTGATATGCCAATGTTGTTTTTAAAAATGTTTGTACCACAAAAACTATTATTTGTGTTTGTAGTAAATATACTTTAATATACCTGAAATCTGTTTGAGTCGACTGTTCTCGGTCGACTATCAAGGAGTCTTCATTGAGATCGGGATGGGAATCGGGAGTGCCTGGAGTGCACAGGAGGTCTACTGTGGGGTGATCAGGAGTTGGTGAATTGTATACATGTGTGTGTGTCTGACTAGTGTACGAGCATGATGCTTGTGTGTTAAGGTGTGTAGTGGTAGTGTGTTGTTACCGATCTGCCTGAGACTGAAACTTAGCGACCCACTCAAACCACACGCACCGCCGATAGAACGAGTGATATCCTTGTTCCCGCAGGTCACACCTCTTTCCTTACATATTAAAATCCACACGTACCGCTAACAGAACCAAATGTCTGTTACCAGACCCCACCACACAACCAGTAACTTATCCGCCACATCCAACAGCCAATAGGAGAAGCGCCCGCCAGGTCCTGGGGCCATAAAAGCAGCAACAGCAGCGACAAGAAGTTGTTACCGATCTGCCTGAGACTGAAATTCTGCGACCCACTCAAAACACACGCACCGCCAATAGAACGAGTGATATCTTTGTTCCAACAGGCCACACCTCTTTCTCATATACTCAAAGTACACGTACCGCTAACAGAACCAAATGTTCTAGAACATTTTCCTAAATTCGTCACCCCATTTCCAACCACTCAAACGCACCCTCACAAGTTCACACCCTTATTCTAGAACAAATCCCAAGGTCCAAATTCTAGTATAAATACTCCACCCCAATCCCAATCCAACTAAGATGTTCCGAGTCCACAGCCAGCAACTCTTCAACTTCAATCCATCAACTCCAAGCTGTCTCTTCGATACTACCCTAGCTACCAGGGTCTGTTATTGAATATTGTTGCCACGCCCGCTTCGAGGTAACAAAGTCAGTTCAGAGACGATAGCGAGTAAGGTAGCAGGAGCAGGCAGATTGAGGCATGCTACACTTACATCCTAGCCTATCGTGTCTCCCAGCGTGCCTTCAGCTCTTTATGCTTATTTTGTATATACCGAGTGGGTACTTTCAAAGCCGAACATAGGGAAATTGCATTGTAACTGATTTTTATATATGTACATTCCTGCTCGCCATTTAAACCCACAAGGATGGTAATGTATTTATTATAAAAACCCTCTACTCTACTGAATACTCGTTATAATTCATATTATTTGAATATTTGATATTAATAACAGAAACATCGACAGATTTCAAATAATTTAATTGACAGATAAAAAAAAGTTGACAATCATAGCAACCTATATTATTTCAAAATAGCCTTATTTTATAATTTTTTTACAGAAAAAGATAACTAAGTACTAACATTTATTGCTACCATTCGATGCGCTGTATTTTTGTCGTTCTATTCACACCATTACCATCCCTGAGGGTTTAAATGGCGAACAGGAATCTATATAAAGGTTAGTTACAATGCAATCCCCTATGTTCGGTTTTGAAAGTACCCAGACGGTACATGTATTTAATCCATTCCATTAATAAACCTGTTCTGTTCTACAACTGGGTATTATTGTGTTGGGTATAACATTAGAGACAGATAGCGAGACCTTCACCATTAACAACTTCAACCATCACCTCCGAGCTCGCCGCCCAACCACGACGTCGCCCCCGAGACCACCACCTGGTAACATGTTCTAGAACATTTCACACGAATTAGTCACCCCATATTGCAACCACTCAAACGCTCCCTCACAAGTTCACACCTTTATTCTAGAACAAATCCCAAGGTCCACGTTCTAGTATAAATACACTACCCCATTCCCAATCCTACTAAGATGATCCGAGTCCACAGCCAGCCACTCTTCAACTTCAACCATCAACTCCAAGCTGTCTCTTCGATACTACTCTAGCTACCAGGGTCGTCATTGAATATTGTTGCCACGCCCGCTTCGAGGTAACAATTTGGCGGCCAACGTGGGGTACTCTTCTTCCGACGAAGAAGACTTACCGGTAGTCGCCTACCTGCTCCACCACCGACAGCTATCCAAGTTCACGATCCGCTGACGCCTGGACCAACCGCTCCTGCACTTCAGGACAACATCGGCCCTCTCTAGACGTTACTGCACGTTCAGCACCTTCACGACTAGCATCTCCATCGCTAAGCGAATGCACCTCCGCTCAGGATCGACCACTGCACCCCGGATTCCTAGCATGGATGCCCTAGTCAACCGACTAACCGCTGCGCTCCAGCAAGCTGCTTTAGAAGCCGCGGCTCCGGCAGCTCTCCAAGTAGTCCCAGAAAAACACCAGGCAGCCTATAAAGAGCTACTTCGAGAACTCACTGCTGTGCTGCAGCAACAAGCTCTGCAAGCCACGGACGTGGTTTCAGCCTTCGCGACTAGTATCCCCATCGCTAAGTGCAGGCAACTCCGCTCAGGATCGACCACTGCACCCCGGATTCGTAGCATGGATGCACTAGTCAACCAACTTATCACTGTGCTGCAGCAACCAGCTCTGCGAGCCACCGTCGTGGTTCCACCAGCAGCTCCGGTTCCACCGGCAGCTCCGGTTCCACGAGCTCTGCAAGCCACCGAACTGGTGTCACCAGCGGCTACGGTTCCAGCAGCAGCTCCGGTTCCACAAGCTCTGCAAGCCACCGACATGGTCCCACCACCAGCTCTGTCAGTCGCAGCCGTAGCTCCACCAGCAGCTCCGGCTCCACCAGCTTTGTCAGCAGCTGCGAAACTCCCGATGGAGTTTCCTCGAACTTCAGTTCGAAAATCCAACCACCTGCACCAACCTGGAGGCCTACTTCGACGCGACTCGCACCGTGATTGCGAGAAAGTCTGCTTCGCACGTAGCCTGCTAAAGGGTGCGTGTTTAAAGTGGTTCACCATCTACCCAGTTCAACCAGCTCTGCGAGACACCGTCGTGGTTCCACCAGCAGCTCCGGTCCCACCAGCAGCTCCGGTTCCGCCAGCAGTGCAAGCCACCGTCGTGGTTTCGCTAGCAGCTCCGGTTCCACCAGCAGCTCCAGTTCTACCAGTAGCTCCGGTTCCACGAGCTCTGCAAGCCACCGACGTGGTTTCACCAGCGGCTCCGGCTCCACCAGCAGCTCCGGCTCCACCGGCTCTGCCAGCAGCTAAACCCAACCACCTGCACCACCACGTCGCACCTAGCCTGCCAAAGGGTGAGTGTTTAAAAGTGGTTCACCATCTGTTCAGTGAAAGTGTACGCGAGAGACTTGAGACGAGCTGTTCGACAAAGCGAACAATAAATGTAAAAGACTTTGTTACTTTATTACCATTCTTTATATTTGTATGTTGTACACCTGCTATTCTTACTTATAAAATAAAGATACGTCGAGACAGCTCAACTACCCCCTAACAAACCCGTCGCAAATTTCAGTCCTCAAAGCGGGGAGGATTGTTACCGATCTGCCTGAGACTGAAACTTTGCGACCCACTCAAACCACACGCACCGCCGATAGAACGAGTGATATCCTTGTTCCCACAGGCCACACCTCTTTCCTTACATATTAAAATCCACACGTACCGCTAACAGAACCAAATGTTCTAGAACATTTCACACGAATTAGTCACCCCATTAGTCCATCCACTCAAACGCTCCCTCACAAGTTCACACCCTTATTCTAGAACAAATCCCAAGGTCCACGTTCTAGTATAAATATTAAATACACCACCCTATTCCCAATCCTACTAAGATGATCCGAGTCCACAGCCAGCAACTCTTCAACTTCAACCATCAACTCCAAGCTGTCTCTTCGATACTACCCTAACTACCAGGGTCTGCCATTGAATATTGTTGCCACGCCCGCTTCGAGGTAACAGTGTGTTGGTGCCGGCAGCTCTAAACTATTAAAGCCCCCTCTAGGAATCCCTTCTATTGCCGCTTTCCCTATCAGTTCCAGCATGTCCTCATCGCAGGAGTCCATGTCGATATCTGGTTCCGACCCACCACCTGTAGCCACACGTTCTTGCTGTTGCTGAGAAAGTGTGATAGGAAATTAGACGAATTGAAAATGAAATCGTAACAACCGTCCTACGTCTTTTTTTCGGTTTCCCGTTTCATGTCTTTAAAGTTTTTCTTTAGCTGCGGTAAAGTTCTAGGTACAGGACTTACTGCATTCACTGCACCTAGCACTGCCTGCCACACAGCTTTCTTCCGCTGCCAAGTATTTTTTGGCGTTATCTTGCCATACAGCAGCTCGTAATTTTTCGTCACCTCTCTTCGCAAAATCAGCATCTCGTCAGGGGTAAAATTCGCACTGCGCTTCTTATCAGCCATTGTCGATCAATCTACAAGTTTATAGTATTACCATTAACTTAGTTTAAGTAGTTATAGCTTTCTGCATTTTTTATTAACTTTGTAGGATTTAATATGTACCTACCTAATATTTATAAATAAAAATAATATATAATATGAGCTTTATAATTTAAATGTTAAATAATTACATGGCGGACAGTTATCAATTCATACTGACTACCTAATATTTATAAATAAAAATAATATATAATATGAGCTTTATAATTTAAATGTTAAATAATTACATGGCGGACAGTTATCAATTCATACTGACTACGTGCTTTCAAATCAAATCTTTTTATTAAATTCATACTCTATTATTAAAATATATACTTACATTTCTTACAAAGTTGATATTGTTTTATAATTCAATAACTTCCATTAATTAACATTTATTTAAATAATTCAAGTAGTAAACATTTATAACACAACATTAACTGACATCTATTAAATCTCACTTCCCGTTACCCAGTAACCCCTAATATATATATAACATCTCCCTTCTTCCCAATCCAACACTTAATTCATTACATAATCTTTAAATTTATTTGGAAGTTTTCCAATTCTTTTACATTTTGGTGTAATAGGTTCTTCGTGGACCATTTCCAAATCTTCAGCGCCAGGATTAATTTTTTCCAGTTCAGTATTATTGTTTTCTACTTCAGTTGGTACTATACTGGACTTCCTTATATGGACGCTGTTTCTTCTACAAACTCTATTATTTTCATCCCTAATCATATACGACCTAGGAGTGTCTTCCACTTTCTTTTCCACTACCGCTGGTACCCATTCCATTCCTTTCTTTGTTACTACACTATCCCCTTCGTCAAAGTCGTATCTTTGTCTACTGCCCCTGTCATAATAGTACTTGTCTAATTGTCTTTTATTTTCTAATTTGTTTTTAACTTCTAAATTATTGTATCCTTTTGGGACTAAGCTACTATCACATACGGGTAATTTCGATGTTAATGCTCTTCCCATTAGCAATTGAGCAGGTGATAGGCCAACATTAATGACCGGTGTGTTGCGATACTCGAGGAGACTTAACAACAAGTCATCGGTTTTCTTAAGCATGTTTTTCGCTATTCCCACAGCTTTTTCAGCAAGTCCATTTGAACGTGGGTAATGTGGACTACTTGTTGTGATTTTAAAACCCCATTCACTGCTAAACTTTCTACACTCAAATGAATTGTATGGCATATTATCCGCAATCAATTCGTCAGGAATGCCATGAACTGAAAATGTCGTTTTTAAATTTTTTATTATGCTTTCTGACGTTTTTGCTACAAGTGGTAATACTTCCAACCACTTTGAGTAGTAATCAATTATTACTATATAGCTTTTACCTCCGAACTCTAAAATGCCGCTGACTATTTTTTTAAACGGTCTCTCTGGAATTTTATGAGGTATCATAGGTTCTTTTATATTATTTTTCTGGTATTTTTCACAAACTTTGCATTTTGATATATAATTCTCGATATATTTGCTCATTCCTGGCCAAAACAAAGCTGTCTTTGCCCTGTCTTTAGTTAGTCATTCCGAAGTGGCTTTCATGTAATAACTTCAGCATGTCTCTTCTAAGACATTGTGGGACAATTAATCTCGTCTCCAGAAATAGTAACCCATCGGCCACGTGAATGTCACTTTTGTAATTCCAGTAACTTCTTAATCTTTCAGGTAATATTTTATAATTTTTTGGCCACCCATTCTGTACGTACTCTAACATTGTATTTAGCTCATTGTCATTGCGTGTTTCCGTTTGGAATTGTTCCTTTTTATTCATAGTTATATTAAAATTTTTTACCACCGAATGAACAATTTCACACATACTTGGGTCATCTTCTACTGCATCTTTGATGAATGATCGTGAAAGTAAATCTGCTATATACATATTTTTTCCAGGACAGTATTCTAGTTGTATATCATACCTCAATAGTTTCAATCGCATTCGTTGTAGTCTCGGTGATGCTATTTGTGAAATATTTTTTCTGCAAATGCTTAACAAAGGCTTATAATCCGTAATTATTTTCACCTTTCTTCCATAAATAAAATAATGAAACTTCTGAGTTGCATACACTATAGCTAATAATTCCTTTTCTATTTGTGCATATGACTTCTCCGTATCTGTTAAGCTTCTTGAGGCGTGATAAATTGGTTTATCCTGTAACAAACAACACCCTAACCCGTTTTGCGAAGCATCTGCTTGTATTATAGTTTCTTTATTTGATTGAACATTTCCAAGTACTGGTTTAGTTCCCTTACTGGTGCTGTAAGTTCTGCAAATTTTGGTATACATCTTCTTAAATAATTAACCATTCCCAATATACTTTGTAACTCTTTTACATTTTGAGGAGAATCTAAACTATAAATGGCTTTAACCCTCTCAGGGTCCGGCTTCATCCACTCTTCACAAAATATGTGACCAAGGTACTTCATTTCCTTAATCCTGTACTGCACCTTGCTCTTGTTAAACTTAATATTTAATTTCCTCGCACGTTCCATTACCATTTTTAATATTTTGTCATGCTCGCTATCACTGTTAGCCGCTATTAATATATCATCAAAGTAGACAATAATCCCAGGAATCCTATCAAAATTAGCCTCATTTACTTTCTGAAAATACTCTGGTGCGTTATTAATTCCAAACGGTAGCTTTTTAAATTTATAGCAACCAAACACTGTGCTGAAAGTACACAATTAACTGGATTCTGAATCTAACTCTACATGATAGAACCCGTCTTTAAGGTCCAATACTGTAAAATATTTTTTTCCATTTAATTTTGAACTAACTTCCTCTATTATGGGTATTATATAAAATTCTCTTTGTATTGCTCTGTTTAAATCCTTTGGATCCAGACACAACCTTAAACTACCATTTGGTTTTTCAACTATCACCAAGTTGCTAACCCACTCACTTGGATTATTAACCTTAGCTATTATTCCCCTCTTCTCTAGTTCTAATAATTTTTCTTTTAATCTTCCGCGTAACGCAAACGGTATTCTTCTAGCGGGTTTAGCTACTGCCTCATAATTCTGTTTTAATTTAATAGTGCATTTATGCTTAAACTTCCCTATACCTTCAAACATTTCTTCATTTTCTTTTACAAAATTTTCCTTTGTGTTTTGATTTACCACATTATGAACTTTTTTTATTAATCCTAATTCCACACACGAATTTAAACCCAATATTGGTTTGGATTCTACATTGACTATAATAAACTTCGTCAACCTATTTACATTTTCAACACTACATGGCAACATAACGTAACCTAATGGTTTTATTTTACAGCCTCCGTATGCTTCTAACATTTCACTAGTAGGCCTTAATTCATGGTTGCTGTAGTGCTTGTGATATATACTTGCAGGTAATATATTTACTTCAGAGCCAGTATCGAGCTTAAAGTTAATATTTATCTTGTCGATTCTTAAATTTGTATACCAAGCTCTAACATTATCAACTATATTAACGTTACTTACTATTGCAATAGTACCCACTGCCAGATCACTATCTGCATCTGTCTCTATATTAACCTCTTTCACATTTCTAACTCTACAAGCTTTAGCAAAGTGATTAAGCATCCTACACTTATTACATTTCTGCCCATATGCTTTACACTCCCTAGGCCCATGGTGTTCCTTACATCTGTAACACAAAAATGTTTTATTTGAACTTGTACCACTAGCCAAATTTTGTTTAGTGGTTGATCTTCTCGTCTGATATTCCTCTTCTCTCTTCATCCTCTTTAATTCTAATACTTGTTTTTCTTGAACAGCCTGCACTTGACTATTTGTAACTTCAGCTGCTCTGCATTCAATTACTGCTTTATTTAGATCCAGATCTTCTTTTCTTAACAATCTTTCTTGCAAATTTAGATCATTTATACCTAACACAATACGATCCCTGATAAGTGATTCCTTCTGCTCTCCAAATTCACAAGAACGTGCTAGTTTCTTAAGATCCGTCACGTAGTGATCAAAGCTTTCACATTCCTCCTGCTTCCGAGTGAAAAACAAAAATCTTTCGTATATAATATTCTTCTTTGGGTTAGCGTAGCTTTCAAACTCTTTTATCACTACATCATAGTCATTTCTTTGGTCGATTGATAATTTCAGTGTATTAAAAATTTCACCACCCTCCTCTCCTATGATGTTTAACAGAATTGCCACTTTCACATCCTTGGGCTTGCTAATTTTGCCCGATGCTTTCAAATATATTTCAAAATTCTGTTTAAAGTTTTCCGCTACATTCCCCGTGAATCTCATTGGCTCTGGAACGCGAGTATCCATTTTTTGTTTTATTTTTTTTTTAATTTAACCAAATTTATTTTACCAGATTTTTAGAATACATACTTTAATATTTCTTTTCTTGTTCTTTTTTCGCCTGCGCCATGTTTTATAATTCAATAACTTCCATTTATTAACATTTATTTAAATAATTCAAGTAGTAAACATTTATAACACAACATTAACTGACATCTATTAAATCTCACTTCCCGTTACCCAGTAACCCCTAATATATATACAGATTGGTGGCCGTTATTGTGAACATAGAGAGACAAATGCTTACGCGCTTTGCATGTATCGACACCTTGATTATGCATTATTTTTAAAATTGTGTTCTGTCAGTTGCTGTCATTGCTGTATAATATTTGCAATTGAAAGAAAAAATTTTGGTTAGATGGATAAATACAAGGTAACTGAAAAAGAACAAATCGTAAAATGGTTTTATGGGGGCATGTCAATACGTACAATTCGAGATATGTTCAATGTAGCATTCGAAAATTTTAAAAATAATGCATAATCAAGGTGTCGATACATGCAAACCGCTAAGCATTTGTCTCTCTATGTTCACAATAACGGCCACCAATCTGTATAACAGATATTAATTAGCAAATAACACTAATACCAGTAAACAATTTTTAAAGTAGGTAGTTGTCAAACTTAACCGAATTTTCTGATTGGTCAAAAAAAGGCGCAACGGTGACGTCACAGATGACTCTAGTCTAATACTTACGTCAGGTCTATACCATTTTCATGAATAGGCTTACGCCTTTTATTTAGACCCGTGAAAGGTAGGCGTAAATTTTTCGTGCTACTGACGTTAGTCGGACTAAAGTTGCGCCTCGTTGATGAATCCGTATGTTAGATTCTCCTTTACTGAAGATTTTGGAATAATCTTTTTAAAAACACTGATAAGCGACTGACGTCCGACGGGTTGACTTGGGCCAGTTGCTAAACGCAGTGTAAAACTAGTAGAATCAAGCAGTTCCTTTTTAAATCATTTTGCATTTGTTATATCTTATATGCTTTTGACAATGGCATTGATGCCGAAATACATATAAAGCGAATAAATCTTATTTTTTCCCGTTTAAATCGATATTTTATTTAATATTTATTATTTATATAATCATGGATTTTAACAAAGTAACGCTTGAGAATGTCAATACTATCAGTATTAATTTTCAATGTTGTCAAATGCATTTTTCGGGGAAGTAAAAGCGTTTAGAAAAATTAGTGACTTAAAATTATGAAACTTATTAGTTTCTTTTTACTTCAAACGATAACTGATAATAAATTAATGCTTATTATCATTTAATGGGTGCATCAAGTAATTTTATTTAGAAAAAAGCAGCTCTCTTTACTGTAACCAATTTTGAACTTTGAAGACTTCGTGTATGTTCAACAAGCCTTCATAGGTTTTTTTGTAATAAGACTTTTGTCTTATTTTTATTCCAGGAACAACGCTACGTGAAGCTTGCACGCGAATTTTTACACAACCTGTATACAGGGTGAGTCAATATTCACTCCCCAGCGCTCGGATATGTGTTCTACAATTAAAAATAAGACAAAAATGAAGAATACTGAAATCCCGAAAGAACTTGTATTTGGGCAGTTTGCGACTAGACAAAAAAATCTAGTTGCCATGGATTTACTTATCTTTGATGTTATTATGTTTATTTGTTTGACTTATACCATTTATTGGAGACTATTGAAAGTTTCAAAGGTTTTCAAAATTCAAAATGGCAGGGTATACTTACAGAGAATACGTCGATATGATAAAAGTTTTAGGCGCTTGTAATGATAACGCCCGTGCTGCTGAGCGTTTGTACAGAGAACGATTTCCAAACCGCCGCCATCCAGATCACACGTGCTGTGGAGACAGGATGTATCGCTCCAAAACGTTCTTTGCATGCCGGCCGACCTCGAAAACTTACATGGCAACAGGAGGAACAGTTATTGCAAGATGTTGAGAATAATCCTACCACCAGTACACGTTTGTTGTCAAGAGATAGACGTCACACCCAATCCTCTGTTCATAGATGTCTTCGAAGATACAACTTGTATCCATACCACCTACAGCCTGTTCAAATGCTGCATCACGGAGATGGTCTATTGAGAGTAAATTTTTGCACATGGGCATTACACGAAATTCAAGGCAATCCTGACTTTTTCCATAATGTTTGGTTTACCAATGAAGCTCATTTCAACCAACAAGGAGTTTTAAATCACCGCAACCTTCATTATTGGGACTATGAGAATCCTCATATTGTTCGTCGGCGGAATCAACAAAGACGTTGGTGTGTGCATTCACAGGATAGGTATTTTGGGAAAAAGAATCATCGGTCCATATTTTCTGCCAAGAATACTGAATGGTGAAATTTACTGAAATTTTTGCGAAAACACTTTGCCAGGTCTGCTAGAAGATATTCCCTTACAACAACGTGCAACAATGTTTTTTCAACACGATGGAGCGCCTGCACATGCTACCTTACAAGTGCGAGAAATTCTGAATCGCCATTTTCCTAATAAATGGATTGGTCGGGGTGGGCCAATAGCGTGGCCACCCCGGTCTCCCGACTTACCGCTAATAGATTTTTGGCTGTGGGGGTACCTACATCAAAGAAAGGGTTTATTTTGCTGTGCCTGCCGGAGTGGATGACGTTATTGCCCGAATTCACGAAGCAATAACAGAAATCAATGATGGTAATTTCAATTCTGTTGCCAGGAACTTCAATCATAGGTTACATACGTGTATGAACCAAAATGGTAACAATTTTGAGGGTTTGTTAAGGCATTAGATGTTTTTTTTCCGCTTCTATTACCTCGACCCAGATAGTTTTTATTAGCTTTCAAGGTTTTATTTTGTATTTGGATTTGTTAAAAAAAACAATAAATTAATTTTTTTTTTTTAATTTAAGTTTTACCTGAAAACTGCTTCGCTTTCGGGATTTTAGTATTCTTCATTTTTGTCTTATTTTTAATTGTAGAACACATATCCGACCGCTGGGGAGTGAATATTGACTCACCCTGTATGTAGGGTGGTATCACGTCAGGTCCCACAGAACGCTTTGGAGCTTGTTACGGGTTATTTTCGATTTACGATGGTTTCGCCATTTCGTTTTACGTTTACTACATTTCCTCAACCTCATTGTCAGATGATTCTGTTTCCTGCTGCGACACCGTTTGTTTGTATGGAATTTGTCGTGGTGACAAACGAATTTTTCGAATTTATCCAATCAATCTATAGATAACTGGTAGTTATATTTAGTGTGATACCTTTGTGAGTGAAGATAATTACCATTTTACGCTGATTTATTGAGGATTAGTAGCGGTTGTCTTGGTGAGATGACACGAACCGCGTAGAACAGCGGCATCAGTTCCTAGCTCGTACTAAATAGGGTTTCGTTGGCTGTTGTGGAGCATCCCGTTTTAATTGGTAGTCGAATCCTGAGGTTACGGTGATATATCAACCATAGCATCCTGGATGGTTGTGGATTGTAGTCTGGTTGAGCATTGCGTATGGACCCGGCTTTCGTCTGGACACGATAGTCAGGAACTGAGGAGGAGGTGTAGCGAGTACTGGTAATTTGCTGGCCCCAGGTTAGTTCGTTCCAATTTTCTTTATCGATCTGCGCAAGAGATTATCGCTCCTTCGAAACCCCTTGATTGTATACCATTCAAGAGCTCCTGGATTTTTGGGTTACTTCGCTTAAGAACTTGCTTAAATAACGTACTTAACTTACCTGTTAATTTTTTTATTCATAATATTAAGTTTATACGTTTGTTACGTATACACATCACTCTTTGATTTATTAGTACATTTTGTGGTAAATATCCACAGTAATATTTAATTGCCTTCAGCAATTTTTCTATCGGATTGAGCAAGATAAGTAATTATTAATATTATTATTATTATGTATTATGTATTTCGTTTGACAGTTTTTGTACTTGCGATTGTGTCTAGTGTCCGCTTCACGGGATTATAATAATTTTATTCTTTCGTTAAGATTAGATGGCCCCTGATTGTCTAATTATTTTTTTTGTTACTCCGTTGTAAATTAAACAAAGCAGATTATCCCAAATCTATTATTATTTTATTTCGCGGTTACTGTTAGCACAATTATCTACTTGTAGGAGGGATTCTGCGAATTCGCGAATTTGCGTTTATGCCGTTTACGTTGTGAGATCTCGCAATTGAGAATAAGCGCTGCGCGCGAGTTTTGATTTTTATTGTTTATTTTTGGCGTCTATTTGCGCTTTAAGGGATCTGAGTACCGTATAATCTCCTTTCCTGATCTTAATTTCAGTTTTTATAATTTTTTTTGTGTTACGGTTGTGGCCGGTCAAACATTAATTTAATCTGTTTTTGGTTGATGTAGTTAAGTTATTAGGATATATTCCTATTTTTTTTTATTATTTAATTTGTGGTAGCACTTATTGTGAACACGATTCGTTACGACCGCTACCATTGTGGGTACGGTCGGCCGTTTACCTAATTTCTTTTTTGTCGTTCGGTACGCATAGCGTTTATACTGGTTTTAACGCCTACCAATTTATTTAGTTATTTTGTTTTTTTATATACCTATATATATATATATATATATATATATATATATTTATAAACGGTATATTGTTGAGCCCGATATGTCCTCGGGTCGCTGATGATCCCTGCCCAAAAAAACAAGTTATAAGAGTATATCTCATTGCAATTTGTTTCTCTGTTTAACAATAGTCAAGGCATTCATAGAGGGGTAAACGTTTCTAAGAATTAAATATCTTAGATATAAACACACCTCTGTGAATCCCGGATATAGTAACGGTACTCTGTGAGTCCCAGTTGTATATTTAAATATGTTGTATGAACTCTATAGGGCCCGGCAATGTTGCCGATATTAGAGGCAACATCGAGGTCGCTATAGATGTATCAGTTTTAAGTTATGTATCATTAGCTGATGTTGAAATTACACAAGTAGTGCCCAGTACAGTGTATTTATTATGCCTTAAATGTGTGTAAACCTTAAATCGGAAACAGGGGACGAAGAGAAGGAAAATGAAGTAAGATTAGCAAAAGGAGATAAATGCGCAAGTGCTTTAAACAAAATACTAAAATTTAAAAACGTATCAAGGAAAACAAATCTATATAAAACAGTCGTAAAACGAACTGTACTGTATGGGAGCGAAGTATGGATCCTCAATATAAAAGGGAAATAGAGAATAGATGTAGGGGAGAGAAAAATCTTGAGAAGGATATTCGGGGGGAAGAAAGAAGAAGAGATATGGGTAAGAAGAACAAACGAAGAAATAAGGAACCTTTACAAACAACCAGAGCTCAGCAATCAAGTCAAGGCAACAAGGCTGAGGTGGCTAGGGCACTTAAAAAGGCAATCAGACAACAGGATTCCAAAAAAGCTAATGGATACAAACCTAGCAGAACCGAGAAGGAGAGGAAGGCCGAAAAGGAAATGGCTGAGCGTAATAAAAGAAAATTTAAGAGAAAGAGGGATACAAGACTGGAAGACACGAGCTAATCGGAAGAGATGGAGTGAAACCATCAAGCTATGGGCCTAAATGGCCTGAGTACAGCTAGCAGCTAAATGTGTGTAAAACTCGTGAAAGTAAAATAGGTTCTCTCACTTTAGAAACCGGAAAGTGATGTTACAATACATTCAGAAAACTCCCGTGACGTTTAATGAGTCCAATGGAAAATTTTGTTGGCTAATATAAAAATCAGGTTTTAGGTACAATTTTACTTAAGAAACCAAATAAGAAAGCTAGGAAATATAGCCTGTGAAATATTTATGGGGCATATCCTGCCCTCCTTAGTTAGAACGTCCTAACTGACGTATATTTGAATAGTGGAGATAATTAAGTTTTTGTGCAATTGCTTGTGCAGTCTTTAATAATATTGGACAAATAAAGCGTTTTTCACTCAAACAGTAAGGTAGTTAGGACATTTTAACTTGGTAAAAAGATAAAATACATGTAGACATTGCAATATATGCCACAAGCCGAAAATCACAAATTTTTCAATTAGGACCTTCTAACTGAGGGCAGTATTGTGCTCATAAAAATGAATTCAAAAATTAATAAACTTAGGTCCGCTTCATAAATTATGTTCAATATCTTGGATACCCCTAAAAACAGATATACAACATTAATAAGAACATAACAAGATTTTGCAGAAAAAATAAACAAAATATCAAAATCATGAAAACTGAAAACGAGAAGCTCAAAAAGGAAAATACTGAAATTAAGAAAGAGCTGGGAGATGTGAAGACCAGAGTACAATGAATGGAAAAAGAGAAGAGGAAAAGTAACGTTTTGGTGAATGGGCAGGTTATAGATAGTTTATCCAAGGTTACTAAAAGATGAGCTGAATAATTTTGTAAAGGAAAAATTAGGAACTGAAATAAAAATTAAATCAGCCCTCAAGATTGGAGGAAAAACCTGTTTAGTAGAGGCAGAAAACGAGCAGGAAAAATCAAAGATTATGGAAAATAAATACAAGTTAAAAGATTTAAAAAAGCCAAAAATTTACCTAAAATATGGCCTGATAAAAAACGAAAGGTTGATGCAAAGAGAATTAAAGCGACGAGCACAAGAGGAAAGACAAAAGGGAAAAACAGTTGAAATTGGGTACAGCAACGTTACGATTGAAGAAAGAATGAAGATCGGAAAAAACAGGAAAATTAGTACCACCTATACCGACGATTAATAGAGGTAACTACTCAAAAAAGTGATAATAGAAAAGCAGGCTGGACAATCAGAGAAGACAACCATGGCAACGAAAATGAACAGTGAGGAGAAAAACGAATGGAGACTATGTACATGGAATATAAAGAGGGAAAAATTATTCAGGGGCTTTCAAGTCTAGAACAAGAGTTAAGAAGATACAGAATTCACATAGCGGCAGTACAAGAGATGAAAAATGTTACAATGGAGCTACAAAATTTAGTACATATTATTGCATAGTGGGGGAGATACCAAGATATATGAACCATGCTTCTTAGTGGCTAAATAAATAAATAAATAATAAAGTAATAGATTTTAAAACAGTATCAGAAAAAATATGTTATTTGCAAGTACAAGGAAGCATGATGAAACCAACGATAATGACATAGGGTAATAAATTTTGCGGCAAGTAAAAAGTTGAAAATTATGAGCACCTTTTTTAAACATAAGTAGATTAACATGAAAAATGACGAAAACGAAGAACAAAAAACAAAAAAGAAAACACCAAGAAGATGAATTAAAAGAAACGGAAGAGAAGTACAGAAGAAAAGAAATCCAACAAACTTTTGCCAAGACGCAAAAAGAGTTAAAGAAGGTTTCCAAGAAAAAGTGGTATTTATGAAAAGTATAGAAGGAAACATCTTAGCAGATATTAAAGTAATATTGGAGAGATGGAGAGAATATTTTGAACAAATACTGAACCAAATATTAAAACAAGGACAAGAAACAGATAACGAGAGTGACGATGAAATTCATGCGAGCAAATAGAAGAGGAAAAAGAAACACCACCAAGTAAACAAGGAGTAGCAAATTACATACAATTAGAAAAAAAATTAGAATGCGTCGGGAGAAAATGGATTATATGCAGAGTTAACTAAATGTGGAGACAAGCAACTGGAGGAGGAAATATGGAAAGTGATACAAATGATAGGCGAAGCGGAAAAGCTACCGTAAGAATGAAAGAAATCTATAATAGCACCAATTTACAAAAAAGGGATAAAAACGCAGTGTGCAAACGACCGCGGGATTGCCCTCCTGGACACTACGTACAAGATTCTAGCGATCATAATTAAGGCAAGATTAGAAAAATATGCAGAAAAGGATATAAGGGAGTATCAATAGGGGTTCAGGAGATACAGATTAGTTATGGATCAAATATGTAGCTACAATAAAAGAAATCCAAATGATGGGCTATGAACACAATGTGGAAATGTATGCAATTTTCGACTTTAAAAAAGCGTACGACAATAGAAACAGGGAAAAGATGTTTAAGATCCTAAAAAACTTATAATATTGATAAAAAGTGGAGGTGCAAACCTCCCCTGGACTTTCCCATACTAACAAAAACATTTCGATTTTGCTGTTCAATAGTATTTTGCGAAGCAGCATTGGAAATCATTTGAATACCAAGCGCGAAAAACGAGACTATGCCGATTCGATATGTACAGAAGAAAGACACGCATCTATCTGTAGTTACCGGCCTGAAATTACAGCTAGCGAAGCCGGACGATCGTTACCGACCGACGACGATCCATTTCTGTCAGAGTCCAACCTAAATATTCAAAATTCACGAATTTCTCATCAACCGTAAATTTTAGCCATATGAATACCTTATACTATGTGATAGACAATTCAATTTTGCATTCAATTATATAATAATGTACAGGGTATTTCATTTAAAATAACAAAATTGCTTATTGTACTGTGGAAAGCAAACGCCCTGTATACGTGATATACATTAAATTTAGGAAAATGCAGAATTATACAGGGCTTTTATTTCGAAACTAGCCACCTTTAATAACTCTGAAAGTTTTGAAATTTCCAGTTTGAATAAGAACAAGTAAACTTTGATATCGAGGGGGAAGTTTAAAACCGAATTTTATAATTCACCCCCTCCACTCCAGCAACCACCACTTTGAAATTGAAATGGAACCACCTACTTTGTGATCATTTTACAGGTAATAAAATTCTCTATCTAACCATATTATTTTTCATTGCTCCCCATCACCCCCTCAACCCCCCCTTTTCTGAAAATTTTGACATTTCCGGTTTGAAAAAACACGTCAATTTTCATATCGAATGGGAAGCTTAAAACCACTATTGAAGTAATTTTATAATTAACCCCTTCACTCCAGCACCCCCTTTGAAATTTCAAATTGCCCCCTACTTTTCTCCCCTACATCTCCAATTTGAAAAAAAAGGTCATTTTTATATCGAATGGGAAGGTTAAAACGACTATTTAGCATTTCAGTTTTAACATTCCCATTCGATATAAAAATGAACTTTTTTTTTTCAAATTGGAAATTTCAATGATTTCAGAAAGCGGGGCTTGTTGAGGTTGAGGGGGTGGAATATAAAATAATGTGATTAGATAGAAAAAAATCTTTCATATCTTGACTAATAACGGCGCTATAGGAACATCAATTTCCAATTTTCAAAGTCTCGTAGAGAGCGGCACAGTGAAATTATGGTATTCATCAAAAAACAGAAATATAGCTACTACCAAGCTGCATAGGTATAAAGAAATTAAACAAAATCGTGTGGCCACCTTTTTGTAATAATTTCTCAAAAATTTCAAAATTTTTGGAAGAGCGCCGTTGCGACCGCATTTGGATTTACTAAGTAACTTCTTTTTCATGGTGGAGTACCGCCAAAGGGATTTCAAACAAGTTGTTGCGAAACCTGATCAGATAACAAACTCTTTTTTGAGTTATGGGCCGTTAAATTCGAAATTTTGAAAAATTCTTAGCAGCCACCATTTTGAAGTTAGAGAGTACGGCAAAAAACTGTTTCTCTTGAATTACTTATGGTCATTTTTCATATTCCTTACTCAGATTTTCAAAATTCCGCTTCTGAACAAAATGCTACCAAAAAAACATGTCTAACTTCCGCTTCCGGTTTCGAATTTTTTTGAAAAGTTTATTTTGTCGATGAATTTTCGATATACCCCTTCATTTCAAATTTCATCAAAATCGGTTAACTAGTTTTTGCGTTAGAGCCGTTACATACATACATAAACATAACACATAATTTTACCACTTGTACAATAAATGCCTATTATGATATAAATAGTATGTATATGTGTATAAATAATAATTCGTTGTGAATCCCAGCGGGGTTGTCACATATAGGGGCCAAGACAATGCTGCTTACATATATTTATATACCGTATATACAATATGCGGAAAGCGCCCCCTACACACACTTTCTCAAACTATTTCGTGTATATCGAATATACGAACGGTCATTATGGAGCCCACCTCGAAATTTTGTGTACACCTTAATGGGACCATTTCTAACCAATCCGTGATGGTATACACGGGGGTACGTTGTTGAGCCAATACGCGGGCTCATCAGCGTATTTTATGGCTCCACAAGGTACTATTGATATATTCAGCGGGCTCAACAATGACCGTTTATACGTCTATATATATATATATATATATATAAATCTGAATCAAAAAATTAATATTATCAAAGCCATGAAAAACAGAATCATAAAAATTGCTCACCCGTCTCTAAGGGAGAAGAATTTAATTAAACTCTCTGATATCTTTAATAATAATGGATATCCGAGATCCTTTACTAATAAAATAGTATTTAGTACAACTGATCTCCCTAGGGATGTTTCTAGAAATAACGTGGTGGATAACATAGTCTACAGGAGACTCCCTTACGTGGAACCTATCACTTCCTTATTAATCAACATTTTAAAAAGGGACAATATCAAAATAGCTCAATACAACCTTTGCACAGTCAATCAACTTTTTTCTAAACTTAAAACTAGAACTCCTTTGTTGAGTACTCCGAATACGGTTTACTCCATCCCTTGCCTAGACTGTGACCGAATCTACATAGGTCAATCTTCACAATGGCTTCGTAGTCGACTTACCCAACACAGGAGTGATAGTAAAATCAATAAACGCTCATGTGCTTTATCCATTCACACCAATGAAAATAACCATAATATGAATTACGATGAAGTTGAGATTCTGGAAGTTCAGAGAAATTATAAAAGCAGACTTTTTTTAGAAATGTTTCATATTCATAAAAACCCCAATTGTATGAATTTCAAAGCTGACACTGAGAACCTCAGTTGTATTTACGCTTATATTTTAAATCTTAAAAGACCTCATAACGATCTTAGCGATTATTTAGTCATGTAGCGTGGTGGTGGGTGTTGACGTGACCGGGTGGACATGGAGATGAAGGTTTAATCACCTTGGTCTCCATGCCCCCCATGGTTTGTCGCTTCAGCACTCACCATTGAGTTTTAGTGATTATATATTTTTTAACTTGAGTCATGGTGGGAGTACTGTATGGACTCCCTCGGTCAACAGGGGTGCATTAACCTTTGTTGTGCCCACTGTTGACCCGGGGTTTCCGTATGCTACTCTTACTATGGTTCTAATAATAGTCTTTAGCTTGTAGTTCATACTCTAATAATTTTTGCCCTTTAAAATTTTAAATTTTCCGCCAGTTTGGTGGGGAACTTTCCTTGTTAACATCTGCTTACTATCCTTCAGAGCACATTGAGCACATTGTCTTGTTCCGTATACACGAATTTTAATTTTATTTTTTTATTTTAATTGTCTTAAACGTTTTAAACACTTTGTTAATATTATGTGCTTCATTTTATAATTCATTTTACATTTTATGATGCAATTGTGTCGAGCTTGTTATACAATTTCTTAAACTTGCATTCTGTAAGTACTTCTTCCTTTTTTTAAATATTTTTATATTAAAGTCCATTATCTTTATAGCCCCCTGATGAAGATTTTAAAATAAATCGAAAGCTTGGGAATGAATAAATAGTTTTTCTTAAAAAACTTGCCCAGTGACCGCTATACCCGTTATCTCCTACTCTCTCTATATATATATATATACAGAGTGATGATAAAGTATCGCACAAAAATCATATTCTGGTTATTTAATGTTTTTGCGGAAAATCCTGAGACCCGTCGATTTTTGTTTTTAGATTGCCATTCAGACATATAATTTTCAACCCCCCACCCCTCAACCCCTAACTGCTAGCAACCCCAACTTTAAAAATTTAAATAGAAATATACCCTTTGTGATACCTCTTTTGATAGGTCTTTTTATTCTTAATATAACCAAAATAGTTTTTCAAAATCGGTTGATAAATAACGGAGATATTTAACAAAATGTATTCAATGTAAAAAATGAGGTTGACATTTAAAAAAAAATATGACGTCACAGCGTAGAAATAATGGCACAAATCCTGAGACCCGTCAATTTTTGTTTTTAAATTACCATTTAGGCAGGTAATTTTAATCCCCCCACCCCTCAACCCGTAAGTGGTAGCAACCCCAACTTTAAAAATTTAAATGTAAAGATACCCTCTGTGATATCTCTTTTGATAGGTCTTTCTAATCTCAATATAACAAAAAAAAGCTTTTCAAAATCGCTTGATAAATAACAGAAATATTTAACAAAATGTAATCAATGTAAAAAATGGGGTTGACATTTAAAAAAAAATTATGACGTCACAGCGTAGATCTAATGGCCGATCAAATCCACACTTTTAGGTCAGGAAGTGCCCTATTTAATGTCTACCATTTACGGCGTGTTTGAGGCGTTTCTTGTCGAATATTAACATTTGCATTTGATTACATTTTGTTAAATATCTCCGTTATTTATTAACCGATTTTGAAAAACTTTTTTTGGTTATATTAAGAATAAAAAGACCTACCAAAAGAGATATCACAAAGGGTATCTTTCTATTTAAATTTTTATAGTTGGGGTTGCTAGCACTTAGGGGTTGAGGGGTGGGGGGTTGAAAATTATATGTCTGAATGGCAATTTAAAAACAAAAATCGACGGGTCTCAGGATTTTTCTCAAAAACATTAAATAACCAGAATATGATTTTTGTGCGATACTTTATCATCACTCTGTATATATATATTATAATAATACTGACACTTCAAGTAACCGCGAAAGCCTCAAACAATATATTGTACTCAATAATTAATGTTACTCCAAAAGTAGTTAATTGTAATGCACAAATCAGTGACTCATGTTTAAGTATTCCGAACTGAAGGGTGAGTTTGATTTAAAGTAACTTTAGTGTGAGTGTTTCTTAAATGACCTCTCTGAATTTGGCACTTAGCTTTATTTCTCATATGAAAAACACCGATCTAAAGGTTTTGTTGAGTGTGCAGTCATTTAAATATTCACATTGGAATAGTGTGAACTGTATATTAACGACTAATGCTGATCATCTAAAACTCATTGTAAACCGGGTTTCTTGTTTTTATCTATTTTGCCTGGTAATAAAAGCGATACGTTGTTACTCATTATAAATAATAATTGCGTATAATATTAACAAGCTACAATTTTGATTTAATGGGTATAAGCTTACCTGTGTAAATTTATCCACTGCAGATTGCGTAAGTCTTTGAATGCTCCGAAAGGAATAGTATCGAGGTTGTTATAACTGAGATCCAACGAAACGAGAGAGTTTTTCATTGAGCTGGAACAAAATAATAAATGAAAACGTGGTAGCAAACTCCTACCTTTGTGTTTGATTTGAAAATACATGCCTGCTCCACATTTTGCCTAAATTCGCATTTTGATAGATTATACTTTTGTATATGTCATTTGAAATTCTTTTATATTCACAAGTTTTCAATTTCAAAAAAGTATAGGATTTTCCCAGGAACTATTTAGTTATAGGAATTCAAAATTTAAAGTTTTTTTCCATTCGACTGTGTCATAAATGTGCGTAGGTACATTTTCAGCTTGAAGTTAAATTATTATTGTATCTCAATTTAGTAATTCATTCATTTTATCATGCTTTCCCCACTGTTGATCGTAATTATGAATATTGAAGGCTTCATTTTTTGGCTAAATGGTTAAACCGTTTGTCTACCGGGCCACCATTTTATTCTGGTGAGTAACAATAGACCTATCCAGGTAGCGCAAGCGAGTGACATAAATAGAAAGAGACAACAAACCGGTGCCTAGAACCTTCTGCGGATACTTGTGTGGAAACAGTGTGAGCGTGAACGAGCTTTCCAAGAGTATATGCAATGTGGGAATGAGTTTAAAGACTTTAGTTTTGAAATAGCGGCATCATTTTTTAAAGAAAAAGGGTGGACTTCAAGAGAGCAATGTAAAGGATATAAATTTTTCGTAGAACATTATATACAAGAAGTATGGACTGAAAATTGGTCAATTAAAGGGAAATTCTACAAAAGCCAGAAAAATAACGATAAGCCACACCAAATGTACAGTCAGTGACAAATGTTTTCACCAGCCTTTTGCCACTGTAACCGCCTTACTGAAAAGTGTAGCGCGATTTTCTATTTGAGTTCATCCTGTTAACAGCGTTACCGACATACCCATGTAAAACAATTAAAATGGCGTTATGTTACCTCTAATATTTCTCAGAGCGGGTTCAGTGATACATATAATACTGGTGAAAACATTTTTGGCAATATATTGCTGAACATTCCACAGGTACTCAAATGGATGAATTTTCTAAAATTACTTTTTTAGTCGACTAGGATAAAAACAGCTGTTTTACGTATCTTTTGACAGCCGTAAAGTGTCAATTTGTAGTAGGCATTTGCCAATTTCTATTTTATGGCCGCAAATACTTTACGGCAGGTGTTTCTCGGCCGCTTTTACTTTATGGCCGCTGATTTATAATTTTGTGGGCAACTGTCAAAAAAACGTCACTTTTTTTGCTTGATTTTGAGTCGTGAAGTAGCACATTTGTTTATAGTAAAATAAAGCCTTGACAACGTATAAAAAGTCTTGACAACGTAAAAAAAAGACTTTTTTTTACCGGCCGACAAAGACTTTTTTTTACGGGTGATCTTGAATGAAATAAGCTTTTAATTTTATGTAAAGATTCGATCGAAACTTGAATTTTCGTAATTTTTCACAGTTGCCCACAAAATTTTGTATGCCACATGGCCGTGAACTATCTTTTTTTTATTCGAATGATTATTGGGCTCGGCCTTCGCCTCGCCAAATAATATTCATTCTAATAAAAAAAGTCCTAGTTCACGGCCTTGTAACATAAATAACTATTTTAGTCGACTATGATAAAAACAGCTATGACGTTTCAGGGTGGTCACGTGACCAAATGTCATTGGAATATTTAAATAAAAATTTAAGTTTGTTAATAAAATTTCTAATATTCGCCTAAAAAGTGTTGTTTGCACCTCTGCCAAAAAGTGCTGTTTCGTCCTTCCCTGTTTTCCAAATCAGTCGCGGCCGAAAAAGATTCACTTTTTGGCCATGATACAAAAATAACTATTAGCGCTGCCGGTGATGTTGAGCAAAAAACTCAAAACCAGTCTGATTGTGCAATGTGGCATACTGAAAGAATGAAACGATTCACTGCGTCCAAATTTGAACTCTTTGTAAGAGAAAAAAAGCAGTAGATGAAAAGTTTTGCAGTCCATTATAAGTGGTGTAGATATAAGCATGCTGTCACACGTAAGGCATGGCAGACAGTTTGAAAATGTTGCAAAAATGAAATATACAGCATTGAAAAAAGCCATATTTTCGATTATGGCATAATAATCCATCCATATAGATCACACATCGCAGCTTCTCCCGATGGAATAATATTTGACCCACTCTTTGCTTATGGTGTTGTATAAATAAAATGCCCAGGTGGTAGAAAGTACACAGGTTTAAGTGAAGCAGCCCAAGTCTCTACATTTTATTTACAGGCTGATATCTCTGAGGTGAATTAAAACTCAAAAGAACTCATGATTACTTTTACCAAGTACAAGGCCAAATGTTAATTTCTGGCACAAGATAGTGTGATTTTGTTGTTTATATTAGCCATACAGACGAACTCTTTGTGGAACGAATAGAGCTTGATGTATTATTCTCCACCAATATGTACACTAAATTAACAGAAATGTACATTAAACACGTTGTACTACCTGTTTATAACACTATATTTGGCCAATAAGAGTATCGGTATATTTGTAATACATATTTACAAATATATTTAAAATATAAATCATTTTGTAATTAGGGAATATCTAAAATTAGTTAGAAGACAGCATACTGCATACATTTGGTTTATGCTTCCTAATAAAGATATCAGAATATTGTTAGATAATATTTTATATTTTTTTATTCTGTTTATTAATTGCCCCTTCTACATGTATTCCCTCTTTAGCTATCATTCTTGTTTTTATTACGTCTTCAGAACTAAACTGTAGACCAGAAATTCGTAATGTAGATATATTTAAATTGATATTAATGTTCTCAAATAACGAAACTACATTAAAACATTTATCTGCTAATATTATATCTCCTTCACGTAGCTCCCCAGTGCTAACTTTATTTTTAAAAATTGATATACAGTGTGTCCCAAATAGAGTAGTATTGCATGGCTATCTTTCTTATTAATAAAGATACGGATTCGGTTAAATGGGCAATGTTGTGCTGTTTTTCTTGCTGGTTTAGATGCTGCTTAGCAAGATCAAACATTCCGAACCCTTCAAAAGATATCCGCAAAAAAAAAACAAAAAATCCATTTATCGAAAAAGTCGATTATTTCGCTTATTATAAAAGTTACAGAAAATTGTTTTATACAAAAGTTACTTGATTCATTAAGATACACAAACATATGTTTACAAAAAAAATATCGCAAAAGCCGTTTTCGAGATATTGGTAGCAACTTTCTTATTTTAAATGGGCGCCATCTTGGATTTTCAAATGAAAAAAT
Organism: Hemicrepidius hirtus; assembly: GCA_963082805.1. Lineage (NCBI taxonomy): Eukaryota > Metazoa > Arthropoda > Insecta > Coleoptera > Elateridae > Hemicrepidius > Hemicrepidius hirtus. Next base: position 25,579,894 of record OY720159.1, read on the forward strand.
TGAATTTTTCTTTCTGTATTCAACGATGTATAACAATCTATGTTAAAAATAAAAAATAACGCCATACTTAATAGTTTTTGTATTAAATAAATTAAGCCATGAAAACAAATGAATTTCTGTCAATTTCAATTGTTGTATCAGTTTGTTGTGTTTTGTGAGTTATATTTTATCAACTTTGAATTACTAATAAAATGAATCGTGTTAATTCCCAATGGCCACTTTCCCCCTAAATGAACAATATGACATGTTTTGTACTTATATCAGATTTCATAAAAATTCCCGCCTTGCTGCTCATGACTACGGAAATAACTTCCCAGAAAGACGACAACCAGATGTTAGAGTATTTAACAGACTCGACATAAATATGCAGCAGTATGGATGTTTAACAAAGCCGACTCGTGATCGTGAAGCAAATAATAATAATAAACTTTATTTAGCAAAACTCTGCTATACAGAAAATCAAACATTTTAAACCTACTAATGTACTACTTAAATTAACTTTTTAATTAATAATGATCACTTATGTATAAAAACCTAAAAAAAAATAATAATTCTTTAAACTCAAACACTCCAAATTAACACTTATATGCTAGAATTTGAAAAAACAAACTAAAATCTAAACCTACTTATTAATGTAATAATTTTTCAACCTGTACCTAAATGATCTTAAATTAGTAATACTTTTTATGTCATTTGGTAACCTATTATATTGCACTGCTGCCTTAAAAAATAAAGTATTATGACCTGCCCTAGTATTTTTATGATCTAGTATAATATCGTTCTTATTTCTTGTATTATAATTGTGGACGTCACTAAACTGAGTCAAAGTATTCTCAAAATATTTGGGCATCATGTTTAATTGTACTTTATGTATGAAAAAAAGAGCATTTATTTCTAACATGCTTTTTATGTCCAACCAATTTAATTTATTTAGCATTAAATTTATTGCCGTATATTTATCACGGTGAAGGATTGTGCGCATTGCCTTATTTTGGAGTAGTTGCAACCGGGTAATGTCTCCCTTATTTGCTAAATATAACGCCGTTCCGGCAAAATGGAAATGTGGCAAAATAATGCTGTTGTAAACAGTCTTCCGTGCATAAATAGACAAAAACCCACTGCATCTCTTCAAAATCCCAAGCTTTTTTGAAATTATCTTACATGTGTATTCAATAATATGATCAGTGAACTTGAGCCCATCATCCAACATTATTCCCAAATACTTGTGCGACTTGACTACTTCAATCATATCACCGTCTATTTTAATTTTAAGGTCCATCCTAATACCGGAACCTCTATGGAAAATCATTGCTTTTGTTTTGCTGACATTTAGTTTTAATTTTTACTTTTGATCCAATTATTTAAATTTTCTAGTTCATTATTGAGTATTTTTTCAATACTAGCCAACTCTGACCCAGACAGATAAATTACAGTGTCATCTGCAAACAGATGATATTTACAATTTTTTAATACAGTAGGTATATAAATCGTTTATATATAGTATAAAAAATATCGGCCCCAATATACTCCCCTGCGTGACGAAGACGAGGAATTAACAGTGGCTTGCGTAGCGGTTGATCCGAAGGTATCTACTCGACAAATAGAAATTCTAGTTGATGTGAAAAAAACTAAAGCTTGTAGAATTCTAAGAAAACATAAGTTTATTCCTTATAAACTGCATGTTGCTCAAACTCTAAGAACAAATGATTATTTACGTAGAAGCATATTTTGTACGTGGGTTGTTAATAAAATGGCAGATAATGATGGTTTTATTAATAACATTTTATGGACTGATGAATCATATTTTAGTAACTGCGGCTTATTTAATCGCCACAATGAACATCACTATGCACAAGAAAATCCACACATTGTTATAGCACGTCGAAACCAGGTCCGTTTTGGATCGTTTTGGATTTAGTGTTTTTTGTGGGATATTGGGCAATCGTTTAATAGATCCTATAATTTTTAATGGGACATTAACAGCGCCACGCTACCAAGAATTGTTGGAAACAACAATAGAAGAGTTGTTAGATGAACTACCCTTGGCACAAAATTTGGCAATTTGGTATCAACAAGATGGCGCACCTGCACACAATTCCAGGAATGTTATTAATTATTTAAATCACCGATTTAATAACAGAGTGATAGCTACTAACACACCTATTAGATGGCCACCCAGGTCAGCAGACCTAACACCTCTTGACTTTTTTTGTGGGGTACGATAAAAAATAAAGTGTATGATAGTAATTTTAATTACAACAATGTGAACGAATTGGAAGAATCTGTACAAGAAGCGGTAAATAAAGAGTATTAATCGCAATACATTACGTAAAGTAACTGCAAGTATTTTAAAAAGATGCCAGTTATGTTGGGCTAACAATGGCCGACATTTTGAACATTTACTGTGATTAAAATTAGCTATTGTACATTTAACGTTTATTGTAAATATCATTAGTAACTGTAAATACATTTTGTTCGAAGTTTTTTTTGTTAAAATTCACTTGTTTTCATGGCTTACTTTATTTAATACAAAACTATTAAGTATGCCGTTATTTTTTATTTTTAACATAGATTGTTATACATCGTTGAATGCAGAAAAAAAATGTAATTTATTCATTTGAAAATCCAAGATGGCGCCCATTTAAAATAAGAAAGTTGCTACCAATATCTCGAAAACGGCTTTCGCGATATTTTTTTGTCAACATATTTTTGTTTATAATAATGAATCAAGTAACTTTTGTATAAAACAATTTTCTGTAACTTTTATAATAAGCAAAATATACAACGTTTTCCCCCTAAGGGTATAAAAACGATTTATTTCAGGTCTTGCCTAGGCTTGACCCTAAATGAGATTACATTCCCTTTTTTCGTACCTGCAAACAGCTTAAACCCCATTTTCCTCTCCCCTCTGCCTATATGTGTTCCCCTTCCCGCGTCCGTCAGCAGCGCGCCGAAGGCCGCGCTATTCTTCAGTACCTTCTCAAAGGGCTGTCGTCAAGGACTTAAGGCGGGTCAAGCCTAGGCAAGACCTGAAATAAATCGTTTTTATACCCTTAGGGGGAAAAACGTTGTATATTTCATGTCTGTGCCGTCGGCTTGACCCTAAATGAGAAGTGTTTGGACTCTGACGACGCGGGAGCCAAGCGTACTGTGAAGTATTGTTTATAACACAGGATTCCAAAATAAAAGATACAATAGATGAATCATAGACGTTAGTAGATTGTTTTGGACAGTTCTGGGACACTCCCCCCACTCCTAACCTTGAATCCAAGGTCAAGGTCAACTCTCAAGGTCAAGGTCAGATCTCAAGGTCAAGGTCAGATCTCAAGGTCAAGGTCAAGGTCCTTGAATATTAACCAAGGTCACTCCCTTAGACCAAGGCCGAACGCAAGACTAGAGCTAGTAATTGAAACAGTGTAACATTTAATAATTTTATTTAGAAATGGTATACATTTATTAGTACAGTATTTATTCACACAGTATTACATTTGAACATGTCGAGTATCCTCAAAAAATATCAATTTTCTTGCATGTGTTGTCCTCATGAAAATCAAGATTATCAAAATCTCCAGTAATTTCTAGGTGTATACGATTCAAGTATTTTGAGTTCTTCAAAGCAGCGTTCTTGATAAAAGTTTTGTCGAACCACTCATCGAATCGGGTATCACAATTTACTTCGGTATGTGGAATATCAATACTTTTAATTCCTTTGCTAATACAGCTGACAGACCCTTTAATTTGCAAACGCTGATCACAAGAGTTGTCTAGCATCACTAGTAAGTTATAGATAATTTGCGGTTTAACTTGTAGCATACAACAATTGTAGCAGTAACCTAAAGAAGCTACACCATCTAATACGTACTCAACAGTCAAAGTTGGGTGCAACATGTTTACAGCTCAAGATAAATTTTCAACTGCAGCAAAGTAGTTGTAACATCGTTTATATAGTTAGGGAAACACAGAATTAAAGTTTCTTAATATAAGATTTATTACATTTAAACAAAGTAATACAAACAATAGGATTATTTAAAACAATGTCTAGAAATGTGCGAAAGCAGTGTGTTTATACCAAGTTGAACGTTCCGACCTGAGTCAGTATTTCCAGCAACATCTTCGCCCCTTTGAGTGTGTTCGTTCGATTGCAATTTGTTTTCTAGTAGTTTTAGAAGATAATCAATTCCATTCAAGTTGGCAGCTAATTCGAAACCGTTCAGAGTGTTGAAAACCTCATCCAGCAAACCCTTAACAATTTTAAATTCATTCATTAAATTAGCAAACTTGCAGCTTTGAGACCATCGGAGGTGTTCAGTTAGAGGATCATCCGCAGATTCCCACTCATAAATTCGAATTCCGCAGGAGTAGCATTGAACGTCGTCAACACCTTCACAAGCACGAAAGAAACCTGCACTGGCAAGGGATTCAGGAGATTGAGTCCTGATCCAATTTGTACGAAATGTTTTTAAACGTTCCAAATACGATTGGTAATGTTGACCGTTAACTTCGAAACACATGTTGGTTGTAGATGTCGAGAACAACTGACTAACAGGAAGCTGCTAGTCCGTGTTTATATAGTAGAAGTCGAATGGGCGGAGTCATATTGGTTGAGGTTAAGTGTGGTTGGTTCAGGTATTACTGGTCAGACCAGAAATACGCAATATGACCCAAATACGGATCGATACATCGAACCATAAATTTTAGTATTGGGTCCACAACCTGTTTCCTGTAGCAGTGGTGAAGCGATCCGTTGATAGGGAACGGTCGGCTGGTAAATTTCACCACGTCCTGGAGGAGCTCTCCGTGACTCATTGTCGTGCAGTGAATTGTTGCAACCGCATATAGTTGGCGATCCTCTGTCGGTGTTGATGGCGGACTTGGTGGTGCATCAGCCGGAAACACGCCTCCGACAAACTCTCGAAACATATTATAAAAGTAGTATTGGTCTTCCAGAGGAAGAACTTCATTAAAGTCGTTGTATACGAATGCCGCCATGGTAGGAAACTGATTGGTACCACTTTCAAAATTCAATTAAATAGTGAATGTTGAACCTTGAACGGTAGCGGAACTGGTAATTTCAAGGTGAACAAGTAGACTGTCAAAAAGACCTTGAAGAGTTCCCCCACCCACTACAACCCCACTCTCACCCCTACCCTTCCCCAACCCCACCCCGCGAACTCATGTAACCTTGAAATATGTGTATATATGAATAGTTTTGAATCTACGGAGGTTAGTTCCAAATCGTCAGCGTGTAATAAGCCGTTCGTAACGTAAGAAACAAAAGTGCTATGGATAATTTATTACAGTGTATCGAAAATGCTGCGAATCAAGTGAAGCATAAATCTGCTGAAGCGTCTGTGATAAGCAGTGCAAAGTATTGTCCAGTACTACTACGACGTCGAAGCTATCCTCTCAATAAATCGAGGAGTAAATTCGTCGTTGTTGGTTTGTCTGGCTACACACCGTTTACACCTGTTATACAGTTGCATGGTGTTAAACATGATTTGGTAACATTAGACGAGACTGAATTGAAAATTCTGTTTGAAAATCGCGGAGCAATAGCAAATTATTTCGCAAAAGATGTTCAACTACAGTCATTGAATTTAAGCGGTTCAAAGAAAATTAACTTTCAAACAGTGGGTCCAGTCAAAGTAATATGTGTTAAGGACCTCACTGAAGGTGGTGGTGAAATTTATCTCGGAGTCGAGTCGTTGTTGGAATTGTGGAGTTTACAGCATTTAATTGGTTATGGCGCTGAAATGCTGAAAACATTGGAATTTTCAACATTTTATACAAGTATTATAAAAAGTGTCGCTCAAATATCAGGAGACGTAAAACAAAACGTTGAAAGTATTTTGTTAAATCTGAATATCAAATCAGAAAACGTTGAGTGCATGATTGAAATGCTAAAATATTGCGAGGATATAATAAGATGCGATATTGAACTTGAACAATATTTACAAGTACAGACGCAATAATTAAATATGTGGATGGCTTATGCAGAAGCTTCCAGGCCAACGGCCACGGACTTACGTACATCAATAATCAGAGCTGAAAGTCAGTTTAGCGACTTAGTGTTCTATTACGAACACGAAAGTGTGTATAACTTTTGGAGCTACTGTAGCAGTGGACTAGAAGAACTTGCAAAATCGGCCAAATTGTATGAACGTGCTGCATCCCTTTGTCGCGAATTTCTAGACGGTGAAATTTCTGTAACGAACTTGATTGCACAACTGGACCGTATGAAGTTGGACACGGAAGAAATTAAGAAATTTAAGACTTTGGAAGATCGTAATGATGGTGGTAAAATTTGATATGACTAGAAACAAAGTGTATAATATGGTTGCATGGAGATATGCCTATGAAGATGCTAGAAAAGGAACGTGGCAAATTGCAGCGTTAGATCGTAGCAGATTTAAAAGAAGAATTGTAGAAACGGCTACGGTCCTGGAGGAGGTTTTGAATGTGAATCATAGGACTCTCATATATTGAACGTTTTTTATAACTTTATTAACAGTATTAACTGTGTTAACTTAACTATTACCAGCTTTTAGATAATAATGTACTATAAATGTATTAATCTTCTAGTATGTGCGTATTGGAAATAAATATATCTCTTAACAAATTTTATTTGAAATTTATTAAATGAAACTATTTCGTAAATAAAAAGATTTATTGAAAAACTATTGCATTACATAGTGTTGGTATAAATGATAAACGTTGGATAAAGCACAGTAACAAAGCGTTTTCAAATGATACATGCAGGCTGGTTTAGATGCGGTTAAAGCGGGGTGTTCTTCAATTTCAATGATGTTTTTGCAGGTATATGCTCTTAAAAATTTAGCCTTCTCATACCCTTTTATATAAATGACATCAGCATCTCGAACAAGTCGCTGAAAGATTTTTGGAAAAAGGAAGACGGGTGTATGCCCATCATCCCAATTAATACAATGGTGGTTATTCATCAACCAAGTAGCTTGCTGCTGAAACTGGTGGGGTAGTGTTGAGAAGGAAAATGGGGATTTAAAGATGTGATGTGAAACAGTCTTTCCATCATACGCAGCTAATTCTTTTGGAGTAAATTCTTTGTCAGACGTCTTGAAACCTTGAACATCCACTATAACAAACATATTGATGCTTCAGTACTAGAAGCGACACTGCTTCTTCGAAGGTGTCCGACCAACTGGAGTACTAATCATTTAAAGTTGTTTAACCGCTTTTGTCAGAGCATTATACGAAAAAACGCGATCATGCAACACCAAGCAATACGCTGTTGTATCGTCGGCTACGTTGGTGGCTGTTTCGAATTCTAATCTAAACACCACTGCATTCGCCTGAATGTAGTCTTTTTGATTTGAGCAATCTACAACAATAAGAGGAGCTACTTTCTTGAAGTCCGGTAGAGATAGCATAGGCTCATCGTGTTTCTTGTAATATGTTGATTGGAAGTGGGAATACATGTCGTATAGGGTTGCATAATGATTATTAGCGATATCGATATTCAAATTATCATATGGATATCTTTCGGTGTTCAAGTATACTCTAATATTTTTGATATTGCAATGATCGAATGAACTCGAAACTTTATTTAATTGTCCAGATCGAGCCGTTTGGAAACCAAGTATAACTTGTCGAGGTGTTTGCAATTTTGTGCTGGTTGCGATAGCATGAGAATGGAGAGTATTGGTATGCACACCAGAGATTACATGAAGTTGCCAACTGCGAAACGCAACTTGTGTGTCGATGTTCTTATCAATGTATTTGGTTAAAGCCAGTTCCTGCGCAAGGCCTGCTGTAATATGGGGAACTTTCCAATAAATTTTGTCAATCTGAACTTTGATTGCATCAGTCGCCACGGCGTTGGCAAGATAAACAGCATCGTCATCAGTATTACTTCGGATTAATACCAATTCTTGTCGGATATTCAATACAACCTTATTATAATCTTCAGCGAACCCCAACAAGGTTCTGAGAGGGATGCAGACATTAAAATTACCGGAGGCATCCGTTATAGAACTTGAGCTATCAGGCAACCATCCGGCGTTTAGAAGTTTTTTAACATCTTCGGATGTATTGGAAACATAACCTTTCATAGTAGTTGTTATACCAGGCTTAGTTACAGAATCAATAACAACACCGTTCATTTCATATCGAATTTCGCTAAATAAGTGTGCGATACCATTATTTACAAATTTCGCGGTTGTAGGACCTCCCGCTGCTTTAAGTGGTTTTCCTTCTATGTACAAGTGGCTTAATCCGGGTAGAGTAGACATATCTTCTTGTATAGGTATTCGAATTTCATCATTATTGTTAAAACTGGTTGTGTACGGCTGATGGGTGTGGATTTGATTACTAACAATGGAATTGTCGACAAACACCTTTTCACCAATATTCAAAATACTCATTGTAGCAACTGATAACCCAACGACTTGAGGAATGCTTTATTCTTGTTTGTTAACAGGTCGGAAGTCGATCTCTTACTGACCTTGGAGCGCTTGGAAGGGGGCTTGTTATATCCTTTTTGAATCGGCTGCAAAGGATTGCAACCGTAACCGTGCGAATGGAATATGAAACCCATTACACCTTCTTCAAATGTAAACCTACAGTTATGGTTTCTGAATTGAAACTGACCGGTCGATCGTCCTGATCAAGTATTTTAATTGTAATGTTCGTAATGGTTTTAGTACTGATAGGTAGATAAATAACTGGATTTGGAGACTCGACGATTTTGTAGCCAACCGGGACAGTAGGAAAGAATTGATGAATTGTATGGCTTGGTTTTCCATTGTTATAAGACCCCACAGAAATATTACAATGTATTAATATGGTATTAACTTGCATTATTTTGGTTATGTGTTCAGATTCAACCACTTTATTTTTTGAATATATTTTTTTGTCGAATCCTAGTATATCCCTTATAGAGTTGTCATATTCGAAGTCTATTTCATGAGAGGCCTTAATCTGGGTTTTCATAGTGCTTGCATGTCCTCGCAGGTCCACGTATTCCCTGTCGCCAACATTACGATTTAATTGCGACTGTATGTATTGGTTGATGCCATTAAGTTCATAAGCACCTTTCGGAAATACAATATCTGGTCTACCGACGAGTCTAAATACATTTTTTGGCTCCACAATATTAGGAATGCTATTGTACGATTCAAAACTTAGTAATCCCAGAACATATTCTTGTTCAGATTCCAAACAAATTGGAGGATCAAAATCGACGCTTAACACCGACGTATTTCCGGAAAGTGTGAAAATGGTAGACATTGCGATGCGTTGTATGCAAGAAACAACAGTACACTGACGTTGTAAAAATCATCTTGCACAGCTATATAAAAATTGCAAGCATAAATGTCCGCAATTGTATGAATTTAACTTTTGATATCGTTCAAAGTTGTATGTAATCGTATTCCTGCTACCGTCGCTGCGGAAATATTTTATTAATTCCGGTGGTGGTTTTAAATTCCCTATACTATCAAAGTATTCCACGTTGAAACTTCGCTTCACGTAGGCGGTCCAATGCGTACCAGCACCTATTTTATCGTCTAGGTTAACTACGCCCGATTCGTTTTCATAAATCGTCTGAGGTAAATCGTCACGCATGTAAACCCCTCGAAAATTGGGAATCCGTAATATCTTAGCATATTTCTCCAAATCCACGTTGGTAAGCGCTCGGCGCGGTAGCTTGACATTTAGTTTTTTGGCTGGTACGGATTTAAATACAGTCCAAATCCCTTTTTATACGGACCCAAATGCAAACCCTTTCCCACCGTTACAGCTTCCATCGCTCTGTTGTGACGCTCCTTTTCTTTCAAATCCTTTGCAGCGGCTTTGGCGTCACCGACTGCTTTCGCCACTGCTGCAGCACCGCCTCCCAAGGATCCAAGAGCGCTTAAAGCGGCAAATATGGGGATAAGCGGTAAAATACCACCCGTCTTAGGAATTTTCAAAATTCTACTTCTGGGCTGGGCGATTTTTTTGTTTTTAATACCGCTTAAAGCTGTATTTACAACATTCATTAAATTACCGGTGTTACGACCTTTAATTAGTTTGCGAGCCCGATTAACAGCACCCGCAAAGCTTAACACTTTTCGCGAACGTCTCTTCTTACGCAAAGAACCTATCCCCAGCTTCGTTTTACCCTTCATAATGCCTGCAATAGCTAGCGCAGCTGCTTTTTCTCCAATTCCAGCGTCTTTTGAACGAACGCGACCCCAAGCCTTTTCAGCAAGCGTTCTATCAGCCTCGTGTCGGGTCTGAAGATCTTGATGTTGAGAATATACAATGTCGTGCTCCTTACAGGCTTCGTCCAACGAATTAATACCTCGATCTCCTCGAGCAACTCTTTTTTTTAAGCGAGTTCCAGGACCGCAATAGTTATACCCGGGAATGTGTAATTCTACAGGCAATTTGTTTATAAGAGTGTTCACTAGTCCAGAACCTTTCTTGTCAACAGCTCGACGTCGAATACCGACGCTACGTTCGTAAACCAACATTTTAAGCAAGTGCGACAGATATTCGAGCGTACCGTATTATATATATATATATAATTTAAATCACATTCGCCAATACTTTAGTGTTTTGGTTACACACATTTAAGAAAGGTGTCGAGAATGAAAAAATTTAAAATTGAAAAGCAAAATCACTCTTTGCCAATCGTAAATCATGATCAAACTTCATTGACGGCGAACTATCAGAAAAATGGTATTTTACTAGGAGGTGGGTGTAAGCGTAGACTTATCGTTGGTAGATCTAACTGTGGGAAAACGAACGTAATGATTAGTTTACTAGAACATTCCAACGGGTTGAGATTTGAAAATGATTATTTATATTCGAAATCATTGAATCAACCGAAATATAATTATTTAAGGAAACTACTGCAACCAATACGGGAAATCGGTTTTTATGAATACGAAGACGGCTTAGAGATATTGAAACCTCAGGAAGCCAAACCCAATTCTGTAATTATTTTCGACGATGTGGCATGCGAAAACCAAAGTGTAATTAGAGATTACTTTTGTTTTGGACGGCATGCAAACATAGATTGCTTCTACTTATGCCAAACCTATTCCTCTATTCCAAAACAACTTATTAGAGACAACGCCAATCTTATTATAGTATTTCAACAAGATAAGACCAACCTAAAACACATACACGATGATCACGTTAACGTTGACATGCGCTTTGAAGATTTTAAGGACTTATGTTCACATTGTTGGAACGATCCATACGGTTTTCTAGTCATCGATAAGGATTCGGATGTAAACGGGGGTCGGTACAGGAAAGGATTCGATTCTTTTTTCCACATATACAATTGAAGCGAAACTATACGGCTTAGTTGTCGTTAAGCAACTGTCAGAGGAAGATGGATAAACGGTTGGTTAGCGAACTAATTAAAAGTAGGCAAAATTTAAAAAGAAAATTGCAAAGTTTAAAATCAGACATGACCCGATCGCAGTCTACACTCTCGGAACAATTTAAGCCCATTTCCCAACCGCTTAAGGAATTACTAGCAACTATTAAAACTGAAGGTTTACAAACCAGAGATTTACATGTTAAAGTAGAGCCCACAGAATTAAAGATACCTCCTAAAAAGGAGATGCCTACTCGCAAGCGCCCACAGCCTGTACCATCGAAGCCCCACTTTCTGAAAGCTGATGTAATTGCCGAAGCTTCACCGGAAGAGGAACTCTTGGAGTCTGAGGTCCTGAACGTGGAAAGTGATAATGAAGAATTTTTGGAACATAGTGTTCGAGAAGCTCAACAAACGATTGAAAACATGTTACATCCAGATGTCCTCGATAAATACTTGGAACACTTTCAAGGTTTAGCTAGACAATACATCGAAGACTTGATACGGGACACGGAGGGAAAATTCGATGTTCAGTATGGTGTTCGATTCGATATTGAAGCAGATAAATTTCATATAGGAAATAAAATTCTTGACTTCGACGGGGAAGACATGTTTATAATGGACGGCGGTCGTAAGGTTACATATAAAGGAACTCCTGGGTTCTACGAATTGATGTTTAAAAAGGCTCCTATAGGCTATACTACAAAGGATCATGATCAGTATAAAGACATCGTTAATCGGTCTGCTGCCAACCGTAAAAATTACAACGACAGCGAGCAAATAAGTGGTAATACCGGTCCAAAGTATCGAAATATTATTCGCAGTATAAGTACCCCCAAATCAACTCGGTTAGGTAAAGGAGTTCTAAACGTAAATAGCAGAAAGGTTGAATTTGTACCTTGGAAAAATCCGAATACTCTTGTAGAGAGAATGCAGATCTTGATAGCCTCGCAGGCTGCAGGACATACAGGACATAACAACGAAATTGTTAGCATCGTGAACGCTTTAAGGCGCGCAAAAGTTATTAAATAAGGTCAATAAATAGGCAAATGTTCAATAGCCACACCATATCCGCGTTAGCTCAGTTCGCGTTAACATGCCGATAGATAAGTTTGGAAGGCATATGCATCAACATCATCCTACCGATGTAAATCCGAAAATATATCTGGTGGAAGATGGCGAGGCTCTTAAACAGGAGATATCTGCAGAGACTGCAACTAAGATAGGGGATATGAAATCGGCTCTAAAGTATGATACCATCTTTTATGTAGTGGCTGTTAAAACTGATAGCAAAGGTCGGTTCGTAATTATTAACGGTAGTAGTAACGGCGAATATGAATACAGACTACCATCGGCACAAATAATATCAGTTGCTTGCACCCCATCTCTCGCGAAAATATACCTAAATGGTGTGTTGCTGGCGCCTGACACGCTCGGTACACTAAATCCAGGCGATAAAATATCGGCTACATACCAACCCAATAAGAATATCTTGTTGAGTTTAGAATTTCTCATGAGAATTCCGATACGGGATCATTAATAACGAGTTTTGTAGTAGAAGCTTCTAATTAAAGATGAACGTTAAGGAAGACGTTGTAGCGGAACTGCACAAACCGGCTAGAAAAAATTTCAAACGGAGACGTGTGATCATCAAGGGTCTAAACGATTTGTTTCAAGCCGATTTGGTTGAAATGATACCATACCAAAAAGTCAACAGAGGATTCAGATACATTTTAGTTGTTATCAATGCATTTTCCAAATATGTTTGGGCATACCCCGTCAAACGAAAGACCGGTCTAGCCGTTGCTACCGCGATGAAAAAAGCGCTTTCAACTACAAGTTCTAAACCGAAAAATCTACAAACAGATATGGGTAAAGAATTCTACAACAAAGAATTCCAAACCCTGATGAAGCAATTCAACATTAACCATTATAGTAGTTATTCAAATTTAAAAAGCAGTATCGTCGAACGCTGCAACCGCACTTTAAAAAATATGATGTGGAAGCAGTTCAGCTTGCAAGGAACGTATAAGTGGTTGGATCTTTTACCAAAAATTGTAAAACGATATAATTCCACAAAACACTCAACCATCGGAATGAAACCGCAAGATGTTAATGCAAGTAATGCCGATGAAATTTTGAAAAGGGTCTACAGTCATATGAAAACGGTTGACCCGAAGAACATCAACTTTTCTGTGGGAGACCGCGTTAGAGTTAGTAAACACAGGACCGCATTTGCCAAAGGATACACACCAAATTGGAGCAACTAAATTTTTAAAATCGTAAAAGTTCGACTTACAAACCCTGCAAGCTACATTTTGGAAGACGACGATGGCGAGGAAGTAAAAGGAGCTTTTTATGGGTTGGAACTGCAGAAAACAAAACATCCCGATATTTATTTGGTAGAAAAAGTTGTTAGGAAAAGAGGAAATCAGCTTCTGGTCAAGTGGTTAGGTTTCGATAATAGACACAATTCGTGGATATCAAAAAATGCTATTGTATAAAATGTACAAGTTTTATTCATGAATAAAATTTATATCACAATTGTAACTAAAATATATAAATAAAATACTTTTTCAACAATTATTGTTTATTTATATTCTTATCATTATAGCGTATGGTTTGCTTTCTCTAAGCAACTCCCACAAATCATATAAATATTTACAGGTCAAATAAGCACATATTATGTACACACTATCTATACTTATAAATACACGTAAACTAAAAATCATATTAACAACTATTGTACAAGAAAGTTTCGGGATCGTATACCGTAGGACTTTTGCTGCAAAGTAATAACCAGTACCGCTACGACTGATGAAAAAATGGTTAATTTTGATCCCGATCGGAAGCCTCCAATAAATCAATCAAAACATTTAATCTGTCATCAACGTCTAGACCTGGTGTCGGAATAGCCAAGTGACCCCACGCCAGAGTTTTCGTGGTATTGGGAATAAGGTAACGTTTATCATCAAACGCTGACAACCCAACCTTATTTATCAGCTCGGTGTACATAGTGTGTTTACGGGATCTAAATACAAAAAACTTGCAAAATACCTCACTACGCCTGTTCTCAGCCACTTCTTGAAACAGGTCAGCGGTGAGATACTTTGCAACTGCACTCTTGGGAACACCCTTTGCCTTCCGATCGGCACCACTTTCGAGGTTCACACAGTATGATTTTGCACCTGCACCATAAAAACTCTGTATAGGGAAACCGCCATATTCGTCTTTCATCTTACCGACGACAGACACATTCTTGGGCATTCCATGGAGAGCGTTCTTAAATTTAGAAGTGTCAAATTTGTCGAGATGCTGTTTCATGTCGTCATAAAAATTGTCTGTATAAATTTCAAGTACCAAGGAGTCAGTATCGGTGTACAGCAAGGAAACGTTATTGCCATAGGTATTTTTCTGAAAACTGTAATAAAAATCGTACATAACGGTTTTTGAAATGTCTAAAACACAAAAACCTGCATAGCTAGGTTTGTCGTAGTAAACCGAAGTTCTGTTCAACTCAACAGCAACTAAATTTTCACAAAACACGGTTTTATCTTTAAAATTTGGTCTAGCAATTAAACTTTCGGCACCAATTCTGTTACCAATCTTCTCCCAATGACTGACTAGCCTGACATTAACCACGTTCAATCCACGTTCTCGATCGTCTTACCGAACACGCTGTTGTTAAGCGCCTTAAAAAAATCTTTCTGAAATTCGTTCGTCGACCGGTTTCTTAATTTAGTATTTAAATCAATATAGGAACGCAACCAAGGGGTCTGTACAAATTTGAGTACTCTATGAACTTTGTCCAAAATCAAACCGGCTTCTAAACACTGTTTTAAATTTCTGTAGTGGATTACATACTTAAATTTGTGTTGTAAATTTGGAATTAATTTCACGTTTTTCAATTTACCGTTAGGCGGCGCGGTAAGTTCGGGACAAAAGGGTAAATCATTGTGGAGATGATGCAGATTTAGGGGATATCGCAGGTCCACTTCCAGCACATACCCAGTGTCGGATTCATCCGAAGCGTCTAAAACATTTAACGTTTCAATTTCTTCGACCCCTAACCAACTAAAATCGCGTTGCGGTAAATATTGACGCATGGCATAGCCATACAGATTTGTTGCATCTAAATACATGATAAAAGAATTGGGTTTGGCGGGATCATAATTCTCCACGAATCTATTAATAGCTACAGCCTTTCTACCTATACACGTACTGACTCCACCGCGGATACCTTTTCTGAAAAAGTGCAGCATATCCATGTCAGTCAACAGTTCTAACTCTATGCCCGTGTATTTCAACATGGCATACCAGCTTAGTCCAGGCGAGGTGTAATAATGGGCCGGATCTAAACTGTAATGTCTCAAACATAGAGCTCGAAAATTTTCAAACACGTCTGCCAAAATTAAGACGTCCGATTTTAGATAAACGTCAGAGTAGTCTCCCAAAGTTTTACAGTCGAAAGTCGTCCACACTTCCACAGGGCGATCGTAATCAGCTGCACTAATGCCCGTACCATGTAACGAATCGAAAAATTGATCGATAGTGGGTAGTGCGGTTTGATCTAATTTTGAAAAAGGGTCGATATGTGAGTAGGGGAACACACCTTTCTGCCTCATAAGGTCGAATTTGACGCCATCGCCGAATTCCCTTTTAATCTCGATACACTGATCGGAAGATAGATTCTTAGCCAACTGCGATAGCGAACAATTCATAAATCGGTAGCTGTCTAGGAATCTCATACTCAAATAAATTTTCTTTACACGATCATTATCCCGAATTTCATCAACTAATACACGTTTGCCAAACGATACATACTTTTCTTTATTCATCGGAATAACGTCAATTTCTTCATTATTTAAAGCAAGCTGCTTAACGAAAAGGTGTGAATCGAAATTTAAATTATGAAAAAAGATCGGTACGAACGTTGGAACATTGAAATTTAGATTACAAATCGAATGTGCAGCTCCCCGGTAGTTTCCAGTAAGGTGACAGTGGTCCTTAACTTTGTCCTCAAGTCGATCGAAAGCTAAGTCGCAAATATGACATGTAACGGCATCTTCGTAATTTTGAATTTCGGAGGGATTTAAAATTTTCATCGGTATCACACGCTTTAAATGGTTGTCATAAATCAAGTGCACATCCCTTTCCAGACGCCCAATGAATTCTGCTACGGCATTTCTACCGCGATAAATTTCGAATTTGGACAAATTATCATAGTATGAACATTTAACAAAGTATGCGAAAGAATGAGGCTGGTGTACACAAGCGGTGACCGTGAATCCCTTTCCAGGATGCGGTTCTACGGCATCCACGGGTTTCAAAACGGTTTCAAAATCTGCATAAACGACAAAGGGAACTGTCATTTGTTTTTGATAATTTTGAAATTTCAGAACGTTCTGGGGAACCTGCTTCCCCAGTTTGTCAGTAATTAGGTCGGTCGACGGTAATTTCGTGTAAACGTGATTACAGTCAAAAGTCTGATGTTTAACCAACTGGGCTTCGGTACGGAAATAATGGAGACAACCGTCGCAAAAATGTTTAGCGCCATCCCTAGCAGTTATCTGCTGGGATACCAATCTCGACAAATCTTTCATCCAACAGTAATGACTATTACCCACCGAGTCAGTAGCAAGCAATAAATTTACATGACAGCGTCTTTTTCTGTCGGTGTAATACAAAGGTCCCACAGTTTCGTACTTCATACCATTCTTTGTAAGAACCGCTTCAAGACCGTAAACATTAATCGAAATTTGGGGATTATATCTTTCAAATTTGGAAATATCGGATAATCTGACCGGAAATTCGATGTCGTTGAAGACTAGGAACTCCCGGCAGTCGGGATAAGAACTGACTCGATTAGGTCGACCGGTAGGCTCACAAATAGCCGCGGTGACAGCCCAGCCGAAGCAGAACTCATCGTCATTTTGAACGTTCACAACCGCTTTCTTGTACTGTATCGGTTTCGGAAGCTCGAAGTATGACGAAGCTCGAAGGGGGTTGTATTTATTAACGTTCACGTGTAGATACAATAACTCCTTCAAAGCCCAGCCTGTAACAGACAAGTAGTAAACATTAGTCCTGGGCAGGGGGGGTGGGCGTTGCAAATCATTACCAGAGTCGCGCTCCTGAAACTCGGACGTCTTCTCATCCAGTATTGCAGTAAACTTATCATATAAACCATTAAGATCGGTGCCAAACGTTGCAACTTCATTTGCAGTGTTAAAGTATTTTATATCTTCTAATTCTTTCGCTTCCAAAATAAAATATCCAAATAATTCAAAATTTACTTTAACACTCTTAAACTTGACAATCTGCCTTTCCAGCAACGGTATAATTTTATCTTTAATTTCATTCATAAACTCGGTAACATTTAGATGATAATTTACCGAAGTGATTTTGTAGCTGACAATACGGGACTGGAAGGCGGTTTGGTAGGTCGACACTCCTTCCCCCAACGGTACGAAACCAGCGCGACTGCAGTGTCTCCGGCTTCGAAGATGTCCGACGTAGCCGTTTCGAGACACGTTCTCATCGCAGACGTCGCAGTATCGGTTGGGAGTCGGTCTAAGTTCTAGAACACAAACGAATTAGCATCGCCGATGGAGTTCTAGAAAGGGGTGCGAACCTATGGAGTCTTTAGTTTTCGGTCGTTTGGCTGGCGAAGGCTCGACACCTGCAGGATCCATCGAAGGCTCCACAAAACTGCCTAAAACAAGCGAACCACTCTTATATACTCAACACCTCCAAAAAACCTTCAAGTATAATACCGTTTTGCGATGGTCGACCTAACTGTTGGCAGCTGTCTCTTCGATGGCGATGCAAATTGTCGAGCCTGGTGAACCTCGAACCGCACGTGTCGCACAGGAACATCTCGACTCGACTAGGATCTGAGAAGCTACTATCTGCACAAACAAGGATTACGAAAATCGTTCGCGGCCCTTAGTAGCCTTCCCAGAGCTTATCTAAAAGTCGGAGAACACTTCCAGCTGGCACGACGTGGACGTTGGGAAACCAGCCACAAAAGGAAGGATACAAGGACTGGGCAGGCGTGGGTAACAAGAAATTTAGGTTGTTGCCAGAGAGAGCTGTCTGAGCAACAGCGACTTCGCATCTATAACGCGCATGAACCTGAACTTGAGCAGTATGGTGTTTAACCGCAGTTGTTCAACTTTCTTGAAGTTGTCGGTGGACATCCATCTGTCAGTCAGGTTCTGCTTACGTTCTATGATGGTTTGGAAGCGGACAATCTTCTGTTCGAGCTCTCGAAGTTTTGCGTGTAACGCTAGCAAATCCGCTTCCAATTTGCGAACGCTGTTCGCTTTGGCAGCAATCTCGGCAACGACAGCATCGTCAGAAAGCGAATCTTGGAACACGGTTGCGGGTTCAATGGGTATACTATCAACGTCCATGGAGTCCGCAACAGAAGCTACCGAAGAAGTATGTTGCGATACATCCACATTCTCCACCATCTCATCCTCACCCTCACTGAACAGTTCGCCACTAGCATCGTTGCAAACTAGTGCGAATGTATCGTCACATACTTCTTGTTCCACAAACATTGATTCTGAGTCACCGAACGCCGGTGGTGGTGGTATTATGCTCTGGGTCGTGGAAAGCATAAGCTGCGAAGAAGTGCCACAAGAAATACTTTCTAAGAAGCGATCTACAATTTGAGAGCGAACATCAGAATTTAATAACGAATCGTCTGAGGCGTCCATTGCACGTCTAAAATGGGTCGTATCCATAGCATTAACAATATTCGAATCGAACTCGTTAGAGTAACTACACAAATCTATAATTTCAATTGACGTGCTAGCTGAAGAAACATAATTTTCACCGGTCTCATTTGCAGCTGTAGTTGCAACATTCATGACTTCGGCTTCTGAGTTAGCACTAACGAGTTTCTTGAAATTAAATTTAGATGGTACAATTATTGCACTCGATTCGTTCTCAAACTGTTGAGGATTTTTACCCTGCAATAAGTAATTCCGCAAAATACTGGTGCGGTCCTGAACTTCTACAGCTGGAACATTTTCCCAATCTTCGGAAACATTCTCAAATTCAGGACGCAACAGTCGGGCAGGTTTAAGCAAAACATTTTGTAAGATTTTAACAACAGGTTTACTTTCTTGGGGCAATTCTTTACATACCAGACTGACATCGCTGCCGGACTGCGTACATGCACACAACTTAACTTTCTTCGGTTGCAACTTTTTCAGGCTGAGTCTCGAGAACCTCGAAACTCGAGACACACCTGGAGCACTGCATCCTATCACGACACCTTCACAAACACCACAACTTCCGGCACTAGAACTGGTAAACATCACGAACAAGAGCTGAAGACGAACTGACGCTGTCGAAGGGGGTGGTTTGTACTTAAGCACATAAACCGGTTAACCTTGGCCTTGAACCCCTCCCCTTTCGGGAAGGGGGTGGCCTTGACCTTGAGGGTAGTATTTTTTGAGGCCGTTTTTCGACATATTTTCAAGGTCATTTTGTCTAGTTTTGGGCTCCACCGACGTCGCTGAGCGCAGCTCAGCGAGTGTCCTTGACCTTGAGGGTAGTATTTTTTGAGGCCGTTTTTCGGCATATATTCAAGGTAATTTTGTCTAGTTTTGGGCTCCACCGACGTCGCTGAGCGCAGCTCAGCGAGTACAAAGATTTCTCTATCCCCATCGATGAGGAACACTTTTCAAAATTTGACCTGAACGGAGCGAAGCGAAGCGGAGCGAGTATCAAGCTTCCTCCATCCCTATCGATGTGGAGCACTTTTCAAAATTTGACCTTGAAAAAAATTTTTGTTGACATCACATGAAAAACCTCGGAACGCAGCGGATGGGGGTATTTTCGTGTGGAACATTTTTTGGTTTTTTTATTTTTTTATTTTTTATTTTTTCCATCCCAAATAATTTTTTGAGTACTTCTATCCATCCCAAATACTTTTTGTAGACAGTCTATCCCAGATAATTTTTCTAGACAGTCTATACCAAATACTTTTTTACTTAACCAGTTTCTTTTACAAAGGAATGCACTACCTTAACACCCCTCCAGACCCGTAACCACAGCTAAAAGTCAGTCGACTACAACCATCGTCGCAGTTATGTTGTTTTTCGGTAAACGTGACGGTGCACGACTCCAAGTGTCATTAGTGTCGTGTACTCTGAGGGAATATCAATCAAACACTTTGGACAACTGTGATAGGCAAAGACACTTCACGCCTTCGTGGGAATTGGCGGAGATCATCATACAGCACCTGGAGCGTCCCACATTGGGAGAGGGTTATACCCTCTTCCATTCGCAACCGTTTGGTGGTATTTTTACCAACCGCAACGGTGAAGAAACATTCTACGAGCTTCACCAGGTTGCAGGTTTAGTAGAATACTCCAACCGGTTTTGCACGTTAGGGGCCTTCAGAAGGACAGTGCTGCAGCGTTGAGCGTTGGTGTGGAGTGGAGTGGAGTGTTTTTTAGTTTAGTTTAATGTTTAGTTTAGTTTAGTTTAGTTTAATGTTTAGTTTAGTTTAATATTTAGTTTAAGGAATATTGTACAGTTTTTAATATATATTTATCATTGCTATTGTCCTTTTTTTATTTGTTGCATTTATTTTGTAGGAATACTGTAACTCCATAATATTTTTTCTATAAATTTAATTACAAGTGAAACAATTCCAAATTTAATTAAAACTACAGCTATATAATAAACATAATTTATTTATTATGCTTACAACTGCACATCAATACCTTCTACACCAAGCTTTTGAAGATATTTTAGAAACTGCAAGTCATCGCTAGCCCCACCACCATTACAATTTGAAAACAAGGTATTGTATGCTGTAGCACCATCAAGCACGCAATTATCAATAATTGCGTTGTAGAAGTGCATGTTATCCAATTTCGCAAACGGTAGGTAGCAGTTTTGTAATACACACTCACTTTCGTCGACCACTGCACAAGCCATGTTTAAAAATGGTTTATCATTATCGTCGTACCTTGGACATACACTAACACAATCTTTACACTTTTTAAACATATAATCACTACTTGCGATATAACCCTTTGCCAGCCATTTCCGTATAAATTTATCAGATAGAAAATATTCTTGAATCCCCTTCTCCATTTTATTCCAGAAACACAAGAAATTATATTCGCTCCAATCAGGTCTAACGATGCCTGCATTAACTAATCGTGTAGTTTTTCGCACGCCTTCTGATGTTGTTATTAATTCAAATAAGGCTTCTTTGTTACACTCATTTAAACGACGAATGTTAGCTCGATTTGCAGGATTTTTTTCAACAACTTGCTATCGTACCACTGCGGTTTTGAGTTACTCGTCGACATTTTTAACACTTTACGCCATACCGTTTACGCGCAACTTTTATATAGTATCCCCCACCATCACGTCCTGAGTCTGCGCATGGTTTACAACTCCCCACCTTACTATACGAGTCCTTGAAAATCAGCCAGTTTGCTACAAACACTCCTACAGTCAACATGTTGTTTCTGTACGTTCCAGACGAAGCTGTTTATTGGGTTCATGATAATGCTGAAAGTCGATACCATAAGACTGGGGAAATCCCAACTATAAACCCTGAACTGAGCTTCCCATTCCCCGAACCGCTTCATCCGCTAAATAGCGCATTATCCGATTTTTTTGGAGCGCAATATGGCTTCTTCCACTATAGTGCATCAGTTATTTATACAATCGACCCCTTGCATATAATTTCCCAAGATCGTTATCCAGCTCTACACAATTTAGTTTTGAGGGTTGAAGTTTTCAAGAGACTTCATGATTTATCAATCGTGAGTACTAGCGAAGAAAGTGATTCGGAGGGATCTGAAGATTCCGAAAATGAAAAAATGCCTCTCGTTCGCAGGAGATTGTCATTCGAGCACAACCTGCGGTAGCGTCAACATGGTTCCGGTAAAGTTGTTAGTGGCTTTAGCTGCCGTTTACGATGGGTTTCTCTATGTACTACAACCGCCAAATTCCATTTCCGCATCTATAACCTATGATCGTAATATGAGTAACGCTACTTGGTATAAAATGACCAACTCCGTCTTGGCTGAAATCCCTGTATTTAAAATACCTGTGAGAAATTTTACTGAAAATGGTTTATTAACTTTCAAGATAAAATTCCAAGCACCTACATACGCCGTAACTTCCAATTGGCAAACTATTAAGATAAGTGATGATGTGTTTAAGAACTGTACTGGCTTTAACAATTCCTGTTGGGTATCTGTAATTATTCTAGGAACTGTACTATTAATCATAGCGTCATTATGTATTGCATATTTTGTCATATATTGGTCAATGATGTCTTATAATCATAGATAGTGTGTTAATGATAATTTTTTCGTTTCTGTGAAATACTGTACTAATAAATGTATACCATTTCTAAATAAAATTATTAAATGTTACACTGTTTCAATTACTAGCTCTAGTCTTGCGTTCGGCCTTGGTCTAAGGGAGTGACCTTGGTTAATATTCAAGGACCTTGACCTTGACCTTGAGATCTGACCTTGACCTTGAGATCTGACCTTGACCTTGAGATCTGACCTTGACCTTGAGAGTTGACCTTGACCTTGGATTCAAGGTTAGGAGTGGGGGGAGTGTCCCAGAACTGTCCAAAACAATCTACTGACGTTTAATGAAGAAAAATAACGTACAGAACTAAGTACAAGATTATGAAAATCTAAGTACACAAAAAGAACTATATTAAATTGGTGCGAAAGCTTGCTCAGTCAGTTCACACCCGGAAGTCCGTGGCTGGGGCAGCTTTGCCACTTCTTTATAATAAAATTTGAAAAAATTTTCCTTGCCTTTCCAGTTACCATTTTTAAGAATGATATCCAGCGGTAGTTCGTTTTTCCATCTCGAAGATGCCACCGCCGCCCTTATGCTCCCCGGCGATGATTCAATTCCTGCTTCTAAGAAACCCGTTCGAACCCATCCCGCAATAGTCGCTCTAGAGGCGGGTCCCACTGTACCTCTCGAGGTTATAAATAAATTGGTAAGACCTACTATGGCCTTCCTTTGGTCAGATGTAACGGCAGTTAGTTGTCTACTCCACGACACCGGGTCCAGCGCGCTATCCGAGATTCTAGACAATCTCCAACCCGACTGTCTGTGGGAAGTCTTATCAGTCTTTGAACCGAAAGACGGCCAGAACGAAACCGAATCATCGGTTAAATCCATGCTCTGACCGTCAATCCTTAGAAGAGTCAGGTCGTGGATTCGACGTCCCGAGGCCAGCAATAGAATCAACGCCAGCCTACGAGAGACTTGGAATATACTATCCTTGTTAACTTTGTCCTTCTTTATCCAGAAAATGAGCTTTTCAACATCCCAAATAAATTTCTTGTTGGAGGCTGGAGGTCTACTCAAATCAATCGCCTTCAGCATTCGCTTCACCAACGGGTGAGCGGAGATAGCCTCCTCCTTAATAGGATTAGCTAGTGTGGCGATAACGGATTTATGTAGCTTGATGGTATTCGGTGCCAACCGCCTTACTCGATGAAGAAAACTTAAATATTTAGCAACCTGAGCTGCAGTAGGGTCGCTTGCATTTATATATCTTTCACCGGCCCAGTTAACCCAACTTCTCCAGGGTGCCGAGTATGTTTTTAGGGAAGAATCCCGCCAAGCCTTTTCTAGCAGTGTTCTGTCTTCTGCGGGCCAGTCGTTTAAATAGACACTCCACCCCGTATTTTCCATGCCTCCAAACAAAGGTAGCGAGCTCGAGGTAACGGGAGTTGCGTCTGAGCGTCTAGAAGGTGATGTTGCAGGTTCCGGAATTGAAAAGGAGGAGCTAGAGCACGAGCCCTCACGTCGGACCTCCAGAACACTTTCTCCCACCTCGGGACAATCAGGATGTAAATTCCCTTCGCCGTGTTGAGGTGTTGAAGAACTCTCGGGATTAAACATGGCGGAGGGAACACCCATGCCAGGGTGAAGTTCCATGGCCTGCTGAAGGCATCTGTAAAGAGTGCCATAGAGTCTCTCGCATTCCGGGACACATATGTTGGAACAACCCTCGAGCAATTTGTGGCGAAAAGGTCTATTTGGGGAGTGCCCCACTTTTGAAATATCTGTTGAGCTGCCCTCTTTGATATATGCCAATCCGTTAGGGCCCTGTCGCGCGACAGGCTGTCCGCTATATTGTTGTATATTCCCGGCAAATAATGGGCTGTCAGTGTTATATTTAATCTGTGCGTTAGGTTTAACAGGAGGGACGTTAACTGCCCCAATGCAACTGACCTCGTCCCCCCCTGATTTCTGATATAGGCGACCACCGTCCTGTTGTCCGACTGCACCAGGACAGATTTCCCTTCTAGGTAATTGGCACAAATCTGAATCGACGCGTACACCGCGTACAACTCTCGCCGGTTTATGTGCCAACTGGTTTGTGGGAGGAGCCACTTCCCTTTTATATACCTGTCCCCTACCAAGGCTCCCCAACCCGTATCTGAGGCATCCGTTGTTAAAAATATCTCGGGATTTCTTGGGAATAATGGAGCGTACCCCATCAGATTTCTGAACCACCAATGTGCTTCTCTTAAAGCCTGAGAAGGCAAAGGGAAACTTTTCCTTGGCATTGTAGCTGGCAGTAGGTTGCTGGCGCGCTGTAACTGCCTGGAGTGGAGTCTTCCTAGCGGAATCATAAAAGCGGCAAAGTTTAACTTTCCAAGGAGTCTTTTTGCCGAATCCAATTCCAAGTTTGAGTATATATCAGTATTCGTAAGTCCTCCTTTATAGAAACTATCTTCCTTTCTGGTAAAGACATCCTGCCGTCCTTTGTGTTCCAGACTACTCCTAAATACTGTATAACTCTGCTTGGGAGCAAGGAGGACTTCTCCCGGTTGAGCATCCAGCCCAATTGTTCGAGGAAGTGTATTGCTTCTGCGACTTCCCTTTCCAACAGATCTGGGTTCTGGTTGGCCAGGAGAAAATCGTCTAGGTAAACTATAATTCTTAGCCCTCGCTCTCGCAACTTGCTTGCAAGCCAATTTGAAATCCGCGCAAAAGCCAACGGAGCGCTTGCGAGACCAAAGGGCAAGCTCGTCATCTGGTAAACGACTCCCCTGTGAACTAGGCACAGAAACCTCCGATGCGATGGCTTTATTGGGATATGAAAATAGGCTTGAGAAATATCCAGCTTCACCATGAAATCCCCTTCCTGAAGGAAAGTTGGAACCTTGAGGTGATTTAGCAATCGGAACTTCCTGGGACACAGAAACTTGTTCAGACCTTTTAGATTGAAAATAGGTCTGGTTCCTCCGTCCGACTTCGGAACGGTAAACATTTTGGAAAGGAATCCCGTGGTCGAGCTGGATTTCTCCAATACCCGCTGATCGAGCATCGCTTGAATGTCGGTATCCATTCCGGGGGTGCTGAAATCGATCAAGGGGGCTCCGTCCAACAAATAAATCAGGGGTGGCCTCAACACAAATGGGATCGCGTATCCCTTTACCGAATTTAGGATACTTGCCGGGGCCCCAGCCTCCTCCCATTTTTGAACAAAAGCTGCTAACCGACCGCCCCTGAACTGATGCTTCGCTAAGTCATAATTTCTTAGGGCCCCCGGCAGGGGGCCTTCGCTTATCTGGGAAGCCGCTTCCTGCCGAATATTTTCGCTTACGATCCCCCCTTTGGGCACTTTTCCAAGTGCCTCGTGCCGAAGGCGTGGAATTGGCACGAGATGTTCCGGGCCTCGGAAAAAACCTGGGCGTAGCCTTAGAGGAACCAGGCTGGTTTGATGGCGGGTAATCTCTAGGTCGAGTAAAACCGGCTGTGGCCCGAGACTTGCCTCGAGGAGGAGCCCGCAAAAACCTCCCGTGCTGTTTGGCCAAATCAGCCAGGGGTTCTTCTTCAAAAAGAAAAGTGCCTGAAGCTGAAGGTGGTATAGCTTCAAGCAGTTGAGAAACGTAATCGCTCTGAGGTTTAATCAAGGTCCTTCTTTGTTCAATTACTTCAGCTCTGCGCCCACAAGCATACTGAAGGAGATCATCGGAAAGCGATCTGAACGACGAATCTGATTTCATTAGCAGACTCTGAATATCCGAAATAATTGCTGGGTGTTTAGCAACCAGTTCCTTAGCGCCTACCGAAAAAGCCTCCCTTTGAAGGAGGAGCCCGTGTATAAACGTGCCGAAGGCTGAGTCCATTCTGATTAATTGATCCTGCAGAGAGCTTGCAGGACACAAACTCGCCAAATGCGGATTTACGCGTAAGGCGCTGAACACTGGAGCGGCCTGCAGCTTCTTCTGTATATCTGCGTATCGAATTCTGGCGAAAGAAGTTTTGCCCAGCTTCTGGCACTCAATACCTTGACTTGCTATGTTGGCCTTCGGTGCCGGAATAGCAGGTTCTTGCTCCTTAGTCTTCGGGGCGAAGTCCAAATCTGATAACCGTTCCTGCGTGAGAGTTGGAGCTACCCACGAGGATTCATCATCATCATCACTCATATCCTGATACTGAAAGGGGGAGGGGCTCACTGCATCCACCTCCTCCCCGTCAGAGAGATCTCTTTCGACTTCCTGCTCGGGATCAAACCTTCCTAAGAAGGATTCCATTAGGCCCCTCAATTCTGCATTACTTGATTCTAGCATATCCAGACGAGTACCCCGCTTAGATTTCGTAGAATTATACGAGGGGGGTCGCGAGCTCCCCTGCTCATCCGAATCACCCGTCAACTGGTTCGAGGCCTCCCTTCTGGAAACTAGCAGTGGCTTCAAGTCGCTTAGAGCGGCAATAACTAGTTCATTTGCGGCCGCTGAACCTCGAATCCTCGATGCTAGGATTGGCGGACCAATAATAAGACCTACGCAGAGGGGCCAGTCGAGCAGCTTCACCTTCATACGTCTGTAAGCCTTCTCTGGTAAACTGGTTGCGTCTGGAGAGAAAGCTTGAGCGATGCCTACTGTAGGTAACGCAAATCTCAATTTATTCAAGATCTGTGGGTCTAACTCTTCTCCCAACAGCTCATCTTTAGAGAGGCGAACCGCCTTCCATTCCTGCCATCCTACAGGTAAGTGTGCGTCCGCAAGAATCTTGATCCGACCGAAGATGGTAGAATCAACTGGGTCAGCGGGTGGTATCTCTGCTAGCTCTGCAAGCGAGTGTAGAACCGTCTTAGACACCATCTGCAACAAAGCAATACGGTCGGTCAATTACTACCACTACACGGAGCTGGAATTAGACGAAAGTTCGTCTACCAGCATGCAAAAGTCGAGCCGCCCGACTGCTCAAAACCAGCGGTATGGTAGCCTAAAACGAGCCGTCAACATCGAACCGCGTGCTGCTCAAATCGAGCCGAAGGACTGCTGAAAATGGGCCACACAGCTGCCTTCGAGCGGCTGCGAAGATCGAGCCGCGCGACTGCTCAAATTGATCAGAAAGGCTGCTGAAACCGAGCAGCGCGCGCGCGCGGCTGCTTCAATCCAACCGTGCGGCTGCCCAGAGCGAGCCGCACGGAAAACGGGAATAAATCAACCGAACTGACCAAAAAAAAATCCCTAGGATCCAAGAAAAAGCTCTTTTATTTAAATAAATAAATATATAATTGCGGACGCAGGACGTCGCACAAACCCATCAGATAGAAAACTGGAGGGAAAAGAGAAAGGTTGCGGACGCAAGCCGTCGCACAAACCAGTCAAAATATAAATTAGCTAAAATAGGAAACAAAGGCACTTACCTTAAACAAAAAGGTACACAATTAACCACAAACTTAACACAAAAGGGCGTTTTAAACTAAAACTCGAACGGCACACGCCGTTTGCTGCTGCACTCAACGAAAAAACGAAGCGTACTGAAGAATAGCGCGGCCTTCGGCGCGCTGCTGACGGACGCGGGAAGGGGAACACATATAGGCAGAGGGGAGAGGAAAATGGGGTTTAAGCTGTTTGCAGGTACGAAAAAAGGGAATGTAATCTCATTTAGGGTCAAGCCGACGGCACAGACATGAAATAATCGACTTTTTCGAAAAATGGATTTTGTGGTTTTTTGCGGATATCTTTTGAAAGGTTCGAAATGTTTGATCTTTCTAAGCAGCATCTAAACCAGCATGAAAAACTACACAACATTGCCCATTTACCGAATCTGAATCTTTATTAATAAGAAAGATAGCCATGCAATACTACTCTATTTGGGACACACTGCGTATACCCACTATCAGTTATAATTTTTTTATCTGATATTGAACCAGTGTAAAGTGCAGAAAAAAAATAATTACCCCATTAGGATCAATTATTAGAAGCGATTTTAAAGTAGCTGCTCCCCTATAATTAGAATAGCATTGGCTTTGTCAGTATTATTAACTTTCGGCTTATACCGCGTCGTCATTTGAGTAAAACTCACAGCAGGTAAGGACCAACCTGTAGCTTGTCTGCCATTACAAGCATTTGCTCTGGATGTTTGAGCTAAATTATTATTATTGTGTGAACCTTGGGGCGGACAAGGATTTGTTCTTTGTATAACTTGCTTGCCATGACAAGAATACTTGTTCGGTTTTTGCCTCATAGCTGTTTGTGAACCCATACAAACTAACGTTTCGCAAGACATTGCAGCTTGCATCTTCAGAGTGAGTCAAAGCGCACTGCGCTACAGGTTGGTCCTTACCTGCTGTGAGTTTTACTCAAATGACGACGCGGTATAAGCCGAAAGTTAATAATACTGACAGTTCAAGTAACCGCGAAAGCCTCAAACAATATATAGCATTGGCTTTGTCTAACCATTGAAGAGGGTGTTTCAATGTAAAATTCGGTAGGCTACAGTCGATACATCCTATGACGTTGGGATTTTTAATTTTAAATTCTGCTCCTACAACCTACCTAATCTTAAATACATAAAATTTATCCAACTTAAAAAAGATTTGCAACGGTTCATTTTGATACACCAAACATATCTGATAACGGTTCATAATCAAGTGCTTTTTTAATTTTATTAGTGTTATAAAAAAATTGGTTTAGCGCTGACAACTTCCTTGCATTTCTTTTTGTTGCAGGTTTTTCTCCTGCATATAAAATGATATCAGCCGAATCCTGCGAGGGAGAAATATATTGAAACCCCATCAAAAA
This sequence comes from Hemicrepidius hirtus, assembly GCA_963082805.1. Lineage (NCBI taxonomy): Eukaryota > Metazoa > Arthropoda > Insecta > Coleoptera > Elateridae > Hemicrepidius > Hemicrepidius hirtus. The sequence continues at coordinate 25,609,327 of OY720159.1, forward strand.
TATTTCATATGTTTGCATTCCGGTGTAATATAACATTTTTCCATCGCTATGGCAAAAATTTGTTACAGAAAAAATTGGCTCACAATTTGTCGTATGCATTTTGTCTTGCGTTGCTTCAGAATTATTTTTCAATTGACTATTAAGATTCTTCTAAATTTTTTCATTCTAAATGTTCAGCTGAGATTTTAAATTTTGATTTTCAATTAGTATTTGAGTCTTTTGCAACAATTTCACCTCAAGAGCGACTTGTTCATTCGATGAAGATGTTAAAATTTCTTCTGGGGCTGCGATGTTTCTTTTTAAATACCTGGCATCGCGTTTAGTGGGTTTTTTAGTCCATGTAAATACAGATGGAACTATATTTCTTCGTAATGTCAGGAAGCTACCAGCATACCAATAATCGGTTAAGTTCGGTTGAGTTAAATTTTTTAGCCGAAATACGTATTAAGTACATAAATATTATTATTTACCTAATATCGTCTTTAAGTCTATATAAGCTTATAGGAAAAATATACATAATGTTTGCATTTGCCCTAGCTCAGTTATTATAGTTATCATACACATTCCTCTAGGTACACCACACTTCTAGGTAAAACATATTTAGTAAAACATGAAATACTTTCTATAAGTTGAACTAACCCAACTTTGATGTTTGTCCTAACAGCCTGCGCTAAACTTACTAAACAGTACAATAGTGAGCAAAATGTCAGCCTTAATAGCCATTGTACGCCATATTTCGCTAGTAATTTAATTTAATCACATAATTTTAACATGCCCGAAACAGGATAAAGAGACACTGCAAACTGAACTAATTATCGATTTTTATTAATTATATAAATATTTAAGCAAAAGCTTTACGCTTTATTAATTATGTAATTAGTATGCAATTATTATAGTAAAGTAATGTAAACGTCATCTCAAACTGGTATACAGGGTGTAGAATTAAATGACGCAACATAGGGATTTCAATGGTAAAATTTTGAAAGTCAAATATTATCTTCCCTAATTATTTTAGAAAAAATGTTCATGAAGGTTTTTTGTAGAGAAAATTCTGCGTCTACTCATGTATTTATTATTAGCTTTTAGTTTTTCATAGGCTGAGAAAATTGAAAATAGCAAAAAGCTGTTTTGGCGAAAATTTGTAGTGCCTTGGAATTATCTTGTGAGAACTTTGAGTTTAATTTGAACGTATTGATATCTTAGCAAACGTCTATTTCATACCAATTATGTTTTCGTTAGAGGAAAAAATTGAAATGATAAGATGGTACTATTCGGGAAACAGTACCCGCGATGTAAGTGCTATGTTTATTGCTAAATAATCACATAAGCCGATTCCTCATTATTCTACGATTTCAAGAATGATTATCAAATTTGAAAAAACTGGTACGTTATTAAGTAACTGTAAATGCACTGAAAATGCGCAAGATAATGTCAGGCACTAAGAGAATAGGAATGAAAATAGTTTTAATGTACTAGCTGCAGTGGTGGAAAATCCGAACGTTAGTTTAAGGCAAGTAGCTGACAATATAAACGTACATTACACAACAGTACAAAATTTTTTGAAAAAACACAAACATAAGTCCTATCAATGTCAATGTCATCAAGAGATATTCCAACAAGACACGGAAAAGATAGCAGAATTATGTTTTACAATGATGGAAAAGGTGAATGAAGACAGGGACTTCTTAAAAAACGTATGCTTTACCGATGAGTGCACTTTTACTCTCCACAATAAACCCAATACGCAGAACTGCAGAATGTGGGCAGATGAAAATCTTCATGCTTATTTAATGACTGGTACTCAATATCCTCAGAAAATAAATGTATGGGCTGGAATTCTGGGCCATCATATTATTGGACCTTTTTTTTAACTGAAAATTTAAACGGAGAACGCTTTCTGCAGTTATTGGAAGAAAATATAGCACCATCGATAATGGAAGTAGCTGCAGAAAACCAAGAAATTTGGTTCCAGATGGACGGTTGCCCCGCTCATAATTTTCGTGATGTCAAACAGTTTCTAACTGACAGTTTTAATGGAAAGGTTATAGGAAGAGGATATGAAATTACCTGGCCTGCTCGCTCGCCAGATGTCTCGCCTAATGATTTCTTCTTTCTTTGGGGTCATTTGAAATCAAAAGTATATTGTACCAAAATTTTAGATTTAGATCAACTAAAAAATTCCATTCAAAATCACTGCAACAGAATCTCTCCCCAGCAGTTAGCAAACGTTAGAAGAGAGTTTTACAATAGATTGGGCCATTGTTTAGTTGTCAACGGAAAATTATTTGAACACTTGTTATAAGTTTGTTAATTTTTGTATGGTTTTTCCATAGTTTCTTGCTTTTCTTTCCTGGTCGGGGCTTTCAACGTTTGTTGTGAAATGTTTGACTTCACCATGTTTTGTTAAATTGTCATGTTGGGGTTATCCAACATTTTTGTCATTTAATTCTGATGAAATTTACTAATTCATTTTTATTGTTTTCCAATAATTTTGTCGTCGATGTATTGACTGAAGATGCTGGTTTAACCATTGAAAACGTTAACCTTTTTTATAATATATTCGTGGGTCTCGGACGTCAGGAGTTTATCTGTGTTTTATTCAATGTGTTAATTTTTGTAAAATGTATTAAATATTTATTGTTTAAATTTAAAATAGCAATGTTTGCTACTTATTTGTTTTCATTTAAGGTATCGAATTGTTACGAGGTAAAATTGTAATCAAAGTTTACTTCTTTCACTGCGGTGGTGTAGCGAAAGAATTTTCCACACAATTTTCAAGATGTACGTAGTCAATATTGTCATGTATTATAATAAGTATTACGCATTCAACATTGCGTTTTTCAGCGTATACTATCTTATTACTTCTAATGACATCATTACTTTTGGTATAATAATAAAAAAATTCCGAAGATTGCGATGTGTAAACATGTAAACTAAAGCAAAATGATCGAATAAGGAACGTTCTGAACGGCAGATGTCACAAGATAATTCCAAGGCACTACAGATTTTCGCCAAAACAGCTTTTTGCTGTTTTCAATTTTCTCAGCCTATGAAAAACTAAAAGCTAATAATAAATACATGAGTAGACGCAGAAATTTTTTCTCTACAAAAAATCTTCATGAACATTTTTTCTAAAATACTTAGGGAAGATAATAATTGACTTTTAAAATTTTACCATTGAAATCCCTATGTTGCGTCATTCAATTTTACACCCTGTATAAAATCTGCTAGATTCACCATGGTGGAAATGGCATTTCAAAATTTTTCCAGGAATATCTATGTCTTAAAACAAAGAATGTGGACGTAGTAGCCACTTAAACATTAGGTAGTAGCGATACCGTTTTTTAATAACTTTTATATGAATTGAAACGCATATTTAATGTGATATTTATGTAGTATTGATTGGACATCGGTATAATTATTAACTTATACATTCGAAATTTACAGTTTATAGTAAAGTAATGTATTGGGTAATTCAATAATACACAAAAATCATATAATTCTTTTTTTATTTGAATAAATTTTAAATGAAAATCTATGTCTTAGGCTCGATCTTAGGTTAGATCAATATATCTCGGTCGCCCTGTATAATATGCAATACGTAATCATATTGTAATAACCATCATAATAAATGAAAGCAGATGCTCTCTGTGATATTGTTATGCGCAGCAATAATAGATGAACAAAACAAAAGATGTAAGTATTAGCAGTTAATGCAATGAAATGTACTGTTCGTTGACATTTTACGAAGAGTCTGCTACAAGATATACTGTTAGAGCACGCATAGGGGCGCATCATCGTAAGCCATTATAACAATGTTAATGCTAATTGAAGTGAGCACTGCAAGTGCTATCAATACCGACTCTAAAATTGTTAGGCATATTGCAATAATTCGAATTCGAATCAGTACGAAAACACCAATAATTTTTTGTAACCATAAGCATATCTGTAATTGAAAATGACAAAAGAAAGTTAGTGAAAGAAATTACCTCAAAAAAATCATAAAGATTTTTATATAGTGGTGGAATGATCACACCACTTCCTTAGTAATAACATTTTAATAATTTTTTTTTAATTATTTAAATTATTTAAAAAGTTATTAAATTCTGAACCTATGTAATTGGGAAAAACATCTATTGTGTTATTGTCATTAAGGATATTAGTTTTTTATTTCTTAAAATTTTAATTCAATGAAAAGTGTTTGTTTATAATTGAAGTGTCGAAGTTATTGATAAATTTATAAAATCTTTTATATATTATACAAATAAAATTAAAAAAAAAACTATATTAAAATGTTATCACTAAGAAAGTGGCGTGCTCATTCAACCACGATATACAAATAGGTACTGAAAAAAAAAATAACGTCGGTATTCGGTTTTTAAACCTCTAATTATAATTTCCTTTTTCCCGTGATCCAAATGCTTCATATTGTTGGAACTTTTACTGTTTTGTACAGACTTATAAAAAACACAGTGACAGATCAACGCAGAGGATGCGAACAAGACTTCAAAAATGATTCTCAGTGGTAGGACTATTTTTAATGGTGAAAGTCTTAAACAGATTAGAAAATAATTTGTTTACCTTAAAGCTCGATCCATCACTCGTTGAAGCCGATTATTTGATAATGTAAGTTCATGCACTTGGCAACCTGTCAAACTGTCAGCTTCTATACTTGCTATCTTTGATCCAAGTATTTCTAAGTGACTAATATTCTCTTCCGTCAGATCTGAAATATTAAAACATAATATGTTAACAGTAAATATGGAAACCCTATTAACCTAGAGCTAAATTTATATATATACAGGGTGTTCTATAAATATACCGAAAAACTTTTAGTGGTGGTAGGGGACAGCAAACATTTTTTGGTGGATAAACACAGGTCCGAAAACGCTTCGTTTTCGAGAAAAAAATTTGAATGGTCGCTTGTGCACAAGTAGATGTTATTCCTGGATAACATACAATAACCCTAACTGTATGAATTATAAAACCTTAATGATCGGGACTAGTAAAGTTGGGAAAGCATAGAAAAAGAAGTAGACGTACATTGCCCAGTTCAACTACTTCAGATTCAGAAGACGAGGTAAAACAACAAGTTAAGAGGCCATATTGTTGAGTCGGGCCTTTTGTGTGTAGATTGTTAACAAATTCACGAATTATTGCCATAAGCCCTAAGGATGTTGTTCTTCCAAATATGTCTTCGGGATCACGCAGCAAGGCATCCGCAGTAGATGGAAATACAATTCCATTAGACGAAGAAACCTTGAGAATCTTGGGTTATGATAAGTTAGCTTCCAAGAAGGTTGGAGAGCAGATTCATCATAATATTGCCGAAATTTTGAACAATATATACAGGGTGAGTAAAAAGTATGGAATAAATTCATTATCTCCCAAAATAATATTTTTTTGGGAAAACGCTCGCACATGTATAGCGATTTAAATTATGGCGTATATTTTAAGGTGTTTCAATTTTTTTTTGCGACTGTCACTTTTTTGTGGTGACGTCAGAGTAATTTTTTTTAAATGGCACCCCATACTTTTTTTGACGGATTTCGACAAAAGACGTCATTGTGCATCCGAATAAGTATCGTGACCTTGAAATTGACAGTTTCTGCGATGTTTGCGTAAAAACGAGTATTTTTGCTGATGTACACTTTGATCAGCCTCAAGCTCAAAAGCTATGTTAAAGGGAGCATTAAATATGATGCAGACCCTATGAGAGGGCTGCTTTTTTGGCAGTAACCTACAAGAAAACATTAAGGCTGCAAAAGCTTTAGACAAGACAACTGAAGAGCTAAAGGTGCAATCTGCACTAAAACAAAAAACAGCCAACTACACAACAGAAACCTAATTCTATAAACTTGAAGGGTTCATTTCGTCAGCCGTGTTTCGCCTATTTTTCTGGTTCCAAAACTTAACGGTTCCCATCGGTTGATATTAAACCTAAGAAACGTAAATAAATTGTTCCATCTTAAACATTTTAAGTTATAGGACAGGAGCACAGTCATGAGGCTTATGCAACGTGAATGTTTCATGGGGACTAGCGACCTTAAAGATGCTTATTTTATGATAGCTATTACAGATGCACATAAAATATATTTACGTTTCGTTTTTGATCAAACCTTGTATGAATTCAACTGCCTCCCATTCAGTTTTTGTAAAAATGTACAAAAAAGTCGAGTGACGCCTTTCAGATTTTGTACCTTTTTGGGGTTTGATTATAACTCCGAAGTGATGAGTTTGGCATTACCTGTTGACAAGCAGACTCGAATCAAGAGCATATTACATTCCTTTCTTTCAAACAAACGGTGTAAGATTAGAGATTTGGCAAGGCTAGTTGGTACTCTGTGTTCTATTTGTCGAGCAATCCGTTATGGTTGGGTTTACACAAAGAGATTAGAGCGGGCTAACTTCTTAGCCCTTAATAGATCCCAGAACAATTATGAATCCTCGATGGATCTTTTAGAAAGCATAGTGGCAGATATCAATTTGTGATTAATAAACATAACAAATACTTGTTGCCTTTTAAGGCGATTTAAATTTAAAATGACTATTTTTATTGATGCACCGGCTGGGGGACGGTTTGCCACGACAAAAGAGCTCATGGTCACTTGAGGAAAACCGAAAGAAATAAGCATATACACGTTTTATAATTTCTAGCAATTTATTTTGGACTGAAATGTTTGCCAAACTCTGAATCAAACGCGAAATTCTTTTAAGGCGGCTTGGAACAGCTGGAGAATTTTTGTGATACCCCTAAAATGTAGACTACCCAAAACTCCTGACTTGATAGGGATGGATTCACTCACCAGGGCGGCAGTTAAATCAAATTTCGACCGTGCGGCTTGTTTAGGTGCTACCATGGACACGAGACTTAAACATTACGTTGTTTTAAATAAGCAACAATGAAAGAAAATAATATAAAAATCTAAGATAAAAATTCAATATTTTAAATAATTTAATATTTATAGCAAATTATTGAAGCCCATAGCTAGAGACGCGGTGGGTCAGTGGGGTCAAACCCCCACGGCTACTAACTTTTTTTTTTAATTTTAGCTATTTTATATTATTATTTGTGATTCATTTATAATTTTAATTTAAACACCGAACAAATATTTAGATAAATAGAATAATTAAAATAAATATTATATTTATATTATTATTCACCACTCAAGAATTTTATTCAATACAAAAATTATTTATTCAGTGAAAATTTAATGTTTATCGTGCTATTTCCAATGCGTGATATCACCAACTAATAAATCTAGCAGTTAATTTAATTCCTGCCATAATTTCCAGTTTACAAAATACTCCAATTACATCTGTGAATGTGGAAACATGTAGGTACTACCGGATAGGCGGTATTGTATCCTATTCGTGTTGTAAATTTCATATTTTTTGGTTTTGGGTTTGTTTGCGAAGTCTTAACAATATAGTAAATTCAACAATAAATTTTCTGTGTAGACTGTAGAGAACATATTAACAATCAATCTGGCTTTTTTCTGGCTTAGAAGACCCATGTAGTTATTGTTTCCCTTATGCCGAGTACACTTTTAATTCTGGGATAATTGTTTGCAAATACCGTTAGGCAAATTTCTACGATGTTTGTTGCTAGTTGAAAAGGGGAGCACAAGTTTCCCAAATCAGCACCGTTTCGACATTTAAACCTAAACGCCTTGTTTTTTTTTATTAATAGTTCATCTGTATATTTAAATTTACTGGATTTTACGAAGTGCATGCGACAAGCTTCGCATTTAAACTTATCAAGTGTTTTTTTAATCACATAATCGGCGGTGTATCTAACAGCACAATTTTCTATTTAATTTTATTGAACTTTGAAGCTACTTAATGTATTCAATTCTATTTCCATAAGTTCAACTTTTTCGTTAGTTTGGGATATAAGAAGCGGCCCCACCGCAAATTACAGATTTACAACTGATGAGCATTGTGGCGTGGAAGGTGGTAATGTTCCAGATACGGACCCTGACTTGTATGCTACGAAAACTGCAGAATTTTTACTTTCACTGGAAGGAGCGAGGTGTGTGATTACTCGAGGCGAAATTTTACGGAATCGCGCCAATGGAACACTGGAATAGCTATTACGAGCCCAGTCGCACATATATTGGACCAAAATGTTTTTCAAACTTATGATTTAAATTTAATCTATACTATGTCCAAAAGTTGAGCGATACGATAAACCGCGAAAACATTCTGACAAACCATGTATACTTACCTAATATTTCTTAAACTTTACATATTATTACTAGATTGATTGAAAAACTACAATCATAAATAAATTGGTGGTTTTGAAAACATCCCCTTATCCCCTTTTTGGGCATGAAAGAACAAATTGATGCTTTTAAGTTATAAAACTAGCTCGTAGGTATATATATTTTTACTTTAAAATTCTACTTACTTACTTTAATATTCTAATGCGCATCAATTTGTTCTTAATATTCATAATATTATTATATGTAAAGTTTAAGAAATATTAGGTAAGTACATGGTTTGTCAGAATGTTTACGCGGTTTATCGTATCGCTCAACTTTTGGACATACTATAGATTAAATTATAAGTTTGAAAAACATTTTGGTCCAATACATGTGCGACTGGGCTCGTATAAACTAAACCAAACGACGCCGCATTTTTTATTTATAAAATAACACAATATATTTAACAAGAAACAAGAAAGGAATCTGCCGTTAAAGTTAAAAGAAAATGTATCTTTGCATCTTTTCAGACAAAAGTTAAAACATTGGATTATGCATTCTACAATTTAAATGAATTTTTTGAATTTACGTGTTTACAGTCAGAACATATTTTGTGTACTTAATTAATTATTAACATTTTTTTTTAAACTAATATAATATTAGGATTATTTATTTATTTTAAGGAAAAATATATACATACATACATTTACATACTTACATACATACATTTACATACTTACATACATACATTGATACAACATAATAATTATTATAGGGTCTGTTAGAAACTTTATTTTTGAATTTGGCGCGCGGTTAGGGTGGAAGTGAGAGTAGGGATATGGGTAGAAGCGGATATGGAAGTTAGTGCTAGCTGGAGCGCGGAGTCAATTTTCAAAACCTCAAAACAGTCAAATGCCAAAAGCCCACTACGCATAACGTATAAACTAAAAGCGTGGTGTGTTGCCTAACCATTATTTCCAAGGTTGTTACGATTGATCAAAAACCTTATTCAAATATATGCTTTGACAAAGATAACTAAAATATGTGTACGGTTGAAATCGTTTTCTACGTTTTATTCAATTCTAATCAACTACATAAGTGAACGTTCGGATCCGGTTTTGCCGAAATTTGTTAGTTTAACCTTATATTTCAATAATAAAAAATTTACAAATTGGCCTCTATAAGCAATTTGGATTTTTTTTTTTAAAAACGAAATCCGAACAAACCATTCTAAACTGTCAAACATTAAAATAATCTATCGATCAGCTTTTTAAAAAAAACGTTGTAAGCGTAATCTTGGACAAAAGTTTTTAGGTTTTTGCCAATGTTTAGCTAGCGTGGCGTGTTGCCTAACCCCTCTTCCAAGCCGCCTTAAGGGTGGATAATACGTGCGCTATATCTTATGTAAATATAGGATGGGGGGTGTTCAGTTTCCTGAATTAAATGATATTTCTCGCCAGATATGAAGGTGGTGCGAAAATCGCAATATTTGGGTTTATGCCCAAGTCTGTAGAAAATAGAGAGGCAGACAAAGAATCACGCAGGGTAACCCCAGAAACGAAATGGTCCTTAGCAGACGAAGCTTTTGAAAGTATAATCGGGGTTTTTGGTGTTCCCAAAATTTGTTTGCTAGCAGAATTAATAAAAAGTGTGATTCTTTTGTATCTTGGTACGAACCGGACAGCCTCGTGTTGACGCCTTTACTATAAATAGGAGAAATACTTTCTTCTACACCTTCCCACTCTTCGTCTTAATTCCAAAAGTTTTACAAAAAAATTGTTTAGACAAAGCCGAAGAAATTGTGGTTGTTCCTACATGGAATTCACAACCATGGTACCCAGTCGTTTCGTCTCTGTTGATAAAACCTTCGCTTATTCTCTGCCCGAATATTAATCTTTTGTCGTCCCTTAACAGGGTTCAGCCCTGTGGAGCACACTTACCCAGGTGGCTGGACATTTATCACGAGAGCAGAAAGGGTCTACCACCAGAGTCTATAGAGGTTTTCGTCTCATTCATTACAGGCGCAACTATGAAGCACTATGGTTCTACATGGAAGAAGTCGCGGAAGTTTTGCATTACAAGAAAACTTTCCCTGTTGGCAGAGTCCAGGTAATAAGATTCTCTATCTAACCATACTATTTTTTATTGCACCCCATCACCCCCCTCAGCCCCCACTTTTCTAAAATGTTTGACATTTCCGGTTTGAAATACGTAAATTTTTATATCGAATGGGGAGTTTAAACCTAGTATTGAAATAATTTTATAAATTTCATCCTTCACACCACCCACTTTGAAATTTCAAATTTCCGCCTACCTTGTGATATATATTTTTAAAGGTAAAAAAATACTGGTGTGAAGGGGGAAAATTATAAAATTATTTCAATAGTGGTTTTAAACTTCCCATTCGATATAAAAATTGACGTGTTTTTTTTTCAAACCGGAAATGTCAAAAATTTCAGACAAGGGGGGTTGAGGGGGGTGATGGGGTACAATAAAAAATAGTATGGTTAGATAGAGAATTTTATTACCGGTGAAATGATATACCACAAAGTAGGTGGTTCCATTTGAAATTTCAAAGTGGGGGTTGCTGGAGTGGAGGGGGTGAATTATAAAATTACTTCAATGGCGGTTTTAAACTTCCCCCTCGATATCAAAGTTTGAAATGAAAGCCCTGTATACAGTGAGCACCAAAAGTATGGAACATACCAAATAAAACCGAAATGAATGTTTTTTTCTAAAACTCCCGAAACACGTCAATTTTCTTTTTTAAAAATACACATTGGAATGTCAAAATAATTTTCCGACCTTCATTTGTTTGTAAGTGATGACGTCATCAGTATTTTTTTTAAATGTCAACCCCCATTTTTTTTCGCGTTTTTGATACATCTTTCAATTGCTTAAATGACGATATAAAAATGTTGATACCTTACATAAGAAAATTTTCGAGGAATAAATTATTTAATGTTTAATAAACACATTCTTAAGAAATGTTAAACATGGTTTAATGGTATTAGTATTGATAAAAGATAAAAGAGAATCAGAGGTACCAAGAAACAAATGCCCGTAATCTAAACAAATGTCCAATTGTCAAATATTCAGAAATGTTTTGTCGTTTGCTTGTAATAATTAACATCAGCTTCATAAATCTGATATGGCTCATTTAACAATTACAAGTAAACGACAATTAACATTTCTGAATATTTGACAACTTGTAGGCACTTGTTTAGATTACGGGCATTTGTTTCTTGGTACCTTTGATTCTCTTTTATCAATACTAATACCATTAAACCATGTTTAACATTTGTTAAGAATGTGTTTATTAAACATTAAATAATTTATTTCTCGAAAATTTTCTTATGTAAGGTATCAACATTTTTATACCGTCATTTAAGCAATTGAAAGATGTATCAAAAACGCAAAAAAAAATGGGGATTGACATTTAAAAAAAATACTGATGACGTCATCACTTACAAACAAATGAAGGTCGGAAAATTATTTTGACATTCCAATGTGTATTTTTAAAAAAGAAAATTGACGTGATTCGGGATTTTTAGAAACAAACATTCATTTCGGTTTTATTTGGTATGTTCCATACTTTTGGTGCTCACTGTATAATGAAAACGCATCTTTTAATTCCATTAATACGGTACGATCAGCCTTAGTCTTAATAATGCAATTAGGTAACGATCCTAGAATAAAACGGTTTTGTAAGGGCATTTTCAACCTGAGACCTTCTGCTCCAAGGTATGACTCGACTTGGGATCTAACCGTAATATTTCATACCTATCAACTCTTTTCCCAAATGAGACGATTTCTTTAGACCAACTTATCCAGAAAGCAATAACCCTACTAGCTGAATTGGGAGAAACATATGCAGGTTAAAACCGAAAAAGCTTGCATGGCGTTTTGGCAGTGTCGCCGCGCTATGGGTAAATCTTGGGGACTTTCCCCCAAAATTACCGCCATAGTCAGGCCAATGCTATGCTACGGAGCACTGATCTGGTGGCCCAGAGTCAGACAGGCTACAGCGGCCAGCAAACTGAGACATGTGCAACGCCTTGCCTGTCTCAGCTGCACTGGTGCTATTAGCTCAACCCCTACGGCAGCATTAGAGGTTGTCCTATGCATCCCTCCACTTGACCTTCTCGTGGAGGATTTTGCAACAAGGACTGCCCTAAGGCTGCGTCTCAAGGGGCTGTGGCATACTGCGGGGAGTGTTGGTAGGCATACTCGCATCTTGGATGAGGCAGTCGCTAAGATTCCTCTTCTCAACGCGACGCTAGACTACATCTCCCCTTAATATATCTTCAACAGTCACTTCAAGGTATGTGTGAATGCTGAAGAAACCGAACATATGGGCATATCAATTTTTACTGATGGGTCCAAAACGAAGCAAGGTAGTGGCGCCGGGGTTTTCACCGGCGACCTAAACCTCTGCCAAAGTCCGCCACTAGGCGAAATGGCCACTGTTTTCCAAGCGGAGGTGGTGGGCATAATGCATGGTGCGCTAGCAATCCTTGACCAACGGATCAAGTATAAAAGAATTGGTATCTACAGTGATAGCCGAGTCGCTCTACTGGCCCTATGCAGTTGGAAAATTACCTCTGGGATAGTAATGCAGTGCTACGAAGCTCTCCAAGATATCGCAATCAACAATGTCGTACAACTAATATGGGTGAAAGGACATGACGGAAACTACGGTAACGAACAGGCCGACGCGGCTGCGAGACGGGCCTCTGAACAACCCTCTTGGGGGCCAGAGCCCGTAATCCCCGTATCCCTAAATATGTTAAGCTCTATGCTACACCAAGAAACCCTAAGAAGCTTCACCAGAAGATGGGTCAACATGCAAAGCTGTTCTCAGGCAAGGTCTGCTATGGCGGCACCTTCGCCGAGGTCAGCCAAATACTGTGTGCAGTTGTCACGAAAGAACCTGCGACAAGTGGTGGGAATCTTAACGGGGCACTGCACTCTCAAGAAACACATGCACAGAATGGGGCTAGTAAACAGCCCCAACTGTCGCGGGTGCAACACTGACGACGAGACAGCAGAGCACGTGCTGTGTCACTGCCCTGCTCTCGCAAGAATAAGAGGATCCATGTTAGGAGACTTCTGGCCTAATATGGCCAGTATCAGTAGCACCCCAGTTGCGGATGTCCTCAAGTTCGTCCAAAGGATTGGATGGCTTGAGTGATACCTGAATTGGGCGGCTGCTGTCTGGGGGTAGTACAATGGGCCCGCCTATTGTGGCCTAAGTACGCGTAAGATGTTTCTCACCCCCCTTCCTGAAAATCCAGAATCCAGAACCCTACTAGCCATAGTGACCGCTCATCGAATGCAGACCTTTTCTGTCATTAAGTTAGATAATATTGAGCAAAGAACGGATGGTTTGGAAATCAAAATACCTTCTCGTAAAAAATCCACAAGCAAAGGAAACCAGCAGTCGACTGTATTCTTGCCCTTTTTCAATGAGAGGCCACCAGTCTGGGCAGCAACCACCTTAATCTGCTACATATCAAATACACGGAACGCCAGGCAGGGAAATACACTCTTTGTCACCGCTTCGGCGCAAACATTGAGTGAATGTGTAAAGACGGTGATGCAAGACTGTGGCGTTGACATAGATACATTTTCTTCATATGGTACGCGACACGCAGCGGAGTCGGCAGCAGGAAGAAATGGCGTCCAGCTGGATGTAATAAGGAGTGCTGCGGGGTGGTCAAGGAGTTTGGAGGTTTTCGCATAATTCTACAACAGACCCCTTTAAAAAAGGGGCATCTTTGCGAAAGCAATTTTGAATCCTTCTATGGTTATAATTTAAGTGGTTAGTATTACTATAATTAGACGCATCTTATTGTTAGTTTTATATATTCAACAGAGGTTACATCATATATGCATTTGTAACAATATTCCAATAAACTTCTTCTATGACTATCTTAGTATCGCAACACCAAATCCTTTAAACATCTACATTGAGTGATCATGAGGGCGAGGCGGTTTATAATTGAAAGATTAAACGAACTTACATTAGTAAACTTCAGTATCAATTATAACACCGCCTCGCCTGGAATGATCACCCCACCCGATTTTTTCTGTGTTGGGACTCCCGAGACTTTTGAACACAATGAAGAGGTGCGCCGCGCGCCGCTGAGAGTGGTCTAGGACGTTTCGGCGCTGGGACGATTCGCCGCCTGGCGGTTTCGGCGCCAAAAGTGTGTATGTAACTTTTTAAGATTTTAAGATAGTCGTATTTTTCTAATACAAAATTATTATTTTATTTTCTTATCCTTCTAAATTTTTTGAAAAATTTGGGACCTTATTTAAATTTAAAATATTTTTGATTTTTAGTATTTCATGAACCTTTATTTACTAATATAACAAATGCTATTTTGAAACTCTATAATTATATGTGTATGTAAATTTGTCATTATGTACCTAATAATAAAAAGTTTAAAAATAAATAATATGTAACTTCCTTTATGAAGATTATCATAGTGTTAATAAAAAATTATATTTCATCTGACCATTGTAATCTCAAACGAGTTTCTTTTAAATGTAATATTAGTCTCAATATATAATTACTATTAAGAGCGCGCTGACGAGTGGAGGGGATACACAGTTGAAAACAAGCCTTTGCGCGTTTTTACTAATCTAAAAAACTAATCATCATATACACAATTATATTTTTTTATTTTGAAGAATAAGGATGGCTGAAGGCAATAACCAATTTTCATGGCTTAATTGTGTTGTTTAATAGGTTAAATAAATTATTGAACTTAATAAAAATTAAAAATTTTAAGTGACGAAATAATTTGAAAATAGCTTATTGCCGTCCTCATATCATTTAATTGTAACAATTCCGATTTTTTGTAGGTACTCTTGAATATTAACGACTTACCTCGGACTAGCTCACTTAGTTCAAACTATCTCAGGGCGATTCAGGTTAACGGTGTATTATGCTTACACTGATATTGTATTCAAGAAACAAATATGCAAATAATTGAAAAACTATTGGATTTTATTTATAAGTGACTTAACACGAATA
Source organism: Hemicrepidius hirtus (assembly GCA_963082805.1). NCBI lineage: Eukaryota > Metazoa > Arthropoda > Insecta > Coleoptera > Elateridae > Hemicrepidius > Hemicrepidius hirtus. The sequence continues at coordinate 25,624,579 of OY720159.1, forward strand.
TAATTTTACCCTAGCTTCCCTACTCTAGCTACCTTAACTTATCTCTTATTTACTGATACACAAATGCTTATTCCTACCTTAATCCTATTAATGTCCAGTTTTATACACGCGGCCTATAGGGCCGTGGTTTAACTTTATTCCCCGCCGATCCTCTTCTTCCGGATACTCTTCGGTGCACCTTTCCACTGGTACGGCACAGAGATTATTAAACTTTTTAGCTCTTTCAGTATTCACACCAATTTTACACTACTGGATATTGGTTCATTTCTTGGTTGTTTTTAAATCGCAGCATCCAAGCCACCCGCTCTATATAGCACTGCTGGGTGCTTACGAGTCAGCGGCTCTCACCCCTCTGACCTCGGTACCTTTTTTGCTTGACAATTTTCCCTGGTGATCCTCCGTCTTTCTTCTTGAGACGTTTTAACCACTGGCTGACCGACACTGACCCTCAGGCTCGCACTATACTCTCTTAACCTAGACCCTTACAAACTAATAAACACAAGACTTACTTACTACCTGCTACTGCTATTTATAGAAACAGACCGATCCATTACAATATCCTCCCTGATTTTTGATTCCGCCGCATAGCGACTGATAAGAAAATCATTAACTAGCTCTAAATCCTACCTACCCCTACACATAGAAATTACCTACTTCAACTTGAGATAAGTTGCTTATACAAGAGTACTTTATACCTACTAATTTATGCTAACGAACTATGCTAATGTTGTTGCCCAACCCGCGGCATCGCGTTCTATTAAGTCACCGAGGACCTAAAGAGTTTTAGATTAACCACATTTTGAGTGGTCCTATATTCATTGGTATTATGATAATTTAGCACATAAGCATTTTCCCCTAACTCCGAAACTAGTTGATATGGCCCTTCATACAGGAGAAAGAACTTCTAGATCACCTTGTCGATGGCCGAGGATTGATAATGCGTACGGACTAATACTAGGTCCCCCGGTTGATAAGAAATCGGGTTTATTCCCTTATCGTGCCTGGCTTTCCGTTTCTGCGCCTTATTCAATAACTTCTCGCTTGCGATGATTGCGAAATTGAATTAGTTTTTCGATTAGTTGGGTGGAACGTTCCCCCTGTTACAGCTCGTAAGGTGTGAAACCCGTAGACTAATTTTCGACACAGTTGAGCCATTTTTCAATTTGATCTACATACGAAGGCCAACTAGTATGCTTTTCATTACAATAGGACCAAGTTCCCTCATTACTCGCTCCACTGGGTTAGTTTGCGGATGATATACTGCCGAGTATTTTATTTGGACACCCAGACTTGATAGTCGATCAACCCATAAGTTACTAATAAACTGCGTTCCGTGATCCGATAATACCATTTGTGGCTTTCCAAACATAGGTATAAAATCATTTATTATTTTGTTTACCAAGGTTCTGGCATTTGCCTTTTTGATAGGGTACAGCCTAACATACTTGGTGAACACGTCCCTTATGACGAAGATATAGGTTAGACCCCCTCTCCCAGGAGGTAATGAGCCAAACAAGTCTACTGATAATAGTTCTAACAGTTCCCTAGCAATTACATTTTTCATATACCCATCCTGACTTCGATTATTTACTTTAGTTTTTTGACATAATTCGCATGTTGTCAAAACCTCCCTAACTCTCCTCTCGAGATTCGTGATATAACAAGTTTCCTTTAATAAGGCTACACATTTCCTGACCCCCATACAAGGCATGATATTCCCATATCAACTTAGTTACCAGCTGATCCGGTACACACACGAGCCACCATTCTTCCCCCCGCTTTACCTTTCTAAATAACACACCGTCGTGTATCCTAAAATTCATACTTAGTTCTTCCTGCTTCTGCAAATGATTATTCTCTAACTCCCTCCTGATCCATGCCAGATGCTGATCTGCCTGTTGTTTTTCCTTTAACCCTGTCATTAGATTCGCTAAATTATCTCCCCTTTGCATTTTCATTCCCACTGGCGCTACGTTAATCGGTCTATTTCGCTTCTCGCCCCCATAACCATACCGTGATAAGAAATCGGCAACAATATTGTCTTTACCCTTCCGATACACTACTTGAAGCTTGTATTCCTGTAAATATATACACCATCTCATTAGCCTAGAGCTGAGTGTTTTGCAACTGAATAAAAATTCAAGCGCACGATGATCGGTAATTATGGTCGTATCGTATAGTCCGGTGCCAATCTGTCGAAAATAGGGGTTCCGTGTCAAATGTTTGTTAAAAGTAAAAATCCTAGTGGAATAGATTGAGACTATTGTAAGAACTAATTGTAGCCCGGTTGCCACCCCGAAATTTTCCTTTATCGGAAAATACGCCATTTTCAAAATGGCGGTCGCGCGGTAGCATATAAATCAAGTTTGTGGCTAAACTATATAAGGTACAGCAAAAACAAAAAGCTCAAATTGTAGCTGATGTTATGGACTATCTATCGCATATATTTGTTTTAACATAGATTTTATTTTTATATTAAATATTTCAACAAATACGAAAATGTTTACATAAGAATATTCAAACTTACGGCATTTATGATCAAACCAGTAAAGTTACGGCTATGAACGCTCAGAAAGTTTTTATAGACTATTTCATTGCGATTATTTTTATGTATAATACCTCTATATTAACTATTAAGATAGAAGCAGAAATACAATAACAACAAACACATGCGTTCCCCGTGCGGCCCGGTTTCTGCAATGTTCAACGCGCGTGGTATGAATTACTTCTATAGTGTGGGCAATAATACGCATCAGAATAAAACATAAATTAGTTAAATTTTAAAATAAGTTTTATTGCAAATAATAATATCAATTTCTTTAAAACAGCAAATTAGAGTGAAAAGGACTAATAATAAAAATACTTATTATCATACTTATCATCAATTATTTATTAAACATGTAACACTGAAAGAATTTTGTCAAACATAACTAGAAAGAAAGAATTCACGGAGTATTTAAGTAACAAAGCTCTGGAACACTCTTTACAATTAAATAACAAACTGAAAAAAATTTTGGTAACTTGGGAATCGCAGACTAAAGGAAATTTCCCCGTTCCAGAATCTCTCAAATACCAAACACATGAAGAAGCAGATACCCTACTAATATTGCATGGTGTTTCCATTTCAAAATGGTTCAGCAGAGAAAAAATTAATTTGAAGGTTGATACACCGGACACGGAGGTCTTAATTTTATTAATTTACATGTACCCAAATTTACCACAGAATACCAATATGTTAACAGGTAAAGGTAAATTAAAACGTACAATATCTATTGGTTCCATTTATCACCAGATAGGAGTTAGGGCCGCTAACGCTTTAATCGGTTTCCACGCCTGTACCGGGACCGATATTACAGGTAAATTTGCAAAGAAATCGAAACACAGTTGCTTTAAAGCTTTTCGTAATTCTGATGAGACTGATGAGAGAGTCGTGGAGGCATTTGCATCTCTAGGAGATGCACCACAACCAGAAAGCTTTGTTATTCAAGAACTCGAGAAATTTGTTTGAACACTCTATACATCCTCAAATTTCTTGACAGTTAATCAAGTTAGGTGGTACCTATATTCCGTAAAAGGACAACAAGGTGAAAGTTTGCCACCGACCAAGAAAGTTCTAGAACAACATATATTACGAGCAAATTTTTAAGCATGATTTGGAAGAAATCAGATATCAATAAATTGCCCGTCTTTACCATCGCCAAAGGTGTGCGGATGGTTCGAAAATAATAATTATTACATGCCTGTGACATCGACACAATTACCTGCCTCAGAAGCTTTACTCAATTTAATTACTTGTGGTTGCAAGAAGGTTTGCACCATTAATTGCAGCTGCAAAAAGAACAACCTTGCATATACTGAGACATGCTTGTATGTTGAATATGAATGTTCAAACATAATACAAGAAACATTGTTAGAGTCGGATGAAATTTCCAGCGGAGAAGACGAATGATAAGATACATATTATATTTAAAATTGATATTATTATTTGCAATAAAACTTATTTTAAAATTTAACTAATTTATGTTTTATTCTGATGCGTATTATTGTCCACATTATAGAAGTAATTCATACCACGCGCGTTGAACATTGCAGGAACCGGGCCGCACGGGGAACGCATGTCTTTGTTGTTATTGTATTTCTGCTTCTATCTTAATAGTTAATGTAGAGGTATTATACATCAAAATAATCGCAATGACATAGTCTATAAAAACTTTCTGAGTGTTCATAGCCGTAACTTTACTGGTTTGATCATAAATGCCGTAAGTTTGAAAATTCTTATGTAAACATTTTCGTATTTGTTGAAATATTTAATATAAAAATAAAATCTATGTTAAAACAAATATATGCGATAGATAGTCCATAACATCAGCTACAATTTGAGCTTTTTGTTTTTGCTGTATCTTATATAGTTTAGCCACAAACTTGATTTATATGCTAGCGCGCGACCGCCATTTTGAAAATGGCGTATTTTCCGATAAAGGAAAATTTCGGGGTGGCAACCGGGCTACAATTAGTTCTTACAATAGTCTTAATCTATTCCATTAGGATTTTTACTTTTAACAAACATTTGACACGGAACTACAAATTGGCACCGGACTAGTACCCCAGGATATATGTTCGGAATTTCTTACACCCAGTACTATTCCCAATAATTCTAATTCAGCTATCATATAGTGCCTTTCCGCGTTATTTAAAGTTCGACTAGCAAAAGCTATACTTTCCACTTCACGCCTTTCGTTCATTTGAAATAAGTGCGCACCTAAAGCCCTAGTTGACGCGTCTGTTTCTACAAAAATGGTCTGTTAAAATTTGGATGTCTTAGTTGAGCGGCCCTGGCAAACAGTTCCTTTATTTGATTAAATGGGTCCCCTTCCCTTTCACTCCAATTCCATCTAACGTCCTTCTTTAGTAATTCCGCGACTTGGCTTACCAGTTCGGAATGATTGTTAACAAATCGCTTATAAAAATTGCAAAATCCTAAGAACGATTGTAGCTCCTTTTTTTTCTGGGGCGCAGGAAAATTTTGAATAATTTCAATTTTACTGTTATCTACACTAATGCCTTGCGGGCTGGGCTAATTATATGACCCAAAAATTTTGTTTTGTTCCTGAGGAAGACGGATTTGTTATTATTTATGGTCATCCCGGCACGCGATATTTGCCTCAAAACCATGGCTACCTGTCTAGCGTGCTCTTCTATGGACGGTGAGGCAATCAAAATGTCATCCACATAAATGGTGGCGAAACTTAGCACTTCTTGTCCCAGCACCTTATCCATGCACTTACTGAACACAGCTACAGATACATTCAAACCAAACGGCAGAACCGTGAATTGATAATTACGCCCATTTACCAAGAATGCCGTGTATTTTTGCGACGCCTCGTGTAAGGGTACCTGCCAATATCCGCTCGCTAAATCTAATGAGGTCAGGTACTTGGTACCGTAAAACTTTTGGAGAAATTCCTCTATCGTAGGCGGTGATTGGCGGTCAGGGATAAGAATTGTATTCAGACGGCGCGCGTCCAGGCATATTCCTACCGTCCCGTCCTTTTTCGTAACAACTACTATGGGGTTCGTAAATGGTGACTCGGATCTCTCTATAATTCCCCACTGTAGCATTCTACCTAGCTCCTTATTTACTGCCTCCCGCTTCGAGTATGGGATGGGATATGATTTTTGATAGAATGGTGTTTCATTCGACACGCGTAATTTACATTCATATATCGTGCATCTCCCCGGTTGTCCAGAAAATACCTCCGGATACCCCTGCTTAACCTCCTTAATAACCTGACTATCGTTTGTTTCCTCACTTACTTTGCTGCGCGCTAGCAAATTTTCATGTCGTCGCACATGTTGGCTAAAGATTTCCCTAAAGGGCAATACCGCGGGACAATGTGGGCATCTATAATTATTTGCTTCTTCGGGTCGACCATTGCCTTTACTTTCTCTTAAGGCTTGGATTCGCGAATACTCCGTGCTTGCACCTGCACTCGGTTCTACCAAACGGTCATTCTGGGCGTCCTTTAAATCTAACAATACTTGCCGGAGTAAGTTTTCGTTCTCGCTGTCTGCGCCATTCTTAATCCCCCCAAATTCTAATTGTTGTTTAGCTATTTGTCCATCTTCTTCCACTTGCCGCGCGTTTTGTAACCTACTGTGGTTTTCACAATGTATTTGAAACCCCAGTGGTATTTCATTTACTTCGTCCGAATGTTTCATAAACGAGTGCGTACACGCCTTACCCTTATCCTCGAATCGCAGTACTTGATTAGCCACTTCTATTTCTACTTTATCTTTACACATCCAATCCATTCCTAGGATAACCGGGATGCTAAGCCCTTTGACCACAAGGAAAACAATGCTTTGGTCCGTACCTCCCAATTTAACGTTTACTAAAATCTGTTTTTTGATTTTATTAATTCGGCCCGTTATTCCCTGAATGGTTAAATTTACTACAGGTAATATAAGTAAACTATCGTCTGTGACCCTTATGTTGTCGAATACCTCCTCGGACATAACACTGACTGCACTGCCCGTGTCGATCAAGAGTGGTTGTGTAATCCCCCCAATTGTGGTTAAGATTCTTGGTACTGGATCAAACGCCTCGACGTTTTCCCCGTTTTCCGATAATTCACGGTCGTTGAGCGCTGAATTTAATTGTTTAATTGGGTTAGTGTTGTATACCGGCTTAAAATATTGTTATACAAAATTGATGTGCGTTATTTGTCCCCTATGGATTTCGTTCTGAGTAACTGGGACTTGGGACTCAGACGAATTTAGTTTCCGTGGTTCGAGCTTCGGTCTTCTTCGACACGCAGTCTACTTGTTTTGCTTGGCTCGTATATTTCGCGGTTGCTTTGCGAATAGTGTTGTCTAAAACCATTTTCCCTTCCATTGCCCTCAAGTGTTATACAACTATTAGTTACCGCTCGTGGGTGTATATCCCTGCTTAGATCGGGTCGTCGTTGGTATTGGCGGTTATAATTGTAAGATGTTCCCAGTTCGGTATTCGCCGTAACCGTTATTTTCCGGACGGCCCCGGTAATCATTGTTATTATTTGAGACGCGCGAATATTCACCCCGGGGATTATTACCTGGAACCTGGTTTTTGTTACGCCGGTAATGACCGCTGTTACCGATTTGCGGATTCGCTCGTGATTCACTTTGCCGCAAATGTTTTTCCTTTAATTTCTTGTTGTCTAGTGGAGCGAGGATTCCTAATAGTTCCTGAATTTTTGTTACTTTGGCTGCTATGAGTAGGGTTTGTACTTCATGGGGAAAATGCTGCGATATGGCCGCGACGAAACTACGTTCCGGTATAGGAGGCGTTAGGTATCGCGTTCTTTTAACCCAATCCCACATATACGACTCTAAAGTTCCCTGATTTGATGAGTAGCGCCTTTGTTGATGAATTTCTAAACGAATTTGCTCTTGTTTGTCTAGCGACCAAAAATTATTGATAAAGTCGTGTTCGAACTCGCTAACGTGGACCACGAATTTTCATTATAAATTGCCCAAGTATTTACGTCCTTTTCCAGACAGCTAATCGCGATATCTACTTTCTTTGATTCGTGAATTTTTGTTTGATCGAAATATATTGATAGATTTTTTAGGAATTCCATTGGGTGTAATGACTGCCCACTGCCGTCGAATTTTGGTTTTTCTGCATTCATATAATTTTGGTGGCTAACATTTATTACCCCCCCAACAGTATTTTGTGAACATTCTTCGATTTTACTGCTCAGTTTCCCTAGCTCTTGACCTAGACCTGCGACCGAGTCCTCTAATTTCTGCTCCATTCTATCTACTTTTTCCTCCACTTCTACGTATTTAATTTCTGTACTAGTAACCCTTTTGCCTATCGATATAACACTTCCCTCAACACCCTTTACCATTTTTCTCATTTCTACTTCAAAGTTATCTACTTGTTCTGATACAGACTCTATTTTTTCTCCCAACTCCGATCGCAAATTTTTTTCTACTTCTCCTGTCAACTGCTCGTTTCGCGCTTTACCTTCCATCATTTTATTTTCTAATGTTATTATTGCCGCGTTCGTGTTTTGTAGTTTAAACTTTAATGACGCATTAGTATTTTGTATATCTGTTTTTATTTCTAACGTTGTCTGTTTCATATCCGCAAAAAGTGTTCTAATTAACTTCTCCATTTCTTTTTCCCTGTTTCCCGTCGTAGATGTTCCCTCGCCTACTTCATTCCTGTTTTCTGCCTCTGCCATATCTATAACATTATCGCCTACCTCCTCTAATTCATCAAGTTCGTTTTCCCTATGCATGACTACCTGTCGTATAGTTAACCCCGATCTCAATTCCATCAGCCGAATACCAATTAATGTAGGATTATTTTGGGCAGCTAAATCTACTATAATTTGTGTTTACATGAACATTCTTTTATTGTTTGGGTTAAAAGCAACAACACAACCATAAATTATATTCCGTCGGCTCCGTAGCCTCGAGCCCCACGTTGGGCGCCAAACTGTAACAATTCCGATATTTTGTAGGTACTCTTGAATATTAACGACTTACCTCGGACTAGCTCACTTAGTTCAAACTATCTCAGGGCGATTCAGGTTAACGGTGTATTATGCTTACACTGATATTGTATTCAAGAAACAAATATGCAAATAATTGAAAAACTATTGGATTTTATTTATAAGTGACTTAACACGTATATAATTTTACCCTAGCTTCCCTACTCTAGCTACCTTAACTTATCTCTTATTTACTGATACACAAATGCTTATTCCTACCTTAATCCTATTAATGTCCAGTTTTATACACGCGGCCTGCAGGGCCGTGGTTTAACTTTATTCCCCGCCGATCCTCTTCTTCCGGATACTCTTCGGTGCACCTTTCCACTGGTACGGCACAGAGATTATTAAACTTTTTAGCTCTTTCAGTATTCACACCAATTTTACACTACTGGATATTAGTTAATTTCTTGGTTGTTTTTAAATCGCAACATCCAAGCCACCCGCTCTATATAGCACTGCTGGATGCTTACGAGTCAGCGGCTCTCACCCCTCTGCCCTCGGTACCTTTTTTGCTTGACAATTTTCCCTGGTGATCTTCCGTCTTTCTTCTTGAGACGTTTTAACCACTGGCTGACCGACACTGACCCTCAGGCTCGCACTATACTCTCTTAACGTACACCCTTACAAACTAATAAACACAAGACTTACTTACTACCTGCTACTGCTATTTATAGAAACAGACCGATCCATTACATAATAATTACTACCAAAATTTCACATCAATCAGTTGCAATTTAAACGTGATTTCTAAAAAACCGTAAATTTTTAACAACCATTAGTTGAGATTCGCACCATGTCAGGATGACATATTGTCTTAACGTTCAGACCATTTCTTGTAGATGGCACCACGTAAGAATTCCACTGACTGATTGTCAGAATGTAGTTTACTGCAAAACGTCTATTTCACAATCTGTAAGGTGATGCTGATAAGTAATTTATAATTTATAGGTAATAATCTATTAAACAGCTTAGTTTATGTCAAATATTCTGTTTATCATTGAATAATGTAGAAAATAACTTCGTATAGGTGAGTAGTACCTACCTAATACTGAAAAAATTTAACATCAGTTTGTACTGATTTAATTAAAGAAGTGCTTACAATTCAAAATAAAACCTTTAAAAAGGGAGACAACAAGGCAAAAAAGGAAAAGAAGCCATAAAAAAGGAGAAATAATGTAAAAAATGCAAAAGCGAAAATAGTAAAATACCCTCTGGCAATACACAATATGAAATTTTATCCCAAGACTGTACGACATTTCCTAAAACTAAGGAGAATTATTTATGTTACTACCACTTAATAAATGATTATGTATAATATTTTCTAATTTATCTTAAATATTTAAAACTGACATTTTTTGTTAGGAACATACAATGCAAATTTTAAAACTTGTAAGAAATTTTAAGCCGGTAACATGCAAGAGTAACACCTATTTAAAAATTGTTATGAATAATGCAAAGTATCTAGAATTTATTTAAGAAATTTAGGTACAACTGGATTTTTTGTTTCGAATATTGCTATTTCAAACCAAATTTTTTATAATTTTTTTATTAAATCAACAAATTTTAAATTAAAAAAATAAAGTGTTTAGATATAGGTAGTAGTTTACTGTTGGAGAATAGTATTTTTAACTTCTAAGTTCTTTACAAGACATCTCACTAATGCAAACAAGGAAAATGTTTCATTACTTCCTTTTATACACCATCTACTATATCTATATGTGTTGGAGGCAGACGGCGAATTCGATCCGCGGCCGTAGTATTTGAACATATCGCATATACAGTGCTTCCCGAAAGTAACGGATAAATTCAATAAAATCGTTGAGAAAAATATTTCAAATAAATGCTCGGACACGTCGATTTTTATTTTTAAAATATGATTTCTAGATGTAATTTTCAACCCCCCACCACCCAACCCCTAGGCGCTGCCAACTCCAACTTTAAAAATTCAAATAGCAAGGAATCCTTTCTGATACCTCATCTGATAGCTTTTTTTTATGCTCAATACAACAAAAAAAAGTTTTTCAAGATCGGTTGATAAATAACGGAGATATTTACCAAAATCTATTCAAATGAAAGTGCCTATAAACAGAGGCGGAACAGGGAGGGCAGGCTCTATTTAATTCTACCCGGAGCAGGCGACGAGTACACAGGGATAGTGCGCTACTGTACGGGTCAGCTACTCCAAGCAGAAATAAACCAAGCAAGTAAACGGGCCGGGGAAAAACACGGAGGGCTTCACCTATATCTCTGGAGAAGGCGGCCAGTCGCAGAACTGAATCTCGCAAACTAGTCAGTTACCCCAGGTCAATAAGTAACATGGCGGGAATCACCTATGTCTGCGGAGAAGACGTCTACCCGCAGAACTGAATCTCGCAAACTAGCCAGCAACCCCAGGTCTATAAGCAACTCGGCGGGACTCTTAGGAGAAGACCTCTAGTGGCAGAACTGAATCTCGCAAACTAGCCAGCTACTCCAGGTCAATAAGCAACTAGGCGAAAATGACAAAAGTTCCTAAAATTCGGAACCTATACCTTGTTCTTTTTAACTACGGCCTGGATGTAAACAAAACCACTTGATCATTTCGCCGGGTAATTTAAACCATAGCTGCAAAGAATAGTTTCACTGGGCGACGATTCCATTTTCAATAAATCAAAATACTAAAACACCAGTTATCATACACAGATCACGACAAACGCAACTGTAATTAACGCACGAATCGAACGTAAGTACTCCTACAGTAAAGGGGTGAAATATTCTCGCTGCAACTACCAATCACAGCACTGCATTGCGATGACGTTTTAGAAATTGTCACGTGGTTTTGTTTTCATTCAGGTCGTGGTTAGAGAAAACAAAGTTTAGTACAAAACCAAAACAATAATTTAAACGGTTAATAATTAAAAGTCCAATTCGGAACTTAGAGAAGAATAAGTCGAAAGCTTGTGAATGAATAAATAGTTTTTTTCTTAAAAACTGCCCAGTGATCGTTATACCCGTTATCTTCTTTGTATATATTACTCAGCCCCACGTTGGTTGCACAGAAATACTATGCAATCCAACCCCCCACAAACTAGACAAATACCTGCACCAAACGTTAATTTAAACAAAAACAATGAAATCGAACAAAAGAACTCATATCTCAGGGCTAATGATACACGGTCTTGCATCGAGAAATATTACTTGTGCCTCTATTATTTAGTAATCTGACTAAAAAAATTAAATGAAACCAGCAAGTCAAATTTCACATAGAAAACACAAACAAATTGAAATTTACGTAGTAAACGTTTTATTAGAAATTTTTTCATTTATAATATTTTCTTTATTTTTACCTTTTTAAACTAAACCAATAATATTTAAAATACTGCATTTCTATAATACTAACTCTATTTTATTTATTGCTCTTATTCCAAAGAGAACTTAAACTTCACCCCTTATTCTTTATTTATTTATTTTAAAACATACATCGTCCAGCATTAATAACTAATATAAATCAACCTTATTCTAATATTTGCACAGATTTCTCTTTTCATTTCCCCCCATTTTCCTATTCTCTTTCCCATTTTTACTAATCTTTACAAAATTTGTGACTCATCTTTTATTAATGTTGCATGCTTATTATTTTGTTATTTTCATTGTTGATAACTTTGTTTTCCTAATTCATACAATAACTCAATCCCAACCCTCATTTAATTATTTTTACCCTGTCATTTGACATTGTATTACTATTATAGCTATGTAATTTTACGAGTTCCAGTATAATTATTTAATGTTTTATAATTTTCCTTATAACAGCCAAAAACATTAAAACCGTAGGGAACATTACGTTGTCATGTTGGCGTCTGCGACACTGTAGCGCTAAGTCCGTTTATACCGTGTGTCCCTGGGAATACGGAACATAGGGAACTTACAATGCTAATTTTTTTAAATGAACCACGAGTGCGTTGAAGCTTTTGCCTTGAAACAATTACACGAGTGTCGTCGATCGTTCACGATGTTCCTACCGACCATGTATGATCTCCTCTAGATACTTCTTTGTTTATGTTTTAAATGTCAAGTTATTAAAACCGATTAAAACCAAATACAATATTAAAAACTTTTTTTGCTAGTTAAGCAGGTGAAATGTAACTGTGTTCATGTATTTGAAATTGTTTGAGAATGGCTGTCATTACAAATTACTTCTACAATCTTTTAAAGGTAAAACAATCTGTTCTATCCTTTGTAGGTTATGTTCATGTATTAATTTTTTTTAGATGGGGTGCTAACTTAACTTAAGTACAGTTTAGAGCTGACAACCAGTAATTCCAGTTAAATTACATGTGAAATGTGAAAATTTACTTTAAAAGGATGATGTTGATCAACCCAAGAATTTGATGCGACAATCAGTTTTATGATGAAACATGCTACAATGCTAACAGTAAAAGACTGTATTAGAATAAAATCAAAGAAAAAGCGAATATTAATATCAGTTAGTGTGTACGAATATGAAATCTTTATTTTTGCGGCAATTTATTATGTGATAAAATAATTGTTACATTTAAAATGATTTGATTTTTAACGACCCGTATTCTTATTCGTAGGGCAGCTAATCGTCACAAGAATGTAACTAGAAAATTGTAATACTAATGTATAATTGATAATGTTTACATTAATTTCACTATTGAGATAGTTCTAGTAGGTAGGTTTATTAATTAAGTTTTGTTACTTTGTGTTTAACTTTTTCTCATTAAATAAATAAAATTACTGAAAACAGAATTTATTGTTTACATGTTTAGGTCAAATAAATATTGTTTATTCTGATAGGCCTCATGAAAATGAAGATTCCATAAAGGATAAAATAACGGAGGTCTGCTTTAACGTACCAGCTGTTACAATAGCAAACGTACAAAGAAATTTTTACGACAGATTGGGCCACTGTTTAGCAGTGAATGGAGAGCTATTCGAGCATTTACTTTAAGAAAAATTCCATCTATTCCGAGATTCCTGTAACTTATCATCACCGTATAATTTCAAAAACGGCCCTTTTCAGGGCCACCACTTCTTAAATAAAGATTTTTCCTAAATTGAAGCGAGAAAGCACAATGCATTAATTAAAAACATGCTTTAATGGTATTTCAAGCTAGTGTCCTTTACGCCAGTTCAATACTATTATTTACATCTTGGAAAAATAATTTTATTAATGTTAACACAACAATAATACAATAACAGGGGTTGAGGGAAAATTCTTGCATACCACGAAGCAAAATTTTCTAACACAGGTCCACAGCATTATGTTATGTAGTATTATTTTCATAATTTCATTTGCAGTTCCTAAGAATGCGTTACTTGCGAAAACCTTTAAACTATTCACCTAATCAATCATAATCTGAAAAAGATTTTAAAACCATAACCTCAATCGCAAACAAATTATTTTGTGTTTATTACCTTTATAATGATACTTAAGTCTCATTTAATTTAATTAAAACACTTTCTACATTTGCAAGAACCAATTTGAATTAATAATTATAAAATACAGACCGCGAGCTGTCTATTCGTATTGTAAAATAATTGTCGAGTCTTTTGTTAGTATAACGCACGCGCGTATTACGTGTGTATTAGCAAGCGGGTTAAACAGCTGATATAACGACGTCGACGCTTCCACCAAATAGCAATTCAAAGCACTCGCGGATCATTTTAAAAAATTACCATTGTAAGATCCCTATGTTCCGTATTCCCAGGGACACACGGTATGTCGAACTCGAACGCGTTTCAGTTGTAGATTATAAACTGGTTGCATACTGTAACTTTTCATATTATCGTAGTGTACATTTAGTAAGTTCTGACATCGTTGTGACGTCATTGTCTAGTGATAACGTGCACGCAAGTTTACAGTGAAAGCACTTGATATATGTATTGTAACAGATTATTTTCATGTAATTATATTCATTAGCAAATAGTTTTCCCTAACAGTTTACCATATTAGATTTCACATTTCACTTGTTACAATTTAAAAATCAATTAAGGAAATTACTCTTCCCATTTTTCTTGAATGTAGGCTGAACCGCCTACCCGAGGTACATTGCACATTTCGAATTATCCGCCAAAATATTTTCAAGGTTTAATAATTGTATTTCCGCTTTCTTGCGCTAAAATTTGTTCTTCGTAAGAGTTTCCGATGAAAGAACAGTTCAGTTCGCTGGTGATTATACAACCTGTTGATTGTAAATGGGATTTCTTCCCTCAAGTGTGTAACGTTGTTACCGTTCTACCAAGTTAGGGCGTTGTCCAATCGCCATTTTGGATTTTAGAACGGTAGCTATCTTCCCAACCTTCAAGACCGCAGCTGACGTCACACCGCCCCACTTCAGTTACCACAAACATCACGACCGCGCAGCATTCGGTCCAAAGAGGGGGCTTTTGGGCCGCCTTTATAAACAGCGGAGCACCTCAAAATTGAGAGAGAATTCCGTTAGAAGCTTCACTTCTATTTTGCTTAGATTGTTTTCCGAAACCGTTTAAATTTTATACCGACCGCCTGACCCTTGATTTCCGACATTTATTTAAACTGACCGCTTTGCCCCCTTGATTTTTCTGACCGATTTTTACTAAACAAGACCGACCTTTGCATTCCTTATTGTTTTACTCGGATTCAACCGACCTCCGCTATATCCGGCCTGTTCATTCTGATCTAAAGCTGGAACCCAGTGCAAATTGGGGAAGCTTTATACAACAAACTTTCAACAACAAATCTCATGTATTTTACTACATTGTATTTTTTTTGGGCCATCGTTATATTATACCCCTTTAAGCCGCAGTTACCTCTTCCTGTCTTTATCTGATATAAAGTTGGAACCCAGTGTCCATTGGGGAAACGTTATACCTGATTTATCTCTTCCTGACCCTTGTTTATATAAAGTTGGAACCCAGTGCAACTTGGGGAAACTTTATATATAAAACTGGAACCCAGTGCAAGTTGGAGAAGTTTTATACACTGTAAAACAATTCAACCTTTACCTGCCGTTCCCAAAAGAACACTTTCCTAGCATCCCGGGTAACAGATAATCACGTCCTATTAGAACCTTTAGAGTCAGACTTGATTGTTTTATTGTAATTCAATTGATTTATAATTCAATCTCAGTTGTAGTATCCCCTACAATAAAACACCAATAATCAATTATTTATCTTTGAGAAACTTAACCTCAAATTTATAAAAGTTTACTGACCTTGATATACTTCATTAATATTGCTTAATACCAATTTTTAAATATTCCGTGGACCCCTTTGCAATTATTCTCATTAGTTTTTGGTGTCGGTTTTCCTTTGTCAAGTAATTATTTAGTAGCACTGAATTATTTTTAGTTCAAAACACCTATTTGAGGCGTTCCGCTGTTTACGAACTAAAATGTCACGTTCCGCAAAGCAACTCCGTTACTTTGACTATAGTTGTGTTCAACAGCTCCGTTTTACAGTTTAATTATTATTTGTTTTGTTAATTAACATTCCAGAACAATCATTCGTTTATGTCATTGTACATATTACTAAATAAATATATTTAACAGGTTTATGTTGTTGGTGTTTGTTTCTGATTTTCACAGGAACCCTTGGACAATCTCAAGAGTGTATCCAGGTTTAAAAATAAATTTTTGTACGTCTTCCAAACCCCATAAGGGAAAGGATGAACGTTTCAAGCGAATCTTGGATTATTTTAACAATCACTATTGTTTATATGGTATCTGTTGTAGTTTTTGAATAGTTTTAAAGAGCCGATACCATAATTTTACCCATTTTGGGGATCTGACGGTTGGAATCATCTTAGCCCACAATTCGCTCCAAATACGATCCTAGGTGAGTGTAGCGTTAAGTTTGATTAGCTGACCTTTAATCTTGGTTATTTCTTTAAATTAGGAGCGTCAAGTATACGATAATTTATTAAAATTATTTATTATTTAAATTATACGTGTAATCCTTCAGTCTACGATCTACCGAAATTCAGAATCCAGTCGCACTTCCGTTTTAGACGTTCTTTAAGTATACCCTCAGCCGTTCTCGATTTGAATATTATTCAGAAGTTGTGGTCTTCGTCGTTTGTCCACGTTCCTTTTTGCAAATGGTTGCTACTGCTTGATCTAGTATTTCCCCAGGTTGGACTCTAGGATGCCCATTTAGGAACCGAAGATATTTTGTGGAGGACGTCGTCGAACTATTTAAGCTAAGTTTTATTCTATTAATTATTGTTTTGACTATCGTCATTATTCAATCGGGGAAGTTGCCTCCGAACCGTTATATTTATTAGGCCCGGTTGCACCAACGTATTTAACTACGAGTTTAGCTAAACCAGGATCAATTGGCATGGATACGATTGTTCGAACAATAGTATCCATGCCAATTGATCCTGGTTTACCTAAATACGTAGTTAAATACGTTGGTGCAACCGGGCATTAGTCTGACAAAAACTGTCGAAGCAGGCGAAATAAATTGCGATTGGCATACTTTATTCGCCACCAGCTAAAAGAATTCCTGTTCAGGTTTACTTATATTTAATTATTATGATTTGAGGTTAGATTTTCTATCTAATTACTTACCTTTTTTTTATGTTCCAATAAGGAACTATCTACTGTAGTTTGTGGTTCCATTGATAATTACTTTAATGTTATCAGCGGTACACTATTAGTTCGCAAATTTAGCGTTATTATGGAGTAGGGGCAGCACGTGACCTGACTTTTGCTTGGAGAGTAAACATTGATAAACATAACCTCTTTGTCATATACAATCCTTGTATACTATCGTATTTACACCTTGTTTTTTGTGTTATTTTGTGTAGATTTTCGTGCGTGTTTGCTACGAAATTACAAATATAATGTGAGTACTTTAATGGTTTAATTAGTGCTGCGAGATCGCGATACGTGGAGAAAATTGCTGCCGTTTCTGACAAGGATCCCTACAGTTTATGCGAACTTTCCATGGAGATTGAAGATTTCCCAAAAATTACACATGGGGATATTGTTAATTATTTAGTGTTTGAAAGGAGTTCATACACAATGAACGAATTTAAAGCGTATAAAAGTTTAGAGAGTTACAATCAATTTTTCTGTGGTTGGATAAAGGAAGTTGCAGTGAAAAAAAGTAACGATCTTTGTGTAGTTCTGGGCAAGGTAGGTAACTATTGATATTCTTGTAAATATTTGTGACCTATACATTTTTACAGGTTTTACATTCACAACGATTAAACACAGCACCATTAGCAGTTTGGATTATAGCAAAACCAGATGGTCAGATTTTATCAGCGCACTGCAACTGTGTGGCAGGTTTTAGTGAAACATGTTCGCATGTTGGTGCACTGCTATTTGCCATTGATGACAATATAAGAAATTCCGAAGTACGATCAGTGACAGGTAATTATCATGTTTAACGTTATTAAAAGTGTGTAGTTTTTATACGCAATTGTTTTACCGCAGGTGTAAAGGCATATTGGAAGGTTCCTTCGACTGCTCCTGGTCAATTGGCTGCTTCCAAAAACATTGATTTTTCATACATCAAGAAATTATCAAAAAATTCAAAAGGACAGGTTGATGCTTCTAACCGAAGTGAAGATGTGCCAATTGACCAGGAGCAGTCGAAGGAACCTTCCAATATGCCTTTACACCTGCGGTAAAACAATGAAGTAGTATAAAAAAACTCCACACTTTTAATAACGTTAAAAATGATAATTACCTGTGCACCAACATGCGAACATGTTTCACTAAGACCTGCCACACAGTTGCGGTGCGCTGATAAAATCTGACCATCTGGTTTTGTTATAATCCAAACTGCTAATGGTGCTGCGTTTAATCGTTGTGAATGTAAAACCTGTAAAAATGTATAGGTCACAAATATTTACAAGAACATCAATAGATACCTACCTTGCCCAGAACTACACAAAGATCGTTACTTTTTTTCACTGCAACTTCCTTTATCCAACCACATAAAAATTGATTGTAGGTAACTCTCTAAACTTTTATACGCTTTAAATTCGTTCATTGTGTATGAACTCCTTTCAAACACTAAATAATTAACAATATCCCCATGTGAAATTTTTGGGAAATCTTCAATCTCCATGGAAAGTTCGCATAAACTGTAGGGATCCTTGTCAGAAATGGCAGCAATTTTCTCCACGTATGGCGATCTCGCAGCACCAATTAAACCATTAAAGTACTCACTCGACATTATATTTGTAATTTCGTAGCAAACACGCACAAAAATCTACACAAAATAACACAAAAAACACGATAACAATACGATAGTATACAAGGATTGTATATGACAAAGAGGTTATGTTTATCAATGTTTACTCTCCAAGCAAAAGCTGTGACGTCACGTGCCCGTGGACCATTTAACGTTACTGATAAATTTCAATTGTAGGTTAAATAAGTTGACCTTTCTTGTTTACATCGCTATTATCGAGTTATGTCAAGTACGCCCCTGCGTGTTATACGGGGTGTGTCATTTTGTTTGATATACAGTTAGATTCACAATACGTTGTAATTGCCATTGACTTTATCTTTACCATTTGTATATTTATTTTATATTGCGGCGTTATTTTATTATTACTTTATTAGTATGAACTGTGAGCACAAGTCACAGAAGTAGTATTTGCGGAGCTTATTTTTGTCGGGGTCATTGCGCGTTAAACAGGTAGTTCCGTGGAGTTTTCATTATTCATTTTAGATTTCTTTATTTGCAAGCAAATTAAGCTTTGGTAACTTTGGGGTGTTTAACCGCAAGTACTCTTTTGGAGTATTTGTTATTTATGATGTATATTATAAACAATTAAGTAATATTTTTTTTGTGTTATTATATTGGTTTAATTGAACTGAAGCTTTCTTTATTTTGCAATTGGTTATAAACCATTTATTCTGCGGTTTAGGTGCGCAAATGGTTGGACGTTCTGGTTACGCTCACCTGGAACAGTTGTAACGAGCCGACTAACCGGTAGGCGAAGATTAAAGAAGCAGTTGAATGGCTTCTGTTTTCGCCGAGGTCAGTCGTGCTCGTTCGCTCCGAATTTCTCCGTCACTCCCACCCTGACAAAATTTCAAAGACTGCGCATCTATTCAGAGTGGGGAACGATACGCTCCCCTATAAAACCGGTGCGCAGCCCACTTTCGAGGAGAATTTTCTGACATCTTTCAGAGTCTAGAGAATTTGAGAAAGAGTTCCGAACGAGATTCAAAGCTAGTTTTCCAACAAACTAACTTTGAACTCTTATTCCGTAGTTAAATTAATTCCGATTTGTTCTTCAAACAAGCCCCGGTTCTTTTGGAACATAGATGCAATTTACCAAAGCATTAATGCTAGTGGTTTCGGTTTACAAAGTAATACTTTGTTGAATATAAAGTAAAATTAATTTTTGGGATTAATTACCCGTTCATTTCCCGTTGATTGTTCATTAACCCCTTGTTTCGCCGTTGGAGGACTTGGAGTTGTATGTGTATGGTCGTTTCGGCTGCAATGTGCAATCCAAGCTTCCTTTACTGATTAACAAGCAGTATTTGTGTTAAACAGTACAGTTGTTAATTAGAACCCGTCCCAATCAAGTTTATGTGCTAATTGCGTTTGTTACGGTTACTCAGGCAAGTGAAATATATGCCTTACTGTCGCAACCCAATTGGTTTCGTAGATTTGGTGTTATTTGAACAATCAACCAGTATTTTGCCGTAATTAATTATTTCCTCCGTGAGGAAAGTAAAGGTTAGAACGAGTATTCTTTGTATACACCTGGACTCATCCGCATTAATACATTCCCGATTTTGAGTATCACTTAAAAGTAATTTCAAATACTTACCCGTATAATAAAATAATTCCGAGGTGTTTGCACCCACCCTTGGATTCACTAAACATTCCCGGCACTGTAATTTTCCCGAAAGCCAAAATTAGTGACGCCATTATACCGTCACCTTGTTGCGAACTTTCACCTGCTTTGCTTATAGTACGCATCCCCGTCTGAGTGACAGATCTCGCGCACTCTCCCTGCAAAGTCCCGTTTACTCAACTAAATCTTATCCTTATTCAATTAACCGTTTCAGTTTATTTAATTGTTCCTTATATAATTAATGTACATAAATGTAAATAGTATCTATAATTGTTCCGAATAATAAAATTGTTATTAAGGTTTTAACTCTCCAGTTATTTATTTACCCCTTTTTACGAACTCTGGTCAACTCAAGAGCTACCCTGGTGCACAAATAAATTCTGTACGTCACACAGTGGGGTATTTTTACAAAAACCTGGCCAAAACTCAAAAGATCTTCGAATTAGTATGAAACTTCTTACATTCAGGTTTTGAGGGTCACTGATTCCAAATCTGATTTCAAAATTGTAAAATTCAAAATGGCGGATTCAATATGGCGGACGTTTTAGCAATATTTTAGCAGATTTAGATGAAATTTCGTTTCCGGGTGTTCTCGGGGTCGTTGATTCCAAATCTGATTTCAAAATTGTAAAATTCAAAATGGCGGATTCAGTATGGCGGACGTTTTAGCAATATATATAATTTCGAGTAGGAGGTCCTTCTTGCATGATATCAAACAAGTACCTTCTAGTCAAAATCACCTACTCCTCGCGTGAACCTGCAGGAAATATTATATTAACTCATCACCTTCAAATAGATATAAAAATAACCAGGATATAGGTGCAAATAGTAGAACGGCAGTACTTGCTAAAAGAATTAATATTTTTAGGTGGGGGCAGATATGGGCAAAATGTTTCAACGGTTTTAAGGTATTAAGTAGTATAGCTAAACAAGCATACTAGTAATTTAATTGGACAAAACCCGGCACCTAACTAAATCACCCGTTAAAAGTGTTAATGTAAAAAAAACTTGATATTAGGCATTAAAAACCGAATAATAAAATATAGTGAACATGAAAATAAACTAAAAAATATACGTATTTCCAGGAAGAGGCTCCATACTATCCACAATTAACGTACAAACTCTAGATATACAAACACACAAACGACTTTATTGTAATAGAAATTCGAAATGTTACTGATGAGTGATAGTTGCAACACCTACAATTGTTATATTTAGACTAGCATAGGAACCAATACATTTGCATTAGAAACGCGTGTCGATTGTTATGATATAGCTAAGAAATAATTAGACCCCAATTTTCAAATTTAACATTTACCTTTTGGCCAGGTTTTCTCAAAAATACCCCACTGTGCGTCAGGGGGAACGTTACACAGTGAGCGAATGCTACAAATTTCTTCGGTGTGGGAAGTTCCTGGCGCCTTTTATTTTTTTTCCTTAACAGCTGGACCACGAGTTAAGGTAACTAACCCACTCCCAATACTGAGCAGCCGAAGTAATTTTATTTGTTTTGTTCAACGCTACGACCATTGGTCCCTTAAACTATCTATTTTTTTTCTTTTCCCTTTTATAACAAAGTAGCGTCACAGTATAATATACAGACAAATGTGAAATTTTATTTATGTGGGTTTGAAAACTGTTTAAAGTTACCCTAAATTCGAAATTTTGGTTTAAAATTGCAACGCAGAGAAAATGGCACAAGCTGGGTGGAAATAACATAATACCAAAGTTTTGGAAAATATTTTTTTTATAATAAACTATGTGAAAACGTATGTTTAACTTTTGTAATGTGGACTAGCATAAACCAGAAACTCTAATTTAAAATTGCAATGTAGCGAAAACTACGAAAGATAAACACTTGCCTATCTCCATATCTGAAACAGAAATCCTAGAAGAACTCAAAAAATATCCGGTGATAAAGGTAACTACATTAATTAACTAAAAGAAGCAAAAAAAACCTGTATGCACAACTGAATTATCCAAAACAGATGAAACGAAAAACGTTTTGCAACTAAACAAACCCTTGCACTGTAATGTCATTGTTGAACCGCGTCGCTCCAGCGTATCCACCCAACAATACACAAACTTCCAACGTCTAGGTCACACTAAAAATTATTGTGCCTTGCAACTCCAATGTGTAAAGTGTACTGGCGATCATTTAGTACTATACATGTAACAAACCAGCAAAGCAAAAGCCCCAATGTCTTAATTGTAATTATAGAAGGTGTCCGTATTACAAAAGTTTAAACAAAAATACGCCAATAGGCCGAGGCTGGAATCTGTGACCCCACCAACGCACCTACCAATCGCAACATCAATTTACCAATATTCTTAAGCGTTAACAATCTACAAACACTCAAACATCTACACAAAAAATATCAAGTAGTCATCAAGATTTTACCATCAGTCAACTAATCAAATAAATATGGAATTTATTAACACCTTATCACGATCAAATAAAATCGCTCCTTTTCAACCTCATTTCATCTGTCCTCAATGGCTTACCATGAGTTCCGACCCAACCTAGTCATTACTAATTTTAACGCCAAAGGTATACCAAAATAAAAATATTTGATCATAATTTTTTTAAAAAGACATTGTGTCGACATCCTATATGTCTCGCAGGCACACCTGCTTAATAATGAAAAATTTACCATACCAGTATACACACGGTCTAGGACATTAGGGCGCCGCCGTTAGGGCGCGGCAGTTCGGGCGCGGCCGTATGGACGCGGGCCGTAAGGGCGCGGGGACACTCGGGCGCTGGACACTCGGGCGCGAAGCCGTTCGGGCGCGAGGACACTCGGGCGCCGGCCATTAGGGCGCGGGACACTAGGGCGCGAAAGCTGTCTAATATTTTCAACGTGACTCTTCTAGTCAAAATAATTCGTTCTGATTTCACATACTACGTATATAACGAAATGTAAAGGAGTATTGACATCTAAGTTTAAGTATGAAGCGGGAAATAAATTACAAAAAATGCTGGGCAAAGATATAAATCCTGTAATTTTAGATTTACTTTTAAATGATGTGACATTTTAATATATATTTCAATTAAAAAAAATTCTGTTTGCTCCAAGAAATAGTAATATAAATTTGAAATTATAAAATACACGTTTCATAAGGCTTTTTATCGCAACCGTTCTTGAACTCTTCCGAGTAAAACTTGCCTTATGAAACTTGTTTTTTAAATATACTATTAATGCACTACTTTCACAATTTAATAGAATTATTACAATACAATATAGAATACAATTGAATCTGTAATTTATTTAGCTCTTCACACTTAAACTTAGATGTAAATACTCCTTTACATTACGTTATATAGTAAGTATGTGCAATCAGCAAGAATTATTTTGACAAGAAGAGTAACGTTGAAAATATTAGACAGCTTTCGCGCCCTAGTGTCCCGCGCCCTAATGGCCCGCGCCCGAGTGTCCTCGCGCCCGATCGTCTTCGCGCCCGAGTGTACCGCGCCCGAGTGTCCCCGCGCCCTTATGGCCCGCGCCCGGACGGCCGCGCCCGAACGGCCGTGCCCTAACGGCGGCGCCCTAATGTCCGGGTCCGGTATACACAATATACAGACAAGATCGTCGCACAGATTGCGTGGCAATCGTTTAAGAAATCACTGTCTGCTCACCACGTAGACTTCCCACAATTAATAAATCTAGAATCAGTAGCTATAAATCTTGAAATTACAAATAACAAATCAATTACTCTAATAACCGCATACAAACAACCAACTCTGGAGAAAGATATTGAAGCTTTATTTGCTAACAACGGCACAATGTTAGTTGTCGGTGCTATAAACTCAAAAAACATGATATGGCGTTGCCGAGTAAGTAACCTAAATGGTAACACAAATGGTAACTACGCACCATCGAAATATCAGCTCCTGAAGATCATACCTATTTGCTATATAGTAGAACAGATGATTACCTCCCAGGTATATTGGATAGTTGTATGCACAAATACTACACATACCCGTTCACACAATTAGTGCTCACAGAAATGGACTCTGACCACTCTGCCGATGATAATTATTTTTACTAACGAAGTCAAAAACTCAGATGATCCCCCTAGGCTGATCAATGGTCGAATAAACTGGCAACTATTTCAAAATAAAATTGTCGAAGTTATATTCTGCCCCGTATTTCAAGACTCTAAGGAAATTATTCACAAATGAATTAAAGAATTTGAACGCAGTAATCACAACATCCATTCAATACGCTACCACACTACAACATTAGAATCGGCAAATTCACCAGTCACAGCCGATATTTCATATCTGGGACTGTATTCTCGAAATCACTCGACATTTTCTCGCACACGACAAAAAAAATGAACCAATCAAACTATTTTTTGTGGCATGACATATGCTCAATTGTCAGGAAAATAGCCTTCGGATTGGTTCAATTTTTTTGTCGAGCACGACAAAATGTCGAGTGATTTCGAAAATACAGCCCCAGGATCCTTATCCAAATCGCTTGAGAAGAAAATGGCAATGAACCCGTGATCCCACAATAAAAATCTAACTTAATCACTATATATCCGAGTTGTGAAATATGCATTAGATCAGCATAAAATCGCAAATTATCAACGGTATATTGCAGAACTGGAACCTGAGGATCCAACTATGTGGCAAGCAACCAAACGAATTTTACGACAACGTATCACTATATCAACTCTGAAAGTAAGTAATCAATCATATTATCCAGACCTGGAAAAAAGTGAAAATTTTGCTGAGCATCTGAAGAATACTTTTTCGACATTAACATCTGCGACGACCTAGCCCCCTTGCTTATTGAGGAGATCGCAGCAGAATTTATTTGTTGCAGGGATAGCTCTGAGTACCCAGGGTTCGTTGAATTCTTGGAAATGAAAGCTTTGAATCTAAATAACAAATTTATTTACAGGAATATTTACAGGATTGATTAACACTTTTTCAATGTTGTTGAAATTAAAAGGATTATATATACAATTAATAATAAAAATTAACTAACGGATGAAAGAATAATAATATGTACAACTAATAAAAATTAACCAATTTTGAATAATTATTTAAGTCCGGCTATGAACCTTAATTGCAAAATTACAGGAATCTGTACTGGTAAAAGTGGCGGGTTACAGAGATCGACCAGAGGGTCGCCTCTGTTAAGTTAGCTTAACGAAATTGCTTTCTGTTTGA
This sequence comes from Hemicrepidius hirtus, assembly GCA_963082805.1. Taxonomy (NCBI): domain Eukaryota; kingdom Metazoa; phylum Arthropoda; class Insecta; order Coleoptera; family Elateridae; genus Hemicrepidius; species Hemicrepidius hirtus. Next base: position 25,650,137 of record OY720159.1, read on the forward strand.
CGTCACAAAGTCAATATGGCGTACAAGTAAACAAAAGGGATTTGTAAAATAGGGCGTTTGTTTAAAACAATGAATATTGCACAAGCCAACGGGTTGTGATGTGCAAAATAAGAGTGAATTAGTGAATATGTGGGCAGGTAAGCCTCAAAAATAGGTATTGTTCGGCGTTCCATGAATTTATTTGATCTAGTGAATATACAGCGTCGGATAAAACTTAATTAAATTAGAATTACGGTACGGGGTGGTTTGAAGAACCCAACTCAGTTCTGACCCAGGTCGGTTGACAGGACTCGGGGTACTTTACGTTTGTCTCACCCTACTTGTTACGTATACTGTCACATATAGGGTGAAACTCGGTAGGGTGGGTTCGGAACTGGGTAATTGTTATTTTGTTCTACGTGTTACTGAATTTCACTCATAAAACCAAAACATTACCAGGGTTAAATACTTGGGGATTACCAAAATACATTTCACTTGTTTTTTACACATATGTCCTGCCATAGGAAGCTTGCCCTGATGAAAGCCGTCTTGTATTATGCCACATACGGTCCACCAGGATAAACTATGCTAACTAGGAGAAGATTTGGGAGCGGAAAACAGTTCAGGAGTTTCAACTCAGAACGGAAATTAAACTTACTTAAAAGAAAGTAGCCACACTTCACTAGGAATAAACAAACCACGTTATAAAATAAAATTAATTTTGATTCACAAATAACCAATTTGCGGTAATATGAATACCGGAAATTGATTCCGGGCAAAAATTTAAATGGAATTGAAGATTCAATTTAAATTTTGAAATACACTCGCAGGTTCTCGGACAACCAAAATTATTACGGAATCGGAAAGTCTAATCGGAATAATAAATTTCGGAAATGTTCATTAAAAGTGGACCGCAGCGGCGGTTTTATAGTCCGGCGTCGGTCGGCTTTCTTCGTACAGCGACGCGGACCGTCCCTTCTCCTTCGTAGAGGGAGAAGTTGTTGCCGGCGCCTCTGTATGACGTCAATTCTCTCGGAACGACGCTATTTGGGGAATGTGTAAGATGGCGTCTCCTTTACGACGCTCAAATTACACACCCCCAATAATTGCGTCGTTACACATCTAATAATACAATTAAATTTTTACATTTTTCTGATAACCAAAATAAATTAAATATTTTGGAAGCTTTTGAAATTTATAAACACACAAAAAACAACATACCTTTAATGAATGAGCATATTGAACTATTAGATTCTCCTTTACTGAAGATTTTGGAATAGATATCTTTTAAAAACACTGATAAGCGACTGAATTCCGACGGGTTGACTGGGGCTAGCTGCTTCATGCAGTGTTAAAATAATAGAATCAAGCAGTTACTACATAAATCATTTTGCATTTGTTATATCTTATATGCTTTTGACAATGGCACATTGATGACGAAATACGTAAAATCGATATTTTATTTAATATTTATTATTTATATAAAATATTAATATTTTTTCACTACTAACCTGAGAAGTGGCCATTACTTACTCCTTTTCTCTAATGAGAAGTTATATTTCTCAACCTAGGTAAATAATGATAATGAATAATTACCTAGGTAAATAATAAAATAAACGTTCTATAAATCAGATGTTATTGGTTTTGTTTTTTAGTTTGACAACTACAGTTTCAGGCTACTAAATATTTAAAAAATCATGTGGAAATGGTAAATTACAAAAATCTAAATGAATAACATTTCTAGTAGTGAAAAAAGTAGTATATAGGCCACGGTAAAAAAGATTTTTCTCAACCTCGCAACTTATTTCCCTTGCTGCTTCGCAGCTCGGAAAATAATAATCCTCAGTTGAGAAAAATGTCTTCTCTACCTTGGCCTATGATGTACTATTATTTAAGTATAAAATGAAATTGTTTTTTTTAATAATAATAAAATAACTAACGAAACATAAAACATTAATACAAAGCCAACCCATGAAACCATTACAGTACTTAAACAAACCCGTCTGTAATATGTGCGAAAAATTTCAAAATAGTCTAATATTAATTTTAAAAAATACCTTTTTACTTATCACGGATAAATCTCGGTCATCGATCGTGTCTTCAAGTTTGGCACGGTTTGTGCTTTTCGGCGACGTTAAAGTTTGTTTCTCCCGAAATTTTCGGACTATATTTTTTACAGATTTGGTCACCTGTTGCACAATATCAGTTTGTGCAATTTCAGGATTTTGGTATAATTTTCTTTATATAACCTCAAAATCAACTGTTTTTCGCGTAAACTACTACTTTCCCGCTTGAGCTTGGTGCTTTGTTCGGGAAATAGTTCGATGACTTACACTTATACAAATTAACAGTATTACGATAATGAATTCACTGAACGTAGTTGTTTCCCTCTGTTAAGTAGGTATTATTTAACCTACCTTGCATACGAACCCTCCCGTGCGACAACCAATCACAGGCCTCGCTGCTGCAGTGCCTATGTGGTTTTGTTTACATCTCGGTCAGATTCTCGCCGAACGTAGTTTTAAGGGGGCAGTTATGCGTCAGATATACTATTTGTTACTCTTTCTAATCTGGTGAAATAGTAACGAATACTACGTCAACACAAAAAAAGAGGTTAGGTGTTGTGTCAAAATAATAACAGTGGCGGCCAAAATTATTTTTAAAAGGGCAAACGAATCTGTTCAAAGCCATATAGTTTATTATTTTAAGTACTGTACTGCGTCATATTGCAAAATAGCCCAACAGCTTCTTATTTTACCTATATAAAATTCAACACTAACGTTTAAAAATCTAACAAAGGTATTAATCTACTACATCATTAAATTTTTTGTAAGCAGTATTTAAATAACTAAAAATATCCAGATTAAATAAGTACGTAAATCAATACTTTGCTGAATGATATACAACTTGAGAATACATACTCTATACCCACTTACTTGGGAATTTGTATAGAGGTACTGATAAGCAGCTGATTGATTTACTGGTTCCATCGCTTTGTTCAATAGCACAGGAGCACATGGAATTGAAGTTGCAGCTAGAATAATGAAGATCAGATGCTCTTGAATACCCAACGAGTAACAGAATCCGTAGAAATAACATGTCTGGAAACAAATAAAACTTATAAGATTAAGTTGTTGTTGAGAATAAGCACCAATCTGACAATACTGCAACCGTTTTAGCCTCCTCTCTATACGATACATGGATTTTAGAAATGATATTTAATATATTCCAGTTGAAAGGTTTATATAACCAGTATACCTATGATATGATCAATAGCCCAGTCAAATTAGCCAAAACAGAAGAAAAAAATCCCGAAGTTTTGAAATTTGGCACAGTTCTTAATTCGAGTGTTCTGCATAACATACTAAAAGTTCCCGAGGGTGGGGGGTGAGCGCGAGGCAGGAGGGGGGCCTAAAGGTCCCTTTTTAACTTTACCTTAAATATCTCTGAAAATATAGAGTTTAGGGAAAACCTAGCCTTACACAAAATTATACTAGAGTTAATTATCTACAAAAAAGGTTCTATTCATTTTTTCCGTAGTGTCAATAGTTTTGGAAATAGAGTGGGGGAAGTTTTGAAAAAATCAGAAAACGTGTTTTAGCGTTTTATTCGGGTTTTATTTGTTGAAATCAATCATAAAATATACATATATGCATATTACTTCATACATAGCGTTTATTATGTTTATAGATTGTATACAGTGTACACTATGTATATTGGTATACATAGTTTGCGTTTCTGCTTTAAAGTAGGTAGTATTCCCCGTGTGTGGGAATCATGTCTCAAAAGTGTTTGATATGTGAAAAGGAGGTGTCTCGTAGTGATGGCAGGTGCAAAAGGTATCCAAAATTTGATAAGTGACGAGAAGTGATGGAAAACATGAAAACCTTAGAGCACAGAGAAACATAGTCGTGTATTTGCAAGTACAAGAATGACTGGGGAACTAATTATCACCTGAGAGCGTGGATGGGGGCGAGGGACGGGTGACACTTTTAAGCCAGTAAAAACCTTGGACCCTCACTCCAATTCTGTGTTAAACTCCTTTTTCTGTACATGTACAGGCACTTGTTAAGGGAGCTATTTGTACCAGCTACCAAGGATTCCGTAAAAATGGTCCATTGTTTGATGAGGAGGAATTCGATGTGAGCTCAATCTTAGATGACGATTGTTGTTGACGACTTCAACCCTTAAAGCTGTCATATTGCCAGCGACTAGTTGCGCCCTCATCGGTCATATTTTTCGTGTATAGATTTTTCATTTCTCTTTTTGTTTGTAAGTTACTAGTATTGCTAGTGCAGAGAGCTTGTTTAATAATAATTTTGTATTCAAAAAGCAAACATATTTATTATTGTTAATAGTTGTGGTTAATATTTATTATTATTATTTTGAAAATATAGACATTTATCCAATAATTTCAATTAGGTAGGTACTTTAAAGTCAAGTTTTTTTGTTAGATTCAGCTAATGTTAAATAAACATAATGTATACCAATGTACAGTCAGTGACAAATGTTTTCACCAGTATTACACCACTGCACCCGCTTTTCTGAGAAACATAAGATGTAACATACCACCGTTTTTATTGATTTACATGTTGGTAATGCTGTTGACAAGATGAAATCAAATAGAGAAACGTATTATACTTCTCAATAATGGGGGTTACTGTGGTATAAGACTGGTGAAAACATTTGTCACTGACTATATAGTGTACACTGGATTTAATCTATAAACATAATAAACGCTATGTATGAAGTAATATGCATATATGTATATTTCATGATTGATTTCAACAAATAAAACCCGAATAAAACGCTAAAACACGATTTCTGATGTTTTCAAAACTTCGCCCACTCTATTTCCAAAACTATTGACACTATGGAAAAAAATTAATAGAACCTTTTTTGTAGAGAATTAACTCTAGTATAATTTTGTGTAAGACTAGTTTTTCGCTAAACTCAATATTTTCCGAGATAATTACGAAAAAGTTAAAAAAGGGACCTTTAGGCCCCCCTCCTGCCTCGCGCTCACCCCCCACCCTCGGGGACTTTTAGTATGTTATGCAGCACACTCGAATGAACAACTGTGCCAAATTTCAAAACTTCGGGATTTTTTTCTTCTGTTTGCCAATTTTTTGGCTAATTTGACTGGGCTACAAAAGTTTTTGGATAGCAGCTGCTGTGAAATTTAAACGTCACCTATGAAATTAGTTACTTCTATGATCTTCATGTCATGGTCATTTACTTAATATCTGAGAACACTGTAATAAAATATATTTCAAAAGTAATAGAAAAATTGTATGATACAATTGTATTACCGGAATAGAAATCGTGTTGGAAATTTACTTTTATTACAATTAATATTTTAACCTGTCATATGATTAAATTAAGATCTTGTAAATTATTGTTAAACTAGTTTATATTGGCTTGATTCAAACATAGCGTTTGCACTTAGTATAATCACTAATGAGTTCATTCACTATTAACAGCACTAATTACGTAAACACTATTCTTCGTATTTCATAGAGTAATAGATTGCGAAGTTCAAAATCATTTAGTAAAATGGAAGTTTGCAACATAGCAACCTTTACCGGATAGCAACGGATTTTACATAAAAGAACTATGGTTGCTGTGTTTCATACATCTACCTACTGTTTTATTTTCAATTTTCAAATACTTCTTCCGACATTTGTTAGTGTCACAAAAATTATTAAAAATTAAATATTTTAATTTTCCACTATAGAATACGAAAAAATAGTATACAGAACACGTTAGAAAAGTGGTTTTACTAAACTTCTTCCGTAACATACTATTAATCATTATTGGGCTAGCCTACGTTTTAAAAGAGTCTGAATTTTTCTTACTGGTAGCTACCAGGCTGTATTCAGTTTCTGGACTTGAACGTAGCTTCGTACCAGAATTCTTTATTAATATTCTAGGATATAGTACTACTCGATTGACTGTCAAAGCGTAAGGTTGCTATGGAGAGTGCAGCAAAGCGGTGTGTTATTTACCTTGACCGTAAGGTCATCAATATCTTAACCTCGAGTACAGTGCAGTGCATCACTCTCAAATCTAAGTGACAAACTGGTAAGAATGTTTCTTACGGGAAACGGACCTGGTTTTAAAACAATATGTCGCAAATAACGCCAACAGCAATGCAATATCAGCCATTAATGATCACGCAATTATCGCAAATGTATTCATCACAGTCACAACTACTCCCACCAAACCAAGAACAATTATTTCAACCCTACATGCAAACCCAAAATCCACAATATTCGGAATAATCCCACAAATCACAGCAATATTCTCAGGAAAAATCACAGCAAATAAATAATAACACGCCGATAGAGAGAATGATTTCAACCAGTGACGAAGAATTTGAAAATCCGCCCAACGAAAATCCTTGGCAAGTTGTCAAGAGCGTCAAAAGAAGGAAAACGTTTAGAAGTAATGTACAAATACCGGATAACAAACAATTGGCTAATAAATATAGTCCCTTAACTCCCAACACAGAAAAACCTGCAGCCGCAAACCAAACTCTAAGCAATATCCCAAGGCCTCCTTCTATATTCGTATATGGTGTAGATAACTTCCCAGATATGAAAACACTGTCGGAGGCTGTGGAAGAAGAACAGTATACTACTAGAAGTTTGTCCAACGATACAGTAAAAATAAACTGTAATTCCCCTGACACCTACAGAAAACTATCTAAGTTCATAAAAGACAACAACATCATCCATTAGGTACACTTACCAAGCTAAAGAAGAAAGGGTTCTCAGAGTAGTATTAAAACACCTATACCATTCAATGAATTCCCAAGAAATCAAAAGCGAACTCGAAACGCAGGGACATAAAGTTAGGAACACTAAGTAGAAAGGATACAATTCCATTGAATATGTTCTTTGTAGATATAGAGCCAGCCGATAATAACAAAGACATTTACGATATCCTCACGCTTAAACATTGCGTAGTAAATTGAACCTCCCAGGAAACAGAACAATGCAATACAATGCACTAGATGCCAACTGTATGGACATACAGAAAAATACTGCAACAGACCATTTACGTGTGCAAAATGTGGTAGATTACACAGCACCGCAAGTTGCAATAAAAGCAGAGAGATATTCCAGCCACATGTGCATTGTGTGAAGGCCCTCCGAATTCCAGAGGTTGTGAATACTACCATCGCGTATACCAAAACAATTCAATCACTAAAAACAATCTCCAACCTGCTTCAGCAGTTTCAAATTATAACCGCCAGGTACTAGCATCTACGTCAGATACCCCACCCCAAAGATATAACTAGCCAACAACAACTTGAACAATACCACAAGCACAGAATGACAATAATGAATATAACATCAGCCAACTGCTCAACAAATTTTTAGAAGGATTTAAAAGTATGTTTAATCAACTTCTTCAACAAAATAGTATGGTCCTAAACATGCTAACCATCCCACATAACCAAAGTTAACCTCGCCTGTCCAAAAAGTGATCATTTTTTAACCGGAAAAGATGACTTGTATATGGCGTCTTTTTCATGTCTTTTAGACATCCCTAACAGTTGGCAGTACCACGGTATTCCTAAAGTTTAACTTATTCGCAACAAAAAGTTAGTCTTAATAGTTACCCGTATCGTAACCAGAAAAGTTGTCTTTTAAGTAAGCTTGAAGTATAGAGTACGACCACTTGTCTTTTTAGTGCCCGTGTGGGGTTAACTTTTGGATAGCTTGTCAATGCGCATCGTTAAAAGTCATCCAAATGTCATCCTAAAAAGTTAGTTTTATTGCAACCGAAAATATTGACTTTTGACTAACTTTAAAGTTTAGGATATGAACACCTGTCTTTTTAGTGCCCGTCAGGGATTAACTTTTGGATAGCTTGTCAATAAGCATTTTTAAAAGTCATCCAAATGTCATCCTAAACAGTTAATTTTATTCCAACCTAAAATATTGACTTTTTACTAGCCTTAAAGTATAGGATATAGCGACATGTCTTTTCTACTACACACAGGGGGTAATATTTTGATAGTGTACCTCCTTCATAGAATAATAATAATTAATACTGTTACGGCTTATGCTACTGGAATATTACAAAATAGTCAAATCAATTTAGCTATTGGCCGAATACCTTATTATGATTAAGTATAAAAATTATTTATAATTTACATTAAAACTTTGAACTGGCTGTACCATTTCTATTTTTACTTTATATCATATATTACAGTAATAAAAATAGAAATATTAGTTGTTAAATTATATGAATACATTATATATTATGTTACCACGTGTTTATTTTTAAGCGATCGCCCAGGGCAATTTTTAGAAAACGTCTTTGCTATTCCTTTGCTATTTATTCTTAGTTACCTGGGGTCTACCCCAGGGTTGTGTAAAGTTAATTCTCGTAAATGCCTACAATTGAATAAATTTTAAGCGAAAAAACTTAGAAAGTAATACTAAATATGATTTTCTTCATTTAAATATGATATTCTTCTAAATATGATTGTTAGTTGTCTTTAATTTAAAATTGGACATAAAATAATTTGTCCATTTAAGATTTGTCATAAAGATGTATGTGTTGTTTAGGTGGCAACAAAACATGGAAACAATAAAATTTTGGTCGTTGCGATGTAGAAAAGTGTTTCTACGAAGAAAAATATTGCTAATTAAAATGACAGCACTTTTCTGTACTGGTTCGTTGACCGGTGACCTTTTCGGTACTTGTCCGTTCCTGGCTCCCAGAAAATCGACCCTCTGTTGCTGGTCGTTCGGGTAAATGCCCTTTCAGGTAAAGGAGCGCTATCCCGCCGGCGACAGCAACAAGGGATTATCCAAGACGAAGGAAAAATGCTCACCATGTATATATTTAATGAACTTTAGTATCCGGATAATTTATAAACAACAGCCTCCCAAATATGAAACGGGCCAAAATGTAAAACTATCAAGGGGGTGTCGGGAAGGGTTATCCATCGGAAAAAACATGACTAATCATCCAAATAAGCTGCAGCTGCGGTGTGGCGTAACCCCCGCAATTGGTTATTTTTAAGCCACCCCCCATCCGTGCACGTTATGACGTTACCATATTGTGTTCATCCCTTGATATTAGGAGTTGTTATTTGTAACTGCAGTGGTTTTGTAAGTGTATTCTGTGTGCATCGTTTGTAATAATTAAGGTAAGTTTACATTTTCCTTTTTCGTCTAGGGTTTAATTACTTTTCAATCCATGGATTGTAGATGTACCGTAAATATTCCAAAGGACATAAGTACCGACTTACGCGGCAAATCTAGCCGAGGACGCTGCTGTTTCAATTAAACTTGAAAGAATCCATTTACCTACTTGCATTAACATTTTTTTTTTTTATTATAAAATGTATTTGAAGATATGAGAATACACTATGTGTTAACAAATTGTTTACTTTCAGTTGCAGTACGGAAGATTATTCCAAGTGCCACAGAGATCTGAAAATCTGCAGAACGACTGAACAAATTTTTGTAAAAATATATAATAAATAATAGTGATTGGTGTAATTATATTATAGCTGTAAAATCTTTTTAAATTATTGTAAATACATAAGTTAGTAATTTTATTATTAGTATGAATAGAAAATAGTTGCACATACATTTTTCCGCGTTTTTAAATAAATGTCTTTGTAAATAATTGTAAATATGTATATTAGTAATTTTATTATGACTGTTAAACACTTATTGGTATAATAAATAGAAACTAGTTCTACATACATTTTTAAACGTTTTTTAAAATAATAATGTTTGTAAATTATTGTAAATATGTATACCTATTAATCATTATATAACTGTAAAATACATTATTTGTATAATACATATTGTAGCATTTTTATTTACGCGTTGTTAAGATAAAAAAAAGTAGCTTTTGGTTAACCTTAATTCAATCTTTAATACCATTCTTTGGATATCTGCTAGGGTTGCCTTATAAATACACTTATAAGGTTACCTTTTGAGCATGATAAGAAGCTGACTTTTAGTTAGTTTCTCAGTTCAACTTTTGGACGCCTTTTAAATATATACTTTTGTACAGTCTATATAGTTATCTTTTTCTCATCTTTAAAAGTTGACCTTGGGATATCCATTCGGGATTGCATAAAGGTGAAACACAGTGGTTAACTTTTAGGTATGCTGACGAGTTGTCCAAAAGATGTCTATAAAAGTTAGCTTTTGGGTAAGCTGACGAGTTATCCAAAAGATATCTATAAAAGTTAACTTTTGGACATTTTTAAGACTAACCTTTGAATGACTTTGAGGATGCTTTAAAGTTACCCTATGGTTAGATAATTTGTTACATAGTTGACCTACAGGACAACTTTTGGTTAACTAATTCGTCTATATTGAGAGGTTAACTATTGGTTATCTTTTAGGTAATTGTGGTTGTGTGGAATGTTAATAGAGCAAAAATAATAGCTAAATTCCCCCGTATAGCACTATGGAATGCCAATGGCATAATTCAGCACAAAGAAGAAATGAAAACTTTCCTTCAACACAACCTCATCGACATTCTATTAATCAGTGAAACTCACTTTACTAATATGTTACTTTAAAATGCCAGGATACAAATTCTATCGTACTAATCACCCAGCCAACACCGCCCATGCAGAAAGTGCAATATTAATAAAACATGCTATAGACCATTATGAATTATTGGGTTACGCAAAAGACTACACGCCACATCAATAAAGGTTATAATATTACCTTATGACATAATCTTATCTGCTGTCTACTGTCCACCTCGATATAATCTAAAAAAAGAAAACTTCGAAGAATTCTTGCTAACTCTTGATCCCAAATTTATTGCTGGAGGCGATTACAACAGCAAAAACACTTTCTGGGGATCTCGGCTTACTACCACGAAAGGCAGAGAATTTGCCAACGTACTACAAGAAAAAAAATACAGTTTCCTTTCAACGGGCACTCCAACTTACTGGCCGACCGATCACGGGAAAACTCCAGATCTACGGGACTTCTTTGTTACCAATGGCGTATCTAACTCCTATATGAAAGTACAGTCTAACCTTGACCTGTCATCTGTTCAAACACCAGTAATAACTACAATCAGTACAACTATAATAAACAAGAAAGTGCCTAAGATACACAACTCAGAAACTGATTGGGAAGAATACAGAAATGTAATTAACGAATGCATAAACCTAAAAGTAAGATTCGAAGATCCTGCTGAGATACAAGAAGCCATGAACAATCTAATTACAATCCTCTTACAAGCAGTTCACCAAGCAACGCCGTTTATGAAAGCCCAAGACGAAAGCACAAACATTCCACTTGAAATCAAAAAGCTAATTGCGGAAAAAAGAAAAGCCAGAGCATATGGCATCGAAGTCATGATCCAGCAAATAAAACAGCATATAACCAACTAACCAACAAACTCAAAACCAAACTAAAGGAAGCACAATACAGATCATTCGAAGATTTCATCTCAACCCTCAATCGTTACGACTATTCAATATGGCGACTGGTTAAAGCAGCACTTAAACCATTACAAGCAAACCCACCAATTCGTAATCAAGACACTGTACCTGGGCAAGAAGTAACAAAGAAAAGGCGGACCTTTTCGCCAGACATCTCACTGAAGTATTTACACCACATAATGATGAACCAGATCAAGAAATATCGGACTCTCTGAACGAAAACCTGCCTCTAACAGAACCTATAAATCGAATCACTCCTAAAAAATCAAAAAAGAAATAACCCGATTAAACAATAGGAAATTACCAGGTCCCGAACGAATTACACCAAAAAAGCATCGTAACGTTAACATATATTTTTAATGCTATCTTAAGACTACAGTATTGGCCAAAATAACTAAAGATAGCGGAAATAATAATGATCTCCAAACCAGGCAAAAATGTAAACCATGTATCTTCGTATACCTAGACCTATAAGTTTATTATCAACCATCTATAAACTACAGGAAAAACTACTGCTTAGAGGAATGAGCACTCTTCTCAACGAAATCCCGGATCACCAATTCGGATTCCGGCACCATCACTCTACGATCCAGCAATGTCACTGTGTTGTTCACGAAATTAATAAACCCTTGGAAGATAAAAAATACTGCCCATTGGCTTTTCTGGACATTAGTCTAGCTTTTGACAAGGTTTGGAACGAAGGCCTCCTTTATTAAATTAAACGCTTTCTCCCATCTCATTTCAACCTACTCAAATCTTATCCAAGTGAACGCCAGTTTAGAATCAAAGTAAATGGTGAATTTTCCGACTCATTCCCAATACAAGCTGGAGTACCGCAAGTCACGAAAATCATGAAACTGCCTCATCTTATCTACAAGACCATCTGAACTTCATACAACACTGGGCCAACAAATGGAAAATTAAAATCAATGTGACAAAATCGACACAAGTAAGTTTCACCTTAAGAAAAGGTCAATGTCCTCCAGTCACCATCAATGATACCCCCATCACACAATCTCGCTCAGTGCGATATATAGGACTGCATTTAGACGGAAAACCTAATTGGAGGAAGCACATTACAAAAAAAAGAAAGCAAATAGACCTGAGATTCAAGGAATTAAAGTGGTTACTCGGAAAGAAATCTCACTTACCACTTGAAGATAAAATTCTACTATATAAAGCAATAATAATACCCATATGGACGTACGGCATTGAATTGTGGGGGTGTGCCAGCAAGTCAAACATTTCCATCCTTCAAAGATCCCAATCTAAAATCCTAAGTGAAATGACAAATGCTCCTTGGTATGTGTCCAACCAAACGTTACACAACAATCTTCGCATTCCATACATCACCGAGGTCATACAAGTAAGAAGCAACAAGGACCACGACAGACTTGCACCACACAGCAGTCCCCTTATGCGTCCACTGCTACATCCCCAAGACAACAGAAGGCTGAATCGTCGCTGGCCAAACGACATCAGATGAACAAAAAATAAAAGAGTACTCCTCACTGGAAGAAGCCTCATCCCGACATATAAGGATTTTAGATATTAAGGTCCTATGTTAGCACATTAGCCTATAGAATAAACTATTCTGATTGCTAATGAATGCAAATAAATAATAAAAAAATAATTCTGGACGTATGTAATCCCAGTAGGTATCACGATGAATTTGTGTTTTTCACACACCAAGGTGCTCCGGAAACAATTGTAGTGGTTAAAATATATCGGTATCTCCGTTAAACTGATAGAGGTCCAACGAGGTTTATTGAAAATCGTCAAATCTAATGGCTTGTGTCTATGTCTTGCAGTCTCTTTTCATATTTGGCCATACAAGTTTTTCAGAAACTAGCGTAGCAGATGCACAACGTCCTGCGTAAGATATTTGGTGGATAGGTACTGTTAAAACTTTCTTTCCTGAATTTGGTTGTAGTGAATGGACGTGCTGTGTCGGTGGAGTATTGCTATGGGGTATGCCAATATCTTTGGTCGTAGATTGGTGCTGCTGCTGCTCATGATATCTTCCAGTTGTTGGTCGGATTTGCAGACCAAGGGCTGTGAAATTGATTCCTTCGATTATTCTCTCAACATCGGCTATGCTGCCTTTGCCTGCGATGTATTTAATGCCCATTGAAAACTGCTGTTTCTCTACCTTTTGTTTAAATGGAAAAGTTATTGGTTTGTGGTCGGCATATAATATTTAAATTCTGGACAGAAGAAAGAATCGACCGGCTTTGACCAACACAACACAAAGGAGCTTTGCTATTGCCTCATTCAAATATGACCGATAAAATTGGTAGTTTGTTTAGTTTGGTTTTGTACCAAAAACCGACAGCCTCAAATTTCGAAAATATAACATGGTGTAACACAAGGCATAAATCCGTCAGCATTTATTGAATGATCTTAAATTATAATTATTCTGTTTTCGGTTTAGCATTTATTTGATTTTACTAAAATACAATATACTAATAATCACTAATCCTCCAATGTAGGTTTTAAAATTATTATTGATTTGGCGTGTTTCAGGCTCTGCCAAAAGGGGTATGGTCCTCACTCTATCTGGTGGGCGGGTATAGTATAGCGAGAAATGCGTTGACAACTGATCGATAGCTACTAACTATAATGTGACCATTCCGATCAGAAACTTTTAAAGTAGCCTGCTCTATGTTTGTTTATTTCATACTGTCAGGTATATACCACTTTACGGTATTAATTCAAGTCCGGGAAATGGCACATTACAGCACAAGGCCGGGAAGTGAAGTTGTTCATTTGTACCTAAGCAAAAAATATAAAATGGGTGACGTGATTTAAAATTAAATGCCACCAGACGATGTTTAATTTGATAAATTTTTGACGTTGACGTTTTATAAAAACAAAATAAATATTCAAATAAAACAAATTTATTTTACAGCAATGAAATAAAATGAAAAACGATACACGTCTGGGAAGTTATTATTAAAGTATTCGTTTAGAAATTCTGGATTCGGCTCCTGCGTCGCCTCATCCATAACCATCTAAACTTATACTTTAAAAAGTCACTTTCCGGACTTATAACGTAAATTACCTGCTATTACTACCTTTATAAAATAATGTGTAAATTATTAAATCTATAAACCCCAATCTTACTCATCAAACATCCCTTGGACAGGGGAAACAAAATTTCAGGATAGATCGATTTATTTAATAATCATTACAAAACTTTTCATTTTTGTAATTTTTGTAATTACTAATAGCGAATTCCAATCGCTGCACCAGCCTGCACTAGTGTACACTAGTGTAGTGTGTTCGAATTTCAAAATTGACAAATCGTGGTTGCACCAGACAAAAATAAGCAGGTAGTTTTTAACAAGTGTTACATCTGTGACTTGAATGTGCCTATATTTGAGTTTCCCTCTAAATTTTAACACCAATGCAGTGCAGTCACGTGATTACACAATTCTAGTACACAACACTAGTGTACACTAGTGCAGGCTAGTGCAGCGATTGGAATTCGCTATTAATTTTTTATTGTTGTAATGTTTGTAATTTTTGCAATCGACTAACAATTTATGTACAATACACGGAGAAATTAGCTGTTTGTGTAGCTACGAGGGTGAAAAGTGTATCGCTTGCTCACACTGATGAAATTTACCAATCAATGCAGGAAATAGCACTTTGCTCCAGAATTATACATATGATTTTTTCGACACTTTCACATTTGATATAACAGTATTTCCATGAAATATTTAACTAATACATCAAAAATAAGATAATATACTCTACTATGAAAATTATGCAAAAAAAACGACTATGCAATATTATAATAGTATGCAGCAGTTTATAGAAATTTGGGGAATAAATGTTTTGATTACCCTGTATGCTATTGAAATTATAGGGCTTTGTAATTACAAATCGCACTGAAAGCAAATACAAAGAAGCTAGATGTGTAGCTCTTAATTTACATAGAATGTTTCACACAAACTTGTCTCCAATTAATCAGTCGGAGCTTTCTTTGTATACGAAACACGTTCGGGCTTTATTACTCCCCAACATTGTACTCCACGATGCTCACTGTTTTCTGCTACCCTTCTCGCAGTATTATTTAAACATCTCGCCATGTAATGAACTTGATCTGCATTTTACAGTTCCTGGGTCTCCTACAATTATTTATGCCCCAGGGCTTAGACAGATACCAAAAAGGTTAAATTGTTTTATTGGTATGCAGGATATAACCTATTTTATATGGATAATGCTTCTTGTAATATCCTAGCTTAAACGAATATTTCATAATCTAAGATGTGTATATTAGGTAGAATTATATAGTAGATACCGATATACCTAATAGTTTTTATAGAAATAATAAATATTAAATAAAATATAATATAATAATATAATATTTTAATGGGAAATAATAAGATTTATTTGCTTTATACGTATTTCGGCATCAATGTGCATTTGTCAAAAGCATATAAGATATTTGATAATAAATGAATAATGACTTATATAGCAACTACTTGATTCCATTTAAGACATCTTCTATTCAAAAATTGCCAGTAAAGGAGAATCTAAAAGCTGAATTTGCTCATTTATTAAAGGTATATTGTTTTTTGTATGTTTATAAATTTCGAAAGCTTCCAAAATATTTCATTTTTGTTTGTTATCAGAAAAGTGTAAACATTTAATTGTATTATTAGATGTCAATGTCTGATTTTATACTAAAGTCATTTTATTTCTTTCAGCCACATGGTTGAAACTTGAATGTATCCTAATTCAATCTATTGTAAGGAAATTGTATAGAAGATAGCACAATAATTAGATGATTAAGCAAATAGCTGCTAATAACCCATTGCTGCCAATACCCATTCATTTAGGTTACTTTTATTAATACAAAATGTATTAAGAATCAGTTTGGGAACTGGATTTTTCGTAAAAATTGAGTTAGGTATCTCGAAAACGGTTCGTTTTATCGACTTTTAATAAGAGTACATTTTGTATGTAATTTTGGTCGTGCAATCGTACCATGTACTAAAATTTCTAAAAACAATTGAAGATCACAAAAATAATGAAGAATAAGTTCGTAACCCCCCCAACTTGGGGCGTTCCTGGTTTAAATAATTTTTCTTGAATACTACTGTCAGATAACAGCACTTACTAGTATTAACCTATGTGCTAAATTTTATTAATGTATATTAAAGGGTTTCTGAGATATTAATTAAAATTTAAATTTCATGCGCCCTCTTCGGGGGGCTGTAGTACCCTAACAAAGCGTTTCTCAAACTATGTTTATATGAACTTTTTTTTCTCTTGGTGTGGAAAACACGCTCTTAAAGTTTGGTCAAGTATTTTAGTTACCCTGTATATGTTAGGTTTAAAGTGTAAACTTGGCTAGTTTATAAAGTAACTGGCTAGTATACCAATTTGCACCAATTACCACATATTTCATCAAAGGTGTTCGAACTATCTGACCGCGACTTTACACAAAAAAATTGAAAGAAAAGTAATTTATAAATAAAACTTCAGCATTAGCGGATTTTGAATGATATACAGTTTCTTTAAATTCTCACCTTCACACCCCTGTATCTAATAACAGAAGTTGTCGCATTCAATGCCATATAAATTTAGACAACAATTAATGATCAAAAATTTAAATTTTTCGCTCAAAATTTGAATTTCGAGTTTTGAAAACCAATCAAATGCCTGTTTATATGAAAATAAGTAAATAATAAAAGTTAGCAAGAAGGATCTTTGTTAATGAGTAATGACTAATAGATACATACAATAGGCTTCTAAAAGGGTCGCCCAGGTAACATTTTCCTTCCTTCTATCGCTATTTCACACAGAATAGTTCAGAGAGATTTTCAAATATTCTGTTAATTAAAACATACTTTTTCAAAAGTGTGTGGACGTATTGACCCCAATTTTTCACTATAATTAGATCATGTACAATTACAGGTTATGACAAATTTTCAAGATAGAGTAAGCTTTAGTAGTAAATAAAAATAAGTTTTTAGTAAGAATTTACGGAAAATTGATTTTTAATGACATAAATTAATTTATTTCTCAATAAGTATAGCAAAATAGCAATATCCTAACATTTTATACCCTAGAACAGCTACGGGGACGTCTGTAAAAATTTAGTTTTGTGAAATATTACTAGTAATAACGACGTAAATGTGTTTTGAACTAATGTTTTTATTTATGTACTTTTTAATTTTTTTTTTGCAAAAATTTGTAAAACTAGTTATTATGATACATTCCAAATGTCGATAATTTCTTCAAAATTAGTTTTAAGCATTTTAGAGCTTGCTTATTGGAATAATTCAGAACAGGTAACAAAGTAACGCTTGAAAACGTCAATAATATTTTAAAATTTTAACAACCACTTCAAAAGCATCGTTTACGCCTCTCACATCTCAGCTTTGTTAATTTTCAATGAAGTGGCCTGTACGTACATAGTAATGCATGTGTATCTTTTCTAAACACTTTAATCAAGTGCAGTTTCAATAATTATAAAATATTTATATTACCCAGCCCATACAGCGTCCGACAAATTGAATATTTTAACCATAGATTGTTAACCTTTAAACATTATTGATTTTCCTGATAGGTACTATGCTTTGGTCTAACAATGCCGCTGACGGTAGTATTTACAAATGTCAACGCAAACCGTTGTATTACTGCGGTACATTACCTACTTCCAAATAAAAAATATTTTATTTCCAAAAAATAAGTTCATGATCAGTGTTATATTGCAGTTACATACCGTCATTCAAAGTTCTTCTCAACCCATTGCAGCAATATACAGGGTATTCATGAAAAATATCCTGAACGTTAAGGACGGTACTGGTATAAAAATAAAATAAAATGTTCCTATAAAAATATTTTGAAAAATCCTTAGTAAAGTAGTAGAAGAAAGTAGAATACAGAACCATGGGGTGCGCACTCATATAGTACGGTCTGTTTTTCAAAGTTTCGTTACCGCACACCTCGAAAGAGGGCGCTGTCGTCAAAAGCAAATCTTCAAACCAGTGACGTATGCAATGCAAGTTGGATTCAAATTTTTTAATGTTTATTGACAATTTGTTTCATAATTGTTTGATGATAAGTAATTAAATCTGGGATAGCAGCCAATGATTAAATAAAATAATTTATAGTATAGTGAAAAATAAATTATTTGTTGATGTTACGAAGAGACAAAAAAGAAAACAATATTTTAGTTAACGTTTCGCCACATAATTTGAGGCTTCTTCAGAACATAATATAAAATATAATTAAAGGAAAAATTGAAAATCTGAAAATAAAAAGCAGCAATTAGATTAAGAAAACCAATTCATTTAAAGCAAGAAAGCTAACCTAGAAAAATTGAAGTCTTACCTCATTTTTCCAAAAAACAAAATTAAACTCTTAAAACATATTATTTTATAGCAAAATGAACCGTAGATTCGCATAGTTAATAAAAATGGTCCCATATTGAAATGGAACAAGATAAAATAATTAATAAAGAGCAAAAATAAATCAACTACATGTGACAAGAGAAAAATTTTATTTGACAAAATTAGGCTCCGGTTAAGGACGCAGGAGAAACCAGTTAGTTACAATATAAAATTTTACTAGAATTTAAAATACTTACCTACATTTAAAAAGAAGCGAGAAATAAAAGAGGCTAAGAAATATGATAAGAACCATAAAAACTGGAAACCTCCAGAATAAAATTTAATTAATGGACAAGGAAAGAAAAAAAAAATTTAAAATGAGAAAAAAAAATTTTTTTAAATTTTATTTTAATTTTTGTTTTAAAAAGTTTTATTATTTATTTTTTTTTAAATTGTTCAAACACTTTATTATAAGTAGAATTTAAATTTTCCGTATCCGTACGGTAATTAATCGATAGCGGAGACTTTTTAATTGCTATGCATTCTAAGAGAATACGTTGTTTTAAATTTTGTTCTTTATAAAGAATTTTAGTGGAATTAAAATCAAAATTATGGTAATTATCGATGGCATGGTCAGAGAGGGGAGTGTTAGGTTTGTTAGGAGTTAATAATTTTTTTTATTGATTGTTTGTGTTGACAAATGCGATTTAATTATTTATCACATACAACGATCAGCCGTATAAAAAAAATTTGAAAGTTTTTGTTTCTTTGTAAACATTTTTGCTTTGGAAGCTCAACATAATTGTTTGATGTTTGTTAGTGTTTGTTTATAGTGATTTAAAGTATTGGACGTTTATAATTATTATTAATTTACCATTCAGTATTCTCTATAAATATTATAAATATTGTGATCAAGGTAAGGTATTCATTCTTATTTTCTATTAATACAGTTTATTAAGTAAATTGAAATAATGCATATGTTTTGTTTATTATCCGAAAATCATTTATATTAGCAATCAATAACTTGTAAATTATTTCTTTTAGATTTTTTAAATATGGTTGGGAAACGGAATTGTGCCGTGGTGGTCTGTTCTAATATACAGTTCCGACTAGACACCGATTCCCCAATCCAAGAAAATACATTCAAATATATGATGAATGGGTAAAGGTGGTTGGAAATGCTAAACTTATAACATTGGATGCTGATTTAGTATATCGATCCTACCGAGTGTGTCATATACATTTTGCAAAAGAAGATTTGGCTTCGAATATGTATCTGCAGAAGACGGTAATTCCAAGCCTACACTTGCCTGCACCGTTGCCTTGTGAGTTAAATTTTTAAATAATTTTGGAATTGTAATCTGTAATTTTGTTTATAATTCAAATGGCTACCTTAATTCTCAAATAACATCTCATTTATTTTATTCGGCAAATTATTATAATTAAATTTCTTATTATATTTCATATTAAAATAAGAATCTAGGCAGCTATTCAATTTGTGACTTGGGTTGCTTATTCTATTTTGCTTCAACGAATCGATTAAAGAGTTAATAATGGGATAAAGTAATTATATATATTAGCGCTACAGGCCTTGCAGGCCCATGGCTTGTTGCACTACTAGTCTCCATTTTTTCTTGTGTTTTGTTATTTCTGCCCAATACTGAATCCCCATGCTTCTTAAATCTTCTTCCACTGCATCCTTCCATTTCGTTCTGGGTCTTCCTCTTCTTCTAGCGTTATGCAAAATTGGCTTTATCATTTTCTTTGGTGTGCGTTTTTCGGTCATTCTCATGATATGTCCTATCCATCGAATTCGTTGTGCTTTGATGGCTCCTACTATGTCTGGTTGTCCATATATCTCTCTGACTTCTTGGTTTGTTCTTCTTATACAATATATCTTCTACATTTTTTCCTCCGAAGATTCTTCTTAGTATCTTCCTCTCCCATACACTTAAACTCCTTTGCTCATTGTTATTCATTGTCCACGTCTCACACTCGTACAACACAGCTGGTCTTATCACCGTTTTGTAAATTTTCACTTTTGCCGCTCTCGACACGTTTTTTCCCCGCAACACTATGTTTAGCGCGGCTGCACTTCTATTCCCGGCCATTATCCGCGCTTCAATTTCTTTGTTGTGATCCCCGTTATCGTCCCTAGAAAACTAAACTCGTTCACTTCTTCGAAGATACATTCTTCTTGTCCTTGTGTTTGTATTCGTATGTTTGTTGCTGGCGTTCGGTTTCCTGCTGTCATATTCATGTATTTGGTTTTCTTTTAGTTAATTCTGAGCCCCATTCTTCATTCCGCCAGCTCCAGTCTTCTCGTTATTTCTTCTAGTCCTTTTTTATTTCTTACTATAAGAGTGACGTCATCAGAATATGCGATGCATTGGTGTGAGTTATGTAATATTGTCCCTTTGGTGTTTATTGCACTGTCGGGCATTATCTGCTCCAAAATCAGATTAAATAATAGGACTGATAGTGGGTCTCCTTGTCTTAGGCCCTTGTTTATGATGAAGCTTCTTGAGATGTTTCGTGTATTCTTACTTTATTTTGGGTTCTTTCAAGTGTCATTTTTATTAGTCTGAGCAGTTTGCTTGATATGCCTAGTTTCGCAGGGGTTTTTTTACACCTGTGTTCTGTTTATTGTGTCGTATGCTTGCTTAAAGTCTAGAAAAAGTGCGTGTAGTTCCATTTTATATTCATCACAAACAGTTGCCTGAGTGTGAATATCTGGTCTGTCACTGATCTTCCTCTTTTAAATCCGCATTGATAATCTCCCAGCACCCTTTCCATAAAGTCACACAGTTTTTCCTTTATGCAATTGGCTAATATTTTGTATGACACGTCTAGTAAGACACTGCCTCTATAATTGTCACATTGCATTTTTCTCCTTTTTTATGCATTGGGCAGATGATTGCTTCTGACCATTCCTCTGGCATTTGTTCGGTTCTCCATATGTCTCGAATTAAACTATGTATACTATTACTGCTAAATTGTTCGCCCCCATATTTTAATAATTCTGCTTGGATACCATCTTCCTCTGGGCGTTTGTAATTTTTCAGCTGTTTTATAGTTCTCTAGTTCTCGTGATATCTTCTGCCCCCGGACTCTCTAGTTCTGTCCCCTTTCTCTCCTCTGCTTCCCATTCTATGTCCTCTTCTTCTTCATCTGCTGTATTTAGTACTTCTGCAAAGTATTCTGCCCATCTTTCCATTGCTTGGAGTGTGTCTCCTATCAGGTTCCCCTCTTTGTCCTTTATGAGGGTCGAAGTGGGTTGGTATCCTTTTTTTTGTTTCTTTACCTCTTGGTAAAAGTTCTTTATTTGTTTTTTACTGAAATCTTCTTCCAATTTGGTTAGTCTGTTCATGTCGTATTGTCTTTTTTTTTCTCGGCATATGGCTTTAGCTTGCCTTATTTTTTGTGTATATATTTCTTTACTTTCCTCTGTTCTCTTCTCCAACATTTCTATCCTTGCTTTTGTTCTTTCTTCTACCCTAATCTTACACTATCATCGTACCAATCTTTCTTCATTTTTTCTTTTCCCTCACCCGCTATTAAACTTGCCGTTTCTTGTATTATTTTCCTCAGTTTGGCCCATTTGTCATCTACATTTCCAGTTAGTTCTTCTGAGCTCAGCTTATTGTTTATCCTATCTTCATATCTGCCCCTGATGTCCTCCTTTTCCAAAGCTGTCCCGTCGTATTTTTGTTTATCTGTTTTTCTTTTGGCATGAGTTGCAGGTATTAGCTGTTTCATCTTAGCTTTGACCATAAAGTGATCACTATCTACATCCGCTTCTCTGTACGCCCTCACATTTGTTATACTGCTTTGGTGTTGTTTTTCCACTAAGACGTGATCTATTTGGTTTATCGTATTACCATCGGGAGACAGCCATGTTCCTTTATATATTTCTTTTTGCTCAAACTGTGTGCTTCGGATTCTCATATTTCTCCCCGCCGCAATATCTATTAAGTTTTTCCCATTTTCGTTTTTTCATGTTTACTCCATCGTCCTACTACGGGTTGGTATGCCCCCTCCTTTCCTATTTTAGCATTGAAATCGCCTAACACTATTTTCACATCATATTTGGGTATTTTTTCATATTCCTGTTCCATTAGCTCGTAGAATTCTTCCTTTTCTCTTTCATCACTTTCTTCCGTTGGTGCATGTCCGTTTAGCAAGCTAATTTTCGTATATCTTCCTCTTAGTCTTATGTAACACATACTTCTGATATGCTGGTATATTTTATTACTGCATTCTTCATCCTCTCATTAACTAAAAAACTTGTTCCTAATCGTCTGTTTTGATTACCGCCATTAAAAATTGTGTATTTTCCTAGATCCATAATCTCACTTCCTTTTTTGCTTCGTTTCTTGCAGGGCCATTACGTCTATTTTGTACTTTTCCGCTTCCCTTATCAATTTTTTAATGCCTTCTTCCGCGTATGTTCCTCTTACATTCCATGTAGCTAACTGTATTATTTCTTGTGTTTTCTTGTTATTACCTGTTCTTGTGTTATTCTCATTTCCGTATTCTCGCTTGTTCGTCGTACATGTTTGTCGTCCTGCTTTCTCATCCTTTAGTTTTTTGCGTTCGCGTGGGATAAAGTAATAAGTGGTATTAACCAGGAAAATGAATAGAACGCGGAAGTTAAGTAGGAAGTGCTCGAAAAAGCCCAGATCGCTAACACCATAGTGTTAGGTGTATTAGGTCAATGTGTGTTAGATCAATGGAAGAACATGATGTATGTATTGCCTATTGAAAATGAAGATTTTATATAGTACGTGAAGTAGCAGTAACCGTTAATGAAGGAAGCTGCAGTGTGTCCAAGAGACCGAAGACCTCAAAGTTCAAATTGCTGCCAAAATTTTGAGCAGCTGTTATGATCGCAACCGATAACGATTTTCATTTTTTTGTACCATTAATAAATAACGATGTTTGTAGTCATTGCTCTGGGTAATATACGAATTGGTTAAATTCAGGTTTACAGTCGTTGATTTCAACCACTCAGTAAGCTTCTTTTATACTTGTTTTATGTTTAGTTGAAAAACGCTTCAGTTATAGCTCATAACTGACATCCCCGAAGTAAACTCGTAATCAAATGCCGCAAAGAGATGTAGCGAATGTATCTCAAATAAATATTCTAGAATAGGATAGCAATCTAGGACTTGCGATGTGCCCAGTAAAATATTCAGTTATATGGACCTCTCCGCCCTACTACTTTATAATTGCTCGCTTAATATTCAAAAGCCCCAAAATCTCTCATCTGAGATCTAGAGAGCAAATGCTTTCCGCTTTATTTCAAGCTGTCTTGAAAATTTTAATTTTTCATAGGTTTCAGATGTTCTGCCTCTGTATTCTCTTTAACAGTATGCACTGTTAATTTTTTCTGCAGATGATAATTCAAGCTAGTGCTTGCACATATTTAAATAACTCATTGCATTCATTTTCTAATTTATTGCCTTTTAATAAGCATTCTTTAACGAATGATTAAGTACTTACTCATACTATGAAGACTATTGTTGCTTTAAACTTTAAAGCTTTACAACTGAGGAATATAAATTTCAATTTAAACAAATAGGCGCTGTAATTATTGAGTGCATTTACGTATTGTGGTGATTTGACTACTATCTGATTTGATTTAACAGAATTTAATGTTATTATTTTGGTTAAATTCATAAATAATGAGGGTTTCTTCATTTTTTGTAAAATAAAATGATTGACCAATAAAATTATTTAAAAATATATGTATTTATGTGATTATATAAATAATAAATATTAAATAAAATATCAATTTTAACGGGAAATAATCGATATTTTATTTAATATTTATTATTTATACAGAGTGTCCCGAAAATGGCGCAAAATATATATGGTACGCTGTTCAGTGCCGCTAAACAAGTGTGAGAAAAAATCTTAAAAAAAATCTTTTCCCTCAAATTTGTAAGATATGAAGATGTAAAGTTAACACTTGTAACTTTTTAAAAATTGAAAATGAAACTGACTAAGGGTACTCTATTTGTAGAAAATAATGTCTTTTATTGTTTCCAAATTTTAAAAATTGCAAAAAAGCACGTAATTACAAATTATTAAATTATTACTGAAGACATTTTTACATCGAGATAGCGCGAAAATGATTCTGTTTTGTTGTATACAGGGTGATTCAAAAATGGCGCATAAGCTCTTCAGTACGTTGTAGGGGACGGTTATTTGAACTGTAGAAAAATCATAAAAAAATTTTAGCTGCTACATTTTTGTAGTTAACAACGAAGAAGTAAATTGTAGATTTGGCAACACGGGTGCAGCTATGTAGTATATGAGTGGCTTTTATTTCCTTTCATTTACATAGTGAGCTTATTAAAAGTTTCAAACATCGTTGCCACATATTTTTTTCAAACAACTTGGTACAAAAATATCAATTTTGAAAGCTAATATTTCAGGATAATGAGGTGTTATGAGCATTTTATTTATTACCCACTTTGAAAAAATACTTAAATTATTTATATGAAATGATGAGAAGTTTCAAAATCCACATGAATTCAAAGTTGAGGTCTCAACTTAACTTCTTCATTTCTCAGCAAATTAGCGGCTAAGATTTTTTTTACTATTTTTCCTACACTTCAATTATTATTCCGTACAACGTACTGAAGAGCTTATGCGCCATTTTTGAATCACCCTGTATGGTTTTCTAAAAAAAAATGTTAAATAGGATTAAAAATTGGTAAAGATTATAGACATCTTTATATTGGATGTGTTGTAAGAAAATGAATATAAAATGTAAATCTCTAATTACTTCAATATTGGAAATGGTTTTGATATGGTTAAAGCAATAAATGATCCTTATTCCTAAAATTCGCACAAAATATCCACTATGCGGAGCCACTAGCGATGTGGACATCATGTTAAGCGGGGAAATTTTCTCCGTATAGTTACATAGTCAACATGCACTATTTGCATTTAAAATAGCACATAAACGGTATCGGTAGCACTTACATTATGTGCATTAGTGTAAAAGAGCTCGTACCTACGATTTTATATTTACCCACAGAGTCATTACCTATAAGCTTATAATTAATAAATAAAATTCGGTTGCGAGAAACATTCCTGTGAGTAATTGCCATGCGCAGAATACGTTAAACGCGTGTTTGTGTCCTTGACTTTACTTCACCGCAGAATAAAAGATAGGTTAGAATTCTGAAACGCTTGTACTTCCAATAGCGAATTGTTCCGACCTCGATCGAGTGCCGTTCGTAATTCAGTAAATCCATTAATTTCCCATAACTTTAATTATTCAGTGTAAAGTTGTATTAAACAATAGGTACATGTAAAATACTTGCTTTTTCGGATAACCAAATAATTCAATTCATGAAAAATCAATTTTAACCATCCACAGCCCTTCTACTTTAAGTAGAAATTTAAATTTATTGGCAGTTGTAGTTCAATGCTAAGTAAATGGTGAACTATGTTTCGCGCCACGTCGATGTCCACACGCGACAGTGGCGCAGCGCTTGGAATTATCTGGAACTTAATCTATGAATAAGGCTTATTATAATAATTATAAAAAATTTATGGCTAATGGTTTTAAACAAGTTAAAAAATTGTAATGTTCGTTAAAGGAGAAGAAGAGTATTAAATAAAACGGTGTTGATGAAAGAAAAGTAAGAAACGGGAAAGTTAAATAGATAAGTGTATTACGTATGTTTTAAAAATAAACAGAAATTTTAATTTCAATAATACTTAATTTAAGGTATATTAAAGTTTGATAGGGTTTGTCTTTATTAAATGTTAAAAAAATCACAGATATCGCAATTCTTGCAACCAGCGGAGGGCGTTGGAAAGAACCACGATATACCGGGTGGCCGGTCTCAAAGTTGTACATAGGAATTTAACATTGTATTGAATGTTTCTGCTGATGCCTGCTCGCCAATTCAACTAACAGGAATGGCAATGGTATTAATTGAAAGGTAAAATGATTGCGCTTCAAAAGGCGCTAATAATAAAATTAAATGTGCTATAGTATTTATTTTAATATAACGATTTAAAATTTTACGATTTTTAAATATGACCTGCTATGATTTTAAAATTTTGGAGCATTTGTCAAAAATTTATTAAATTAATTGTCATTTACAGAAATACACTAACGTATGCCAACTAATTATCAAATTTTTTTGACAAATGATGTAAAATTTGAAAATCATAGCAAGTTATATTTAAAAATCGTAAAATTTTAAATCGATATTTGAAAATAAATAAAGCACATTTAATTTTATTATTAGCGCCATTTGAAAAGCAACCAGTTTCCCTTTCAATTAATACCATTACCATTCCTGTAAGTTGAATTGGCGATCAGGAATCAGCAGAAACGTTCAATACAATGTTAAATTCCTAATGCACGAAAAGTAAAGCCTCGCAAAAGCGTCCAAGGAAAAAATCCATGGGGAAAATCCACAGAAAAGCAATTAAAATTTTAATACTGCCTCTCAACAACTGTGGGTAAACTGGAAGAAACAACGGAAAAACTCAGATTTACTAAATCTAGAAAATCAATAA
Source organism: Hemicrepidius hirtus (assembly GCA_963082805.1). Classification (NCBI taxonomy): domain Eukaryota; kingdom Metazoa; phylum Arthropoda; class Insecta; order Coleoptera; family Elateridae; genus Hemicrepidius; species Hemicrepidius hirtus. The sequence continues at coordinate 25,677,473 of OY720159.1, forward strand.
TCTTAGATAAAAGACTATATTTTGAAAAGATTTATATAATATTAAAATGCATTGTGCAGAGAGACAATTGTTGAAATTTGGATTTTCCCGTGAATTTGTTGCATGGACGTTTTTTCCTGGATTTTTTCACAGAATGTTCTTCGAGTACCTTTGTTTTACATAATACATTTACCAAATGGGGGGCGCAAATTTGAGCTATTGCTTCAGGTATTCATAATTCTAGATCCGGTTCTGTTCAGAGGGAGCTAAAATGAGGAAAAATCAGATTCAAAGTATAGAAGATATAAATCTTGTCACTACAATTCGCTAAAAGTTCCATCTCCTCCCGGGGGCGGGGGCAATTATCCTTGTCTTCTTAACGGGGCACTAAAAGATCATCTGTTTTTATTAAAATCAATTCATATGTTCGCGAGATAGATGTTTTGCGGTTTTTAGGGTCTTTGGGGAGAATAGCATCTGTATCATCTTATGCAAGTACTAAAGGAAAATTTATATATCCAATTTCATGAAAATCGACAAGTGTGTTTACGTTCTACGTTATTTGGCGTATGAAGTGCGGGTGAACCGTCAACAGCATTGGTGGAAGGTATTTGTCCATCTCCATGAAGAATGCGGGTATAAATATCGTCTTCCAAGAGCAAGTCAATGAGCGGGGGTTAGTATCAATAGGGGTTGAAAGATCGCTGACTTGAAGGTAGTCCAACCCATCGGAAGAGAGTGGGGTGTTAGGTAAAATGCCGCAAATGTTAGGTAGTGCGGTGGTCATTCCACCGCCGGAAGCACCTAAACTAGCACGAGTTAATCCAAATACGGAAACATGAGATTTAATTCTGGGTAAACATTATCTACGGGCGCAACTGCAACCCAAATAATCACGAATTTCTACGCGGGCTGAGATAATAAAACAGTTTTTCCGTTAGGGGTATTTGAGAATAATACTGCTACAATGGGACTGACAACAGTTGAAGAAGTTACAATAGCCGTGGGCGGCACCGTTGTCACCTGTGTCTAACCCGATCTAACCCGTAATAAACTATGATGCCTTTGGTTACACGTACGACCTGAATGGGATGTGACTAAGCAATTGCTATATAACCTAGCTTGTTTCACAAAACCGTGACGTTCCACGGGACTCATGGCCAAGAATATGGGGCACCTACTTACAGAGGGGGGGCGGGGGCTTTACAAAGCGGACATTTTTTTGAACGATTCGCCGTTGATGTTGTCGAATTGACTTGGGCCACGAATGCCTTTGGACGCATGGGATTAGATTGGCGATTCCCTACACGATGTTGCGAGAAATTATTGGCACAATTTGCTAGGGTTATACGTAGAATCTAACGGAGTACAATGACCCTGAAGGAATTTTAATGCGGCATAAGTACGCGAATTTCTGTCGTATTCCACGTTAAGCCAAAATATTCGTTTCACTATTCAATTTAGACAACTATATCAAAGAGAACAATATCCCATTGATTCACCGGAAGATCAAGTACTCTAAGTGCTTCAAGATTTTCGGTGACTGAATTCAATAAACCGCGAAGGGCCGTGCGTGACTCTTTTGAAATGGGTTATATATTCTGAATTTCGTTCCAATACAGTGACGAGAGGACACTCTCGTTATTGTATCTATCTAATAGGGTTCGATGAGCAATCGCGTAATTTTGTACAGAAATAGGTAAAGTATTAACGATCAAAAGGGGTTCAGCTGTTAAAATCATAACAAGATGATGGGATCTTTCGATTTCATCGATAGATTTTTCTTTTACAAGTATCTCTATATCGCAACCAGTCCTTTAAATTCTTATCAAAGTCATGAAGATGAATTTTCTGCAGTCGTCCTGTTTGAGTTAGAAAATATCGGGGACGGACGGGGCAAGTAATGGGTTCGAAAATGGGTGTAGAGGAAGCCAACATTCCTGTACTAAGGGAAATGTTATTGATCATCAACTTGTTGTTTGTCTTAATATTTGTGCGTGTAATGCATTATATTCGTCATAAATTGCTTACAATAGGTTGCATTTGATTTTAAACAAAAGATCTAACGTAGGCGTCAACTTCAATAAAATATCTGTTTTTGCACGATCGGTCTTTTTTGTTTACTTACTAGATTCGATGCCAGAACAGTAAGCTGCATTTACTGGTTGTTAGGTGTAACAAAACAGTAAGTAATTCACTTACCGTTCTAGAACAGTAAGTAGTATAATTCATTGTATTGCAGACATGACAACTATGGTTACCGTGGTTGTCAGTCAATTTATAAAAAAATAAGGTTATAGAGGTACTTTTATCATTTTGAAATATAACTATTTTAAATCAATTTTTTTTATTGCGATCGTGCAAAAAACGTTATAAGCATGTCGAACGTTAAGGGTTACCGGTCTCCGACAATAATTATTGGGGTCGTCGCTTCGCTCCTCCCCAAACAATTGTCGTCGACCGGTAAACATCCCTTACCGTTCTTAATACTTAATATACTATTGTTGACACAAATGTCAATTGAAATGTTTTTAAGCAAGACTACTTAATTTTTGTGGATATTGAGAAATTGTCATATTACATTTTATTAACGTAAAAGCGATTAATTATAAACTGAGTAAAGGTGTTAGTAGTGGAACAAATGTATACAATTTAATTACAATCACAATTCATGTGTAGAATTTTAAATATTTTTTTGTTTTGTGTATATACTATATAGTATAATGAAACCAGGCCGTATGTGCATGGTCTAGGCCGTATGTATACGGCCTAAGTGGAGCAGACCGTATGTAAATGACATGGTATTTCATATACGGAGTAGACCGTTAACATACGGACTACTGCGATTCAGACTGTATGTTCAATCGCAGTGTCTTGGGTGATGTTTACATTTTTGCCACGTTTTGCTGCAATTTACGAAGTATTTTGTAACAAAATAAGCGCAGTTGTGATATCTGTTAACATTTAAGTGTTTTCATTGTTAGCTGCGATATATTTCAGGAATCGAATCACAAAAACAAAGGTAAATTAAAGTAGTCATTAGTAACATAACCTCAATTTAAAAAATGTAGGTTCTACCAACAACTGTATGAGCGAAGGAAAGGCGTTGCCGACAACAACCGTGGTTTAACTAGAGAAAAGTACTGTGCTCTTATTCAAGAAGTAAAAAGTGCTAAGGTTGCTGAAAGAAAAAGTCCAAGAATGCATTGGCTCCTGAAATACTATGATGTATTATCTGTTCAGGGGTTGGAAAAACTGATAGTGCCTCTTAACAATGAATCAGTTGATGTTTTATATTACGTCCATGACGATGAATTGTTTAACACTCTTCAAGAGGTACACACAACTACGGGTATGCTCAGTAGTTTCGAGAAAATACGGAATATTGATAATAATTAATGTCAGTCTTTTTCACTTATAGGTCATGGAGGTAGGGATCGCATGATGGAAAGAACGAAAGAAAAATACAAGAATATAGTACGTACTGAAATTTTACTGCTTATTAACCTGTGTGCGCCATGTCAAATGAAACAGAAAAGGGAAAAGAAGGGAATCTTATCAAAGCCCATGATTCTTAATGATTTGAATTCTCGCTGTCGAGTAGATGTGATAGATTATCAATCTCATGCCGATGGTAAATACAGATTTGTCTTTGTATATTAGGATCATTTAACTAAATTTGTTATTTTGCGACCACTAAACGTGCAGAAGAAGTCGCTTACCACCTTGTGAATATTTTTACCATTTTTGGAACCCCTGTGGTTTTGCAATCTGACAACGGCAGAGAATTTTGCAATAGGGTGATTGAAGAATTAAAAACTTTATGGCCCGAACTAAGGCTAGTACACGGAAAACCACGCCACAGCCAGAGTCAGGGCAGCGTAGAACGCGCCATCCAAGATGTGGAGAACATGATAAGTACCTGGATGTTGGAAAACGAAACAGAGCATTGGAGCCAAGGTCTAAGATTCATACAATTTATGAAGAATACTGCTCTGCATTCTGGCATAAAAAGGTCTCCATATGAAGTCATGTTTGGGGGCAAACCAAAAATTGGATTGAAAACTTCAAATATTCCGTTAGAAGCCATGGATAGTGTAACAACTGAAGAAGATTTGGAAAATGTGGTTAAATCTATTCGAACTGACAACGCACAAACCAAACATCAACCAACGATGGACAGTGTTACAACTTAAGAAGATTTAAAAGAGCTGGTTACATTGTGGTGATACTAAATTCACATCAGGAATGCGAGAGATATAATTGCGTTGGTAACAAGAATAACAAGATAGTATTCCGGTGGTCTGTCAATTAATATTACATTTTTTATCTGTTCATAATATATAATAACTTGTGTATGTTTAAATAAATTGTTTCATATTAACATTAGTGCAGAACACTAAAACATCCATTAGTACTGACAACTCACAAACCGAGCAATCGAAATCGCAGCAATCAGCAAGGAGTGAAGATGTACCCCCAGTAAATGATGATCATGGCCAAGAAATCTCATATGCAATATGCAGTACTTGTTTTAATCCCACAAATTATGACGCTTCAGATGTTGAAAACACATCGGAAAATATTTGCAGTTTTTGCAGTAGAAAGAGAAACATTGAAAATGCCAGAAAAGGTGCCTATGATGGATTAGAGGCACAGGCAGGCAAAACCAAATGTCAATCGAACAAATGTGCTTGTCGAAAAAATAAAGTATTATGTAATTCAAAATGTCATCATAGCTTAACTTGTACAAATAAATAAAAACCATACTTCTGTCTTTGTTTAAATCTCACATTGATATAATATGGCCCAATCGCAAATGAACCGTATAGGGTTATTCAAATTCGAGGGGGGGATCTCGGAAACCGTAAGAGATACGAAGACAGTTAAATTGGGGCAAAGTTGCGCTATATAGTGCTGATCAATAATTAAAAAAAAATTTACCTATTAGATAGGTTAAATTTCTTTTTTAATTATTGATCAGCACTATATAGGGCAACTTTGGCCCAGTTTAACCGTCCTCCTATCTCTTACGGTTTCCGAGATCCCAATGGTGAGCCTCGAATTTGAATAACCCTGTATAAATGGACTAGTCCTTTTGCAAACCGACTAGTCCGTCTGTTGAAGGGCAAGCTTCTTACACACATGGACTGATATCTTCAGTCCATTTACATATGGACTAGTCCTTTTGTATACGGCCTGTTGTTCATATACGGTCTGTAACATATACATCACTAATGAATTAATATTTACTAATTAACATGATTAAACTAGACTGCCTTGATAGTGAATCTCAGATTTGTAGCGAGGAGAGCGTGGCCACGATTGTCAAATAAACAAGGACGTATATGGTATTCTTTTTCTAGCGTTGTAAAGGAGATGGACCACAGTCAGAGTGTACCTCTGCACTATCTAGAAGACTTTAGCTTTACATATGGGGTGGTGCATAAATTTATTTTATATTAGTGAGTTTCTGAGCATTGTATGCTAAGAGTAAGGTAACGCTAAAGCTGATGCAACATATTGCTTTGCTTAGAAAATACGTTAGCGTTAACGTTACCATACTCTTACCGTACAATGCTCGAAAACTCTCTATTATATAAATAATATATAGAAAAACTCTAACTTTTTCGAATACCTTTGCAAGGGTTGAAATATAAAACATTGTTTCGCATATTCATTCCCTAAAAAATGACAAATTGTGATCTGACGACGTTAAACAAAAAAAAATTCCCCTTCGGCGAACACAGTCTGTTCAAACGCTATTTCGATAATCAGCTAATGGATTTAGATTCGTGACCTAATACAGATTGACAAAAGTGGCCAAACTCTTTCCTCTACAAATCTGACAAGGAACTCTAGATTAAGCTATTTTGTTCATAACAAAATATAGGATGACATTTGTATAGTTCGTTTTTACATAGCAAGCAATAGCAACTGCTTAGCAACATGTGCTTGCTGATACTAATATCATAAAATATATTTAAAATGGCCAACAAATTAATGTTAAATGCAAACAATTGGCGAAAAGATTATATGTTCAGCTTGGCAAAAATGCAGATTTTGTGAAATACCAGCTACAGCAGTAAATGTACTACTTTCCTGAGTTGATAAAAAAATAACTATTTGAAACCACATGCGAAAAGTGGCGACTTGCTAGCTAAGCGTTCCTCAACAGAGTTATAGGTTGAATTACGTAATACACGATAAAATGAAAAATCTTTTGAAAATTTTGGCAAAACAGTTAAAGACTTATTGGTTAATTTAACGATAGCATAGTCTCACGCTGACAACGACACAGTAAAATTATAGATATATTCTAATTTTGAAACATATAAATTTGGAGACATTCTACTTTCATGGATCGCGCGCATAAATTATTAGATGCTACAAATTTAAATTGCATGAATATAAAAGGAAATTTTTCAATTTAAAAATATGTGCGAAATACTTTCGACAGATTTTGGCTTGAAAATAACCCTCTTACCATGGCTAACATTTATAAACAAAAAATGCACTTACAAATCCGAATAACCCCTGCATACGTAAAACCTTCTCCGTCATTAATAAATATTCATAGTCATATTAATAAAATGTTAGGAGATAGAACACACATACAACCAACAAAAAAATCAAAGTGGTCAGTACAGTCAGTACATCAATGACATTTCAATAGAATCTTTGAGTGAATTATCAGCTGACCAGAATAACTTCACAAACAAACGACTGAATAGTTCACCTGATGAAAATCAAGGTAAACGAAGATATATATCTTCGATAACACTAATCGGAGTGTCAGCAATCCTACCTACCACCCCAAGTCAAACCCGTAAGATTCCTCCGATATTCCTCCACAATGCTAACCATTATCAAAAGGTAGTCAAGGACTTATCTACAATAATTGTTAACGACAATCTGAGAATTAATCTAGATAATATAACTGACTATCGTCCACTAACTAAGCACTACGATACGAATAAAATACCCTACCACACATTCTATAACCCAGCAACTGCAAACCTATCGGTAGTAATCAGAGGAATATCTCTTTCTTTAAGCGAAATAGAAACAAATGAAAAATTAACAGAAAAACACTAACTTACCGTCGGCGTCGTACGAATGATTAATAAAAACAAGAAACCTATGCCTTTATGCATAGTTAAACACCGGCCAACATCATTACTCGAAATGCCCTGAAACGTCCGAAGAAAAACCTCGATACATAATTTGTGGCGGGGAGTACACTACGAGCTACAAAGGCTGTTCATACTACGCAAAAATTAAATCAGCTAGCCAGCACATGTACGCGAAGAAGATCATCCACACCGCTTTTAACAATGGCCAAGTAAATAATAAGCCAAACAGTCAAAGACCTACATTCAATATAGTACTCCAGCATCACTAGAAACCGAGAAGACTCTACATCAACAGAACAATCTGATCAAACTCCCCAAACCGACAGTATTACACATGGTAGCAGAATTTATTAAACCACATATTGAAACAATAAAGTCATTCCTTATGTCCTTACTACCAACCCTACTTAGCAATGGCAAATAATGATGCAGCAACACTACATAAATTAACCACCCTTAATTGGAACGCCAACGTCATACAGAACCAACGCTCAGTATTTATAGCTTTTATAGCCAGACATGACATTAACCGAAAATAGTAGACCGAAAGAAAGTTGACCGAAAAGAGTAGACCGAAAGGAAATTTGATTGAACTGAAACTTGACCGAAAGGAAATTTGACAGAAGAACACTTAATCGAGTGGGAAAGATCACCGAAAATATACTTTTTTTTTCGTTTTGGTCCAAACAACTTGGAAAATTATTTTGTACATCGAACTCATTACCGGATATAACTTAATCGTAAACAAATTGGCAGAACGAACTGAGTTGTTTGCCAACAAACGATATAGACGACAAAATTAAAATACTAATTTAAAGTAAAGATAATATCTTAATAAATACTTTCGCTTTAATGTTATTACTGCTTAGGACAATACGTATAGGGGTATACAGCGTGTGGTTTTTCATTGTCCAGCTTATATCTGCATAAATATTAAAGATACATGAAAAAGTTAAAGGAGATACTTAGCTAAGAGACCCTGGTGTATAAAATAGCGCAAACAAGTTTTTTCCACGGCCTAGTTATTTTCCGGAAAAATATGTAACTTTGGTTTCTTAAATGGAACACTCTATATTTTTGCGGAATAAGATTCTAAATTAACTTCTCTTTACAAGCATCTATAACTAATAGCGTTTTGCTTTTAAATTACGCATAATAATTCAAAAAATAAAATTATAATAGGCGGCTGTGATATTCTTTTTTTTTAATTAAGCGGGTTCAAAAATATTTACAACTGAATGGTGGTCAATTTGAACAATCATTATAAGACACATTAGTAATTATAACTACCATTATTATACCTGATACCCATATAATATCCCCTATTTTGGTAATTATTGTTTTGAAAGTTACTATTATTATAATTATAGTTCTCACCCTGTCTATTATAATTATAATAATTGTTGTTATATCTGAAACCATTATTTCTATTATTAATTTTGTTGTAATTATCATTATTATTATGAAATTGTAATCTGTTATCACTATTATTCCTATTTGTGAAACTATAATCTTTTCTAGTTAATCCTTCTACATCTTTGTCCGCCCAATCATATCTCTTTAAAATATCTAACAACCCTTGAAACTCTTTAATCCCCTCTCTTACCACTTTTACTATAATGTCACTATCAAATTGTTTCACTATTTTATGAATAATAGACACATCTTCAATCTTAGGTTCAATTTGTTGTAATAATAAGTACTTATCAATCGCATAATCCTCTCTACTCTTTCCCCTTCCTTTAACAAATTTTCCCGTTTCTATTTCAGCAATCATTCTTTCCTGAACTTCTATACCCCAAAATTGTTACATAAATTGTTCTTTGAAATTTTCATACCCACTAAACTTGTCCTCATTAATTTGAAACCATTTCCTCGCCATTCCATGCATTGTTCCGCTTATATTATTCTTTTCCATATTCCAATGAATTCTACCCCCCATCTGTTTTCGCATTGTCGATATATGTGTTTCTAAACTTTTCATAAATACCATAGGATTATTATTAATAATATCATTTCCGTAAAATTTTGGCAATTTATTTTCCTGTTCCGGTGAAATTATACACTGTCTATACTTGACATCAGTATCCATTCCACACCTAACCTCCTCTATTTCTTTTTTTAATTCTGTCACACAACCATGAATTTCATCACCCATCTTTTCTATATACTTTTTATTAATATCAATTTTCCCTTCTAAATCAAAATTCTTTGTCTGTTGACATATCACTCTTTCTTGGCTTATTTCTATATCCCTTTGTTTATCCTGAATTATTTGTTCTAGCCTTCCCTCTAAAATTTCAGTTACATTCTATCTTTTACTGTTCTCATTGTTAAAGTTTATTTCCCATTCTTTCCTATTTCCCAATTTTTGTTCTACCTCATCAAACCTTTTTTCCAAACTAACCAATTTCCCACCTTGTTTTTCTAATCTGTGCTCAAAAATAATTTTCATCTCCTCAAATTTAGAATTTATTTCATTCTTGTAGTGTTTTCACATTAATATTTTATGTGAATTAAACCACCAAGTAATTATTATTATATTGAGTATTATATTTACAGTTCACTTACATATTTGAATTTACATATTTGAATTCTATGTCTACTAGTACACCACAAGTCATTTCTAATACTGACTCGATATACTAGCACATGCATTATATTTAATTCCTATTTTATGCGCAAACTCAAAATCGACAATGTAAAATTCTTACATACCTAACACTTCCTCCCTTATATATAAAAAACTAATTAATCATATCCTAACCGTTCGATAGGCTTAATAACCCTTCTTGGTTTACTTAACGCAATAGAACTCTCATCTGGAGAAGGTGTCTCTATGGTTTCCATCACATCATTACCGTTTACATTTAAACAATTTTCTTCCGGTATTGATGTTTCCAAAAAATGGAATTTTTTAATTTGATTTAAGTGTCTTTTCCAGATTACATTATTTAATTCAGGTATTTTTACCAAATAAGTTGACTTACCTATACGTTTAAAAATAATTGCTTTAATCCAAGCTGTCTTATTTACATTCCTATAATCTTTAACAGTCACTGATTCATCCCTAACAAATTCAACAAATCTCTTTCCTTTGAAATAAAACTTTTGTTTTTGTTGTTGAGTTAACACTCGATTTTTAATATTCTTTAAATTTATTAATGATGAATCAGGTAAAAGCAAATCAAAACGAGTTCTTAATTTTCTACCAAACATTAACTCTGCCGGGCTAACTCCCGTAGTACCATGAGCTGTAGCTCGGTAATCAAATAAAAAATTATTTATTATCTTATTTAGGTCCCCAGTACTAGTTTTTCCTAACGCATTTTTAAGTGCATTTTTAACCGTCTTTACGGAATTTTCTGCCGCTCCATTTGATTGAGCATGGTATTGCGGAGAAGTAACATGAACTATCTTATTCTTGAACAAAAATTCCTTGAACTCCCCCGAACAAAAGGTAGTTGCATTATCCGTAACAATCTTTTTTGGTAAACCAAACCTCGCAAACAGGGTTCGTAAATTTTCGATGGTTAACCTCGACGTTATTGAACTCATAATAGAAACTTCCACCCATTTTGAATCTGCATCGAGCACTACTAAAAATTGTTTATTTAAAAATGGTCCTGCAAAATCTAAATGTAAACGCGACCAAACTTCTGTCGGCCATGGCCAATTAGTTAAAATAGATTTTGGAGGGCTTTGTTTATTCAATACACAATTTTCACATGTTTCACTCAATTCTTTAATTTCTTTATCCAGCCCTGGCCACCAAAAGTAAGATCGCGCCAGGCTCTTCATTTTAACTATTCCTATGTGCGATTTATGCAAGTCCTTTAATATATCCTTGCGTAATGCTATGGGAATAATTAATCTGTTATTCCAGAGTAAGTAATCTTGCTCTATACTTAATTCATTCTTTATTCTGTAAAATGGTTTAAATCTGTCTTCGATTATCGAAGGCCAATCGCTACGTACAAAATCAATAACTTTTGTCAACAGGACGTCTTTAAATGTTTCTCTTCGCACCTCTTCAAAATTTATACCTAAATCTTTATTATCTGAAAAATAATGTAAAAAATTCACATCAACATCCTCCCAAATTTGTGTTTCTTCTCGTATCGGTAAACGAGACAACATATCTGCATAATTTTTTTCCGATTTAACAAATTCAATTTCATATTGATAATTTGATAAAATTACTGCCCAACGACGTAATCGATTCGCCGAAAATTGTGGAATACCTTTGTGTGGATGAAAAATCGTGGTTAACGGTTTATGATCCACTACCAAGGTAAATTTCCTTGCATAGATATATTGATTAAATTTACACAACGTAAAAATAATGGCTAAACCCTCTTTTTCAATTTGGGAGTATTTCTTTTCAGCTACAGACAATGTCCGCGAAGCATACGCGATGGGTTTTTCGTGACCATCTGGCATCACGTGCGTTAAAACGCTACCAAGGCCTTCATTTGATGCATCAGTACTTAACCGGATTGGCAAATTTGGATCAAAATGTACCAATACATCAGCTGATATTAATAATTGTTTTACTTTATTAAAAGCTGTATCACAAACTATTGTCCATTGCCATTCAACGTCTTTTTTAAGTAACTTATATAACGGATATAAAACTGCCGCTAAATTTTTAACAAATTTGCCATAATATGTAATCAAACCGATAAATGATTTTAATTGTTTAACATTTTGAGGAGTAGGTGCATCAACAATTGCTGTAATCTTATCTTGTGAAGTATGGATTCCCAATTTATTTATATCAAATCCTAAATATGATATTTCATTTTTAAAAAATTCACATTTATTTAATGCAATTTTAAAACCTGCATTTTGTAACTTCATCAAAACATTTTCCAACCTATGCAAATGTTCTTCTCCACTGCTACCTGTAATTAATATATCATCTAAGAAAACGATAACTCCTGGTAATCCCTCTAATAGGGATTCCATAATTTTTTGAAATTTAGCCGGAATACTGGCTATCCCAAATGGTGCCCTCGTATAACGATAAAGTCCTTTATGGGTTGTTATTGTCACTAAGTCTTTAGATTTCTTGTCTAAATATACCTGTTGATACGCATTAGATAAATCTAACTTTGAAAATTGTATTCCACCTTGAAGTTTTACAAATAATTCTTCAATCCGCGGTAAAGGATATTGATCTACTTCTATAAACGGGTTTAAAGTGACTTTAAAATCCCCACAAATTCTAACCGAGCCATTTTTTTTAAAGACAGGTACTATGGGAGTACCCCCCCAAGTAGCATCATTGTGACGGAAACTTCTATATGTTTATACCGCCACTTCGATAGGGTGGCTTTTACGTGATTACCACTAAACCTACAACTTACGAGTTAGAATAACTTCATTTTCTATGAACCTATTGGTAATCACGTGAATGCCACTGTCAATAGCCACTATATAGTTTTGTAACTGTATAGTGAAGCTTAAGGTGTTTGGAACGTTATGGTCACTGTCCAGAACCACCTTAAAGTTTTTGAAACTTTAAAGTGTGAAATGATAGTGTCGGCCACGTTTTGGAAACTTTGAAAAAAACTTTAAAGTGGTGGAACTTGTTGGTGATATCTAGTGGTGGTCGTCATGTTTTTGCCACTTGCAGAAGTGATTTTCACTTTCGCAAATCAAACCAAGCCACTATAAAGTTGCCGTAACTTTCAAAATTTACTATGAAGTGGCAGTTACTTAATAGTGGTTGGTTTCCTTTTAACAACACGCAGTTCCAATATATGGTGTACAATTAATGAAATAAGGGAAGCGTTTTGTTATTTATTCGGCGTGTGTAATTAAGTACTACATCAAATATGGTTAAAGATAAAAAGCTGCACAAAAAAAAAGATTCTTCGACATTCGACAACGTTTTATAGAAAACTAAAGCTACAACTAAAAGATACTAATACTAGAAATCAGTGTCGGCACAATCGGTTGACTGTTTTTATATTTTTAATGCATTTGTAAAGGTTTCTAAATTTTTGTATTTCACGATGCGTGGATACTCGGACCAGCTAACTTCGGGGGCACTTTTTGGATTACATCTCGACATCTCGCGTTGAGAGTGCGTTACATGGTCTGGCCAATGTAATACGCCCCCAGTTTTCCACTGATCAGGGATAACGCTGAAGTACACCCCATTTTTTTCGATGGTAGAAACTATTTTGAATTTCATTTTATATAGTTCTAAGGATAGAACTACTTTGCCTCTACTCCACTGATCACGCACTGGCCACTGATGCGCAAAAGCGACGATCTCCACTTTGAAGTTACCAAATCATAGTGGTTACCACGTGGCCGCCACTTTCAAATGTTGGCAGTAACCATAAAGTGGAATATCTTAAGTTTCCGCCACCGTGGTAGAGTGATAACCACTACAAATACGCAAATTTAGGTGAAAATCACTTAAAAGTTATATTATAGAAATAGCTATTTATGGACAAGCGTATAATGCCGCCATTATGACAAAACTAAACAGACTTCTCAATAAAAATTAATTTCTGGTCAATACTGCATGAAATACAGTATATTAATGCGTAATTATTCGTTTTAGGTAACAAAGATTCATAATAAGTTTGTTTGCGGCATCTAGATGCATATACCTATTCAGAGAGGTGTGATTTACAGTTTTTATTTTATTATCGACAAAATTTGAATATTTCGAGGGTACATGGATATATTTCGAGCTACCACAGCTATATTTAACAGTAAACTTGCAATCGTTTTATTTCTCGTATAATTGAATAATACCTATCCTTCTATTAATATTATGTACATCATGATCGGTCAAGATACTTATAGTCGAGTCGAGTTAGCGAACAGCAAACAGAGACATTGTGAGAATAAGACACGGCATATGTATTATAAAGTTGTACAACAGAGATCGAACGACACTACCCAAAACGAGGGGCGGAGTCCATGATTCGTGTAGGTGTCTGCCACCATGCGGCCACGTGTTCGCCACTTGGCGGAGAAAGTGGCTGTATAAGTTTCCGCCACTTGGCCGCACTGTGGCAACCACCCAAAAAGTGTTCCCCATTTTGGTGGCCGCCACGTGATAGAACCGTGGCTATTCTGTGGCAGCCACTAGTGATAAACACTTTAAAGTTTCTATGGTAGTGGCCGCAACGTGGCGCCCATTATAAATGCTCCCATGGGCCGTAATCAACTGCCTCAATTATTCCCAAACTCAGTAATCGATTTAATTCACTCTCCACCTTATTAGCAATAGCAAAAGGGATAGGACGTGCTCTAAAAAATTTAGGCGTCACATCTTGTGACTTTAACTGTATCGAAATTAAACCATTCTTAAAAGTTCCTAGTCCTTCAGAAAAAACATAGTTATATTTTTCTATTAGAAATTGTAACTTATTAGGTAAATCTACATAATTTAGTTGCGATATCCCCAGCTTAAATAAATTAAAGAAATCGCGTCCTAACAGTGGAGGTCCTGACGTATCCTTAATAACATACATATCTAATTTATGGTTTTGATTTCTAAACTTAACATTACATGTTATAAATCCTAATGGAATAATAGTATTTCCATTGTACAGACTAAATATTTTATCAGTACTGACAATTTTTTTATTCCGAAAATAGGAACAATATAGTCGTTCGGGAATTACCGTAAAACTAGCCCCTGTATCTAAATTAAAAGTGAGTAAGTTATTATCAATACTTACTTCTAAAACAATTGCTTTTCCAGTGCTCTTTAAATTATACAAAGAGCAATCTGGCGATTCTAAATAGTTTTGGGTAGCATCATGGGTCAAATAATTTACATTTTCATTATTTCTATCTCTTGCAGTACGTTTTTGTTTACACACTGTTGCTAAATGCCCTTTCTGTTTACATATGTGACAACATGATTCGCGAAAGAAACACTTATCCGATGGGTGATTCTTGCGACCACAAACTTTGCACTTCACTTGCTTACCCAACTGATTGCTGCCCACATTGCTGCTACTGTTTTGGTGCGTCGTGGACACCCCTCTTCGGAAACGGCTGTTCCCAAATTTTCCTTTTGCGAAATGTATTTCAGGTTCCGTTTTAATTAATTCTTCGCCACTTGATTTAGTTGCAGACTTTGCACAAGCTATTTCCACTGCATTATTTAAAGTCACGGTTTTCTTTTCCTCCAACAGTCTATCTTGAACTGGGCCTTTATCATAAGCTACTATAAAATGATCACGCAAGACCAACTCTAGCTCGTCCATTTCAAACCGGCATTGGGCCGCCAAGTTTCTAATCCTAGCTGACCACTCTCTTGCGGATTCTTGTGGCATTTTTCGCGAATTATAAAATTTATAACGTGCACCAAACACTGAAAGGCTTGGTTTGAAATGTTCTGATAATGTTTTAACTAATTCCGCGTATTTTTTTGTTTCTGGCTCCACTGGAAGACACAAGTTATATATTAATTTATATGCTTCTTCATTTAATGTATTTAACAAAATTGCCACTTTACGCTTCTCCTCGACGATTTCATTTGCTGTGAAGTAATTGTCAAGACGCTTCCTAAAAATTGACCAATCCGAATTTGCTGGATCGAATTCTCTCAAATACCCCACCTGGTCTGCAGAATTTGCGGCCATTGTATTTACCTACGCGAGTTTTATTTAATAAAAATTTATTTTGAAATTTTTCTTAGTTATAATCCTCGTCGCCACTGTAGTGTTTTCACATTAATATTTTATGTGAATTAAACCACCAAGTAATTATTATTATATTGAGTATTATATTTACAGTTCACTTACATATTTGAATTTACATATTTGAATTCTATGTCTACTTGTACACCACAAGTCATTTCTAATACTGACTCGATATACTAGCACATGCATTATATTTAATTCCTATTTTATGCGCAAACTCAAAATCGACAATGTAAAATTCATACATACCTAACAATTCTTTAAATCAGAATGTTGTTTTTCTTGCCTTTCAAATCTATAATTTAAATCAGAATTTTGTTTTGTAATATTATTATTCATTAATTCTAAAATTTTATATATGTCATTTTCTGATTCCTTTTTTCCTTCTTCCATCTTTTTATTTGAATCTCCTACCCTTGTATACCTATTTCTACTACTTTATCGTTACTTGGAACTTGAATTCCCAAATTTATTTCTGTATTTATCATTTCTATCTCAATTTCCTTTAGAACCTCTTGGTGAACTATTCCCTTTTCTTTAGTTACCCTTTCTAATCCTTCATCTATCTTATTTAAACCTGCTTTACTCCTAGTTTCCATGTCTATCAATTATATTATTACTTTTATCTGATTAATCAAAATTAAACAAACCTCAAATTATGACAATTCTATTTTAAAATTTAATTTAATTCAAAACATGATTAGCCCCACGTTGGCTGACGTCATTAATACTATAACATCCGTCACTCTTATCTCAGGGTTCTTACTTTATTTTTTTTTTACGTGGCTTCTCTAAATAAATGCAAAATTCCAATGAACATAAATCTTTAATAAAACAATCAAATTATTTAAACCTTTACAATGAATAAAAACAATTTTTATTCTTTCTTTTATACCCCTATCAACCTTAATTTATCTTAATTTAATTTATGTTTAAAAATGTCAAAATTTAACTTATAATACCAAAACACTCACAAACTTTTCTTCTTCTAATCCTTTCTCTCCCAATATTATCCAATTCAATACAATCTTCTTTATTTAATATTTAATTCCATAATCTTCTTTATTTATTATTTATTCCCGTAATCTTCTTTATTTCCATATTTTATTTCCAAATCAAATTCTTCTTATTATTCCATTATTTTTATACTAAATTCTCTTCTTATTCCATAATTTTATACATAATTCTCTTCTTATTCAAAAATCCTTCTTATCTTTTTCACCACTTATTTTTCAATCTATTTATTTATCCATCTCCATATCAACCCAAACTTCCTTTCTTTTTTATTTCCCGTAACCGTTAACTATCTTGATATTTTTAAATTTATGACAAATTATAAAATTATAATTATTTTTAAAATATTCAAAATTAGCTACTTAATAATAATTTACAATTTATATCACACTTATTATTTTTAGCTATCTATTTAAATTAAATAAATTCATATATTTTTCATTTTAAAACTTTACAATCTTTAATTATTTTACTCAACACAAATTTAATTTTACAAAAATAAAGAATCCATCATAATTAATCAAAAATTAATTATTTTAAATTTCCTTAAATACGCAACCAATATCACCACAGTATATATAAGTTCTGTCACATTGGTTATAGAGGCATAATCAAGTTTTGGCAAAAAGGTTGTCCGAAACCCTATATAGGTAAGTAAAACTTCCGTTTATTAATAACATGTCAGAGACATTGTTAAACCACTGTTCGCCGGGGAGTATACTTCAATTCTGCTATAAGGGAATCTTTCCTTAAGAATTTAGGGAATTAGAACTTTCAAAATCTTCGTAGGCAAAAATGCCGGCTACCTAAAACATGCAATAAATCAAATTGTTCAAAACTTTGAAATTAATAATCCTCAAATTTAGTATTAAGCTACAAAAGGTACCTAAAAATTTAATAAAATTTACTTCAATTGTTAGACAACAATTGGCTTATCAAAATATACTCCCGCGCAAGTTTAAATTAGGTACGCTATAAACTAATTTCAGTCTAACCAAAGTTTGCACTATAAAAATTTTGTCAAATTAGATTATGTAATATGGAAGTTACAAGTAGCGATCATTCATAACTAAATTAACTTGAATACTACTTTAATAAAATAAAAAACGCTTTGTTCCGCAGAACATAAGAAACAGAATCAGTTAATTCCAAATTCTAATGTATTAACAATTTTGATTTATCAAAATCAATTTAGAATAATTAGTTGGTCACTACCAAGATAGAAGTAAATGAAATCTTCTCACTGGTGCTGAATCATCTTTAAAAATTATATTTGATACATGAGAATGAGGAGGAATCTTATAATAGAAAAAATTATTAAATTTGAGAAATCATAAGCGAAAACTTCGCTAAATTAATCAACAGACAAAGAAAATTAATTAAATAGGCAATTCATACGCTAAAGATCCAAGTAGCACCAAACATTTTACCAACATTAGTCAAATATGTAATAAATGCTTTTCATTGGCTCAACATTTCATCGTGCAGAAAATGCACTTTACATATTACGCCAACATTGGTTCAAGACATTTAAATAGCATGTTGGCAATATATTGGGCGAATGTCTTTGATCTGTTGTTGAAATTCCGACTTAAACCTCATATTTAGCCAATATTCGATATACGACAGTAGAATGATGTTGGTTCGACAATGTTCCACCAACATAAATACAACATAGGTACTAAATAAAATGATAAATTCCGACTTAAATCCAATATTTAACCAACATTCTAAATTCGACAGTAGAATGATATTGGTTAGCCAATGTTTCACCAATATAAAACCAACATTCTAAATAAAACGATGAATTCCGACTTAAATTCAATATTTAACAAACACTCTAAACACGACAGTAGCACTTGACCAGCAGGCAAATAAGAAATTTGCCAACGTGGTAAAACCCGAAAAATTCGGCTTAAAGATTCCAAGAAATGCATTCCTACCTAAGGTTGCTTAAGTGCCTAACTGTTCAGTGGCGCCAGCATATGTTATCTGCAAATGATCTCGACGGATATATCTGTTTTATTTTGATACCTAGAATTATGTACGGTTATTAATAAGTTCGCCATATATTCCAAATTATAGCTCAGTACTTGTAATATGGCGAAAAATTAACACGTTATTCCCAGAATGTCTTGTAAGTGGTGCGCCACTGCGTATTTATTCTTTGGGTTTAAGTGTTTTTCAAGCCAAAGAAGGGGTTGCGATTACTTTACCGTTTACCCTCTATATACAGGGTGACTTCTAACGTACTGAGGAAACTGTAAGATCAACTAGAGGGGACCAAAACAAAGTTTTGCTTACAATAAGTTTTAAATCAAAACCCAACAAGAAAGTTACAACAGTTTCAAGTTCTTATAAACCTGGGCACTTTTTTAATAAAATATGGTAATAATTTAAGTTTTGAATTAAAATTTTGCATATATGTATTTGGGAGTTAATTAAACGAAACTCAGTTAAAATTTTAATAACATTTTTATAAGATGAAAGTTATGGTTATTTAAATTGTTCTTTAAAATACTCGGTTATGGGTATTCGTTTATTGAAAACCGCTGATTTCCAAAGGCAGTCTGATTATGTAGGTATGTCAAAATTACTTACACGTTAGATTTAAAGTAGGTTAATTGCTAAGTCATTAATTAGACTGCAATGGTAAATTACAGTAACGAAGAATACGTAGATATGATTATTATGTATGAAGCTGCTGAAGAAAATGCTGAACGCGTAAGACGTATATGTATTTACAAAGATTTCCAAATCAACAAACACCTTCCTATAGTACTTGTTTTCGCGACATTCAACGCTGAAGAGAAACAGCGAATTTAGAACCTAAAAAGGCCATGGTGCCAAATAAACCAAATCAAATCGAGGTAAATGTGGAAGAAGCTATTTTAAATATGACAGATGCTGATCCGAATACAAGTACTACCTACAAGGCAAATTACCTAACAAGTCTGAGCTTCCCAATACTTTGTTTGGAATACATTGTTCACAACTTGTATCATTTGGAAAGGGTGCAAGAACTGACTTAAGGCGACTATGCGTTGCAACAGCTGTTTAGCGAGTGGTGTTTAGACCGTTCTAACAAAGATATAGAATTTCCAATGTACGTATTGGCAACGGATGAATGTTGCTTTATAAGAGACGTGTTCTAAACTTCCACAATTACTACATATGGGCTAAAGAAAATCCACACGGGATCCGCCAAAATATATCGTTTTAGTTTAAATTATAGTATGGAATTGTCAACAACACGTTAATAGAACCTTTCGAATTGCCAGCACGCCTTAACGGCGTTCTTTACTTAACACTTTTTGCAAGAAAGCCTAACTGCAGAGAATTTAAGCCAACAGTCTCCAATGTTGTCAGAAAACTGGTTGAAATGCAGGCCCAACATTTTGAACAAAGTTTATGAATACAAATTATTATTTGCTGTATTATTTATTATTTTATTACTATTAATTTTATTAGTTATCGTTCATTTTAGATGATAGTAGCATCTACTTTAAAATCTCTTTAATTAAACTTTCATTCATTTCTATCTATAGTATTTATTTGATGGTTTCCGCATACCGTAATAATAATACAACAGCATTTTGTCACATTGTGGGCCGCTTTATTAATTCGTAGTTCACTTCTTGTTATGTTAACCAACGGTTAACTGCCATGGATTAGACTCTTGTAACAATTCGTATCCATGACAATTGACCGTTGGTTAACTTAACAGGGTGGTTGATAGACCGCCCCTGAGATGTGTTTCTAATGTAAACGCGAATATAATAAGCTCAGCGGTACTAAAAACGTCGGCGTTAATTTATAAGAACTTTAAACCATTGTAACTTTCTTGTTATTCGATTTTGAACAAGATTTCATGGTAAAAAAACTATATTTTGGTCCCCACTAGTTGTCCTTTCAGTTTCCTCAATACGTTAGAAATCACCATGTATACGATCTATGCTCTAAGCAGCAGCCACCACTTTTTCGCCTACCATCGCCGATAATAATTTCTACCATTTCAGTGCAGTGTATTGTTTTTAAACATCTTCGCAACGAACAGGGGTAAGTTTAACTATATTTTCACTTTCTCATTAAATTTGCCATACTTACTACTTGAACATTTCTAGAGATGTGCTCTAGAAATGTCAGACAAATATATAAAAACTTAATTAGCGAACACTTACAATGTTCAAACAACTTGAATATTTTTGGCCACAACAGTTCATTTAACAAGTAAGTAAAACATTTTATTCATACTTTCAATGTTTGAAATTAATATCTTGAACCGTCTCACCGCTAAGTATTTCTTATATATGTTATTCGAATGCTTAAAGTACCTAGTATACAAAAAATATACAAAAACTAATACCGTAGGTATTTAATTTAAAGCCATTCAAAATGTATTTATTCATAAGTTCATAAAAATATAATTTTATCAATTTTATAGGTTCCGAGAAATATTTAGTAAGGATTACTTCCGAGTTAACTTATGAAGTGCAAGAACTAAAAACTACAATGAAAATAGACGTTTTTTAAATCAACGTGAACAAGGGCATATGCCATGAAAAAAAATTAATATCTGACGTGGCCATTATGTACTCCTGGGAAGGAAAGCTACACGGGGATCAAAAAAAGGTTCCCTTGGCAAATTAAGAATATGTGCTGCATTAGTGGGTAAGATTTACACCAAGAAAATAGGAATAGTCTGGTTTTTCGTATATGATTCTAAAGTTCTTTTGAGACTACAAGTAAAAACGCACGTTATTAATAAATTTCCTGAAGTCAAAACGTTGTAAGCTTAGTAGTACATGAAGTTTCAAACAAATTACACTTTTATAATCCTGCTTTTGTTAATGTACCAAACCTTTTGAAATTTTTTATTTAATAATACTATAATGATATTGACAATGAATTTAAATTTAGAAAGATCATTGATCATGTGATATAATATATGACGTGCATCACTTGTTGGATGATTATTTATGTCAATACTAAATGTACCTAATAATATATTTGTTTTTAATTAGAGACAATTCGAAGAAGATTCACTTCGACCACCGAAACTGAATTTAAAGAGAGAGTGCACTTTCTTACGCACAGCCAAAGACAGAGACGGAGGAAGAAAGCGGCGTAAAACCACCATAGACATACAATTTTAAATTTAGTCTGTAATATAATATTATTAATTCTATTAAGTGTGTTTTTGTGTGCATTTTTGTGTGTTATTTGTTGTCTGCATAATTTATTATTATTGTGAGATTATTAATTTAGATTTATAATGTAAATATTATTAATTATGCTATTATTCTTTTTTTTCTTATTATTATTATTAATCCAATAATAAATACTAATGAAAACGCTAATGTTGCTTTCATTGTCTCAAATATATAGTAATGGATTCGTTGGTAAAACATTGGCTGCCAGCATACAGCCAATATAAGTTACAAAAAATGACTTACTAACATATATCCAATATAAGCTGCATTCGTCTTACCTACATTATAAATGGAATGCCAGTGAAATATTGGCTACCAACAGAAGCCAATAGAAGCTACATCTGTCTCACCTATCTAGTAAATGGCATGATCCAACAATTGGAGGCCAATGTTGGCCCAACATTCTTGTGCTACTTGGGGAAAGGTACACTATTACAAATTCTGATTAAAAATCAATCAGAAAGTATTACCTACTATTGATGTAATATTGTCTATCGATTAGCGAACACGTTTTACAGTTGCTCTTTACTTTAAAAACATTGCAGATTTTGAAGATACCTACTTTATGCAGTTTATTTTTTATTTTTTTGCTACAAGTGCCTCAACTGCATGGTTATGGCACCTATTTTAATCAGACCTTGGAAACTAGAAGTATAAATTTGTATACAGTCTATTATTATATATGCCTAATAAGCTTAGTCATTCGGAGAAAACTCACAATATCCCTGACAGAACCCTTTTCATTGGCCAGGGCCTCTTGGAGAGTTGATTTCACTTTACACTGCGCTCTTTGTAGACTATAGATTGGGCACTCACATATGATGTGCTTAATCGTTAACTTACACAGGCACTTTTCACAGGTGGGTTGTTGGGATTTTTTTAATAGGAATCCATGAGTCAACTTGCTGTGTCCTAGTCGGAGCCGGTTGAGTGCAATCTCCTCAATTCTAGAGAGGTTCCCGGCCGGATTAACCCATTCTTCCGTACTTTCTTTCACCTCCTTGAGTTTATTCTGATCTAGGCTGTTCCACTTTTCATTCCACCGGATTTGCAGTCTTCTTTGGAATTTTTTTTTGATCTTCTGCGGTAACTCGTTCGTCGTAGATCTTTTCCATTGTTGTAGCTTCTTTGGCATATTGGTCGGCAATGCAGTCCCCTTTAATATCTATATGAGATGGGACTCATATGAAATAGATTTTTTTGTTTTGTAAAGTATTATTATGTACCTACAAGGTGTAGAATTTCCACCACGAGAGGATCGCTGTTGTATACATGTTGTAGGGACATCAATAAACTTAAGGAATCTGATAGTATAATATATTTTTCATGATTGTCATTTAAGGTATACTGCAAGACTTTTTTAATTGCTTATAACACTGCAAAATAGTTTGAAATTATATCTGTAAGTCTGTAGGTTTCCCTATGCTCTTCACACACAAAGCCACATCCAATTTTATTATTCAACCGGGAACCGTCAGTGTAAAATATGTGTTAACAACACGGTTTAAAAGATAAATAAAAGTACAATAAAAATAAGGTTTAATTCAAAATATATGTTGTTTACAGGTCAAACGCTTGCAAAAGACTGCCTCTCCTGCTTCACACTCTCCCCTAGTTCCCACACATTCCTTTCTTGCCCTTAAAATATCTCAACTTAATCCTATATTCGAGTTAAAACAAAACTATTATAAAGAAGGTAGAACTGGGGAGTGTTGGATGTACCAACTCGTACCTGCACAGAGAAGCATTCGTTTCTATTCTAACTTACTAAAGTCAAAGGCTACAACAGGAATCTAAACAGTTGCACTAAATTCGTCAACTCTCCCTATTAAGGCAAACATCAATTCTTTTCACACAACTAATCTTTCCTTCCGACCAGAATGCTGATCTTTCATTTCTACCAGAAAGCTAACATTTCGTTCCGACCAGAATGCTGATCTTTCATTTATACCAGAAAGCTAATTTTTCATTCCGACCAGAATACTGATCTTTCATTTATACCAGAAAGCTAATCTTTCATTACGACCAGAAAGCTGATCTTTTATTCCGACCAGAAAGCTGATCTTTTATCCCGACCAGAAAGCTGATCTTGTAATCCAACCAGAAAGCTGATCTTTTATTCGGACCAGAAAGCTGATCTTTTATCTCGACCAGAAAGCTGATCTTTTATTCCAACCAGAAAGCTGATCTTTTATCCCGTCCAGAAAGCTGATTTTTTAACCCGACCAGAAAGCTGATCTTTTATCCCGACCAGAAAGCTGATCTTTTATCCCGACCAGAAAGCTGATCTTTTAACCCGACCAGAAAGCTGATCTTTTATCCCGACCAGAAAGCTGATCTTTTATCCCGACCAGAAAGCTGATCTTTTAACCCGACCAGAAAGCTGTTCTATCATTTATCTTACCCTTCGTCCTCATACTGTATGAATAGCTTCAGATGTTCAACAGCATAGATACCCACATATGGAACTCTAGTTCGCTGGGACCCTGAAATATCACGTACTTCATAGCGGTCGTGACCAATCACTTGTGTCAATTGATATGGCCCTTTCCACTTCGGAACCAACTTGCGACTGTTGCCTGTACTTTGGATACAACTAACCTTTACAAGAACGAAATCACCTACTCCATACCCCTTGGATTTGCACCGTTTATTATCAAACCTTTCCTTCTGGAGTCGTTGGTACACTAAAGATTTCGCTTGACTTTTTCACGCAATCTGGTGACGTCTACTACTGTGTCGTCTTCCTCGACAAATGCATTGTTGATTTCAGCACGGTATCCCATTAACAATTCTGTAGGTGTGCACTCGATAGCAGTGTTCCAGGAGGTATTTAAGCCTAGCTGTATGTTCACTGCATTTTCGTCCCATTCATTATCATTTGTAGTCGCACCCATTGTGGCCAACGAATCTAAAATCGTTGCATGATATCGTTCTACTTGCCCGTTTCCGCGTGGAAGACCCACAGCATTCAAGTGGTGTCTTGTACCTAGGTCAGTGCAGAACTGACCAAAACGCTTGGACACGAAACTTCTGCCATGATCTGTGATTATTCTTTTTGGAGAACCAAAAATGGAAGTTAGGCTATTCAGTTCTTTCACGACGTAGCGCGTCGAAGTATCTTTGACCGGTTCGACCAATATGAACTCGGTAAAAGCATCAATAATCGTGAGAACGTGGGTGATGCCCGACTTGCTTCGCACAAATGGCCCTAAATGATCAATATGAATTGTGTGAAACGGTTGGGCGTACTTAGAAATTGGATGTAGGTACTCAGGTTTCTTTCCTCTAGCGGACTTATGGTACAAACAGTTTAAACACGACTTCACATATTTTTCCAAGAAACGACGTAAATGGGGGAACCAATAACGCTGTGCTATTCGTTCAAGTGTCTTATCAACCGCGAAATGTCCCACATCATCATGGTTCATACGCACTACTTGCCACCGATTTGATTTAGGGACCACCCACCTTAACCCGTGTGATGTTATACGATATACCTTTCCTAGTCTCAAATCATAGTCATTAAAAATTTGTTTGTTGTCAGCAATGTTTCCTGATTCTAAGATTCTCTTGGTATAACAAATCTTTTTGTCCTGCAGTTGGACCGTCAACATCCAATCTTCGTCTTTAAGAAGCACCATACCTATGTGTTCTTCATACGATACTGGATTTCTGCTTAACGCATCTACATGGTTCATTTGCGTTCCCGGACGATGATAAATTTCATAGTCATACTCTGACAGTTGTAACACCCATCTTGAAATTTTTGCATTTAGATCTTTCTTCGTGAACGTTCTGCGTACTGCTGCGCAATCGGTGAATACCTTAAATTTCTTTCCCAGTAAATAAGGCCGAAATCGTTCAACAGACGAAACAATTGCCAGTGTTTCCAGTTCAAACGAGTGCAATTTTTGTTCGTCCGTGCTGGTCTGTCTACTGAAGTAAGCGACTGGTCGCTCTTTCGTTCCTTCAGTTTGAACAAGGATACCTGCCAGTCCGTGTACACTACCATCAGTAAATAAACTACACTCTACACTTGGATCATACAGTTTCAAAACTGGTTGCGTAACCAATATGTCTTTCAATGTTTTTACTGCGACTTTTTGACGATTACTCCATTCCCAGGACTGGTTTTTCTTCAACAACATAGTTAGGGGTCTAGCCTTTAAAGCATAATTATGAATAAACTTCCGGAAATAGCCATTCAGACCGAGAAATTGTCGGACTTGATGTATATTATTTGGTTCTCACCTTTGGCTGGTTTCGGTTATATTCTGAAGGCCATTCAGCACCCCGTTTTGCACTAGAAATCGAAGGTCTTGCAGCCAGATTCACGTCTACACTTTTAAGATGAAATGCGAGCAGCGCTGGATCAGTGATAAGGGAGGTTTGAATGGAAAATTTTACACTGGGATCCTCAATTCCTCCAAGGATAAGATTTACTTGGTCAGCCCCTTTTAAATTGACCTTCGTTTTATTAATTAGGGCCAATTTTTCGTAGCAGTATTCATACAAGGGCTGTCCCACTTTTGGTTTATATTGTAACATTTTCAACATAAGCGCGTGCAAATCTCGAGTTGGTTAAATGCGGCCAACATAAGATTTTTCCATTCCGGCCAAATAAATGAAACTGAAGTTATGTTCCTATACCATCCCAGGGCCGGGCCCTGTAATTTATTAAGGGCAAGGTGTGAAGTGGTACGGTCATCCCAATCAAACATTTGCGAGAATTCATCAATTTTTAATATCCAGTCTCTTACATCATCATCATATAACGGATTAAATTCCGCTATATTATTGCCGTATAATAAAGGCAACGACATACGTTTATTCGGAGGTACATGCGTTATTTCTTTTGCAGTTGACGTATCAGAATCCGTGCTTTCAGCGACGATTGCCGGTTCCCCGGTCGTCCTCCGCCCGCATACGTTGGTCACCCGCTCACACACGTCGGTCGCTTCATCCTCGGACTCCGACGCTAAAATAATTCTTTGAAATCTTGGCATTGTAACACACTAACACCAACTCTAATTAATCACTATCACACGGGTACACGCAAGTTCAAATCCCACTTCTGATGTTAACAACACGGTTTAAAAGATAAATAAAAGTACAATAAAAATAAGGTTTAATTCAAAATATATGTTTACAGGTCAAACGCTTGCAAAAGACTGCCTCTCCTGCTTCACACCCTCCCCTGGTTCCCACACATTCCTTTCTTGCCCTTAAAATACTCAACTTAATCCTATATTCGAGTTAAAACAAAACTATTATAAAAAAGGTCATTAAAATTAGTCAAGGGCTGTTTAGTCGTCTGGGTTGTCTCGGTTTGCCTGGCGACTCGCTACATATGTTTAGAGTTAGGGTATTTGTCTAGGATTTGAGCAAGTAAATTATGGAAGGTAATTGGTAGTGTATTATTCTTAAGGTATGCTGTGAGTTGTAGATTGATTTTCATGGTTGGGATTAACCATGGTTCTACGTGGACATCAAACTTGTACGATGGGGGGGCTGTAATTTGGATTTTTGTCAGGATATTTTGTCATCTTATTGAGTAAGGAGGTATCAGTTTTTTATCATTTTGGAATTTATTTTGGTATTGGGGGTTCATTAAGATAGAGTGGTGTGGGTGATTTGGGTTTGTCTATACATTTACTGCGTGATTTAAAAGCTGCTGTTTTCTTCTGTAGCATGGGGGTAATTTCCCTGTTTCGCAGTAGATACTTGAGACGGAACTGGTTGTAAAGGCGCCGGAAACTATTCTTAACCCACTATTATATATCTATACAAATAAGGTGATTAATTCAAAATAATGTACCTAACCTTGTGTGTAGTGTGTATAATAAAGAGTTCATTATGTTTCCTATATGGTTTTATCATTTCCAATGCCTCCGATGGTTGCAAGGATTGCGAAATCTGTGAATTTTTACCAGCTAGTGTAGGTACTTAGATATTTATATGCATTTAACTGCCATGTAATGTAACAATACTACCAAGGGCACATTCCATTTAAACCTACAATTATATATCATCGTGTACTTATAATCAGTGTTTGTATTTGTACAACATTACTGTGTTAGCCATACATTGTCTGTAGAATGATTATCATTAGTTTGTGACTATTGTATTTCTGTAGGTAGTATGCTATGACTTTACAATATTGTAACCAAGGAAACTTATCCTTGTAGAGCATGCTTAATTGTAACTATTGTCTCTATACCTACACTAACTATGTTTGTCTATGTAACCACTAGAGGTGAATTTTAAGGATGTTGTACAATGACTTTCATTACGCGATCATAGCTTCTCGCTTGATTAAGAGGGGGAGAAATGTCACGAAGTGCATAAAATAATTATTAACATATAATATAACCACAAAAATATAATAACAATGATTCATGTAATTACCGAAGTAAAATCAATGTAGTTCAACGTGTTACTTACAACATGATACTTCACGTGCTAAGCCTTCTAGAATCACATGTCAGTTTAATGTACTTGCAACTCTGCTATCTAAGCATATCACGTTTCATATGGGATCTAGTGATCTCATGATTATGTCCATCTATAGACATGAGAATACCTTATTTGGTAATGCAACTCTTCTAGTCCACGTTGACTGAAGGCCATGACTATAATTGGATATGCAATTCTGCTAAATAAGTGCTGACTCAGACATCACGCCATATCAGGTTTAATGAGGGATATGGTGATCCTCGTGTACGCGACGTCATGCCCATATTTGGACATAAAAACTAGTATAAAAGCGCAGCACATTTCCATTCGATTCAGTGTGCCATAGAAAAGAGTCAAGATACCACACTCCTGCTACATCTTCAAGCCAGGCCTGGGTTCAACCGTTACCCAGAAGACTGCAAAACACCACTTCGACCAATTATGGTCTACTAGCTTGTAACGTGCTACCAGTGGCACAAAAATTTTTGGGCGTTGGCCAACATCGCCAATTTTGTGTTCCACTGGTAGTTCACGTTTTGAGCGCGGGTGGCGCTGCAAGTAGAGAAGCGGAGGACAGGATTCCCACCACCGATCCGTGCAGTCCACCAATCACAGCCCTGGCTTGGTGGGGGAATCCGCATAAAACCAGCGCCCCAAGCCAGAATCCACAACTCCGTTTTTCGACTTTAAAGTTAAAACATCTAACTTTAAATCCGTTTATTTTCCGAGCTGTATAATTATCCGTTTATATTCCGATATTTTCAAATTATCCGTTTATATTCCCGTATTATTCCGTTTAATTATTTTTGATTTAATTCCGTTTTATTTCCGCATCATTTTATTGTTATTAATTTTTAATACCTGTAATTATTCTATTATTCATTTCAAATTTTAGTAACCGTGGCCCAAAGAACGTTTAAAGTTTACATCCAGGTACAAACCCCAAGACCGAACCAGTCCCCGTTCCTTTCCGAGACCACCCGCTTCGTGAAGAACTTGAGCGAAAGGTCTCATCCTTAACCTAGACCGAGCACGCCTGTGCAAACTTGGCGAGGTCTAGGTGTGTTCCCCAGGACACAGCGCTGGTGTCCATTAGTGCTGTCCTGGTTCCCTCAACCGTGAGAAACCGCTGTCTTTTTCCCCAGGGTACAGTGCTGGTGTCCATTGGTACTACCCTGGGTTTTCCCTACCCGTTTCATTATCCCCTTATAAGTTAAATTACTGCCTACCTGTATTTTCCGAACCGAATAAACCTTGCACCGAGTACCTGGATGTAAAACGTTCCTTTGGTTCGTTTGTTTCGAATCTGTCCGAACAAGTTTTATAGCTGTCATTTTGTTTAAACGAACAGGTTTCAGTGGCCTGTTCTTTATTCGACACTAAAAGAATTCATTTGAATTAATTATACATTCAGAGTCGAGGACCTTGAATTCATAAAAACTCCGTTTCATTTTACTCACCGAATATTATCCTCACACTTAACCAAAGATCCAGACTGTCCTTCTGGCCTCTGGGCAACTTTTGTTTATTTGAATCCTTTAATTAAAACAAGGCAGATTTGCTCGATTTATTTGTTCATAGGTTTTGTGTTCCGAGATCAGCTGTCATTCTCAAAGTTGACGACGCGCAGCCATCACTTACTGGTGCTCGCGCTGCCAACCCGGACTAAAATCCCCAACTGCCGGCGGGAACAGCCGTAATTCAAATAAAATCATTTTACTGTTTTACATAAAATTGTTTATTTTTTTTTGTATTTTATAATTACAATTTATATTCCGAATACCGTGTACATAGTGTAAATAAATATCGTTAATCAGGTTTAAGCTTCTGTTTTACTTTTAAAGCACAACTCGACCCCTGGACAACTCAGAGCTACCCGAAATACAAATTTTGCAACGTCCACCCTTATTAGCCGGGGGTGAAACGTTACATGGCGCCCGAGCAGGGACTCTTGTGAAAATCCAGGAAAGGTGAGCGATGCCAGTCCGTCTATCCACCGAGAAGTCTGAACCGAATCAACTCCAAGGGCTTCGTACAACCCCAGGACTTGAATGCCCAGCTGATGTCTGTTTATCCGTTCCGCAGTAAGCCGTTTATCCGTTCCGCAGTATTCAGTCACCATGTCCTGGGCTCCACCACTGCTGTGTGAGTTTGTGATACGATCGGGAGTCAGTTTCGATGGGCAAGGTGATCCAGCCGCTTTTCTAGAAGAAATCAATGGATTCATCACCTACTACCAGTTCCAGCGGGATGTATTTCTCTCCGTTTTACCGTTAATCCTGCAAGGAGAAGTGTTATTCTGGTTCCGGAACAATAAAAAAAATTGGCAAACCTGGTTAGAATTCGAACAATATTTTCGACTCCGGTATATCCCGACCCGATGCCGAAGGAAAGAAGTAGTCTTCCGTCCTCAACTGCAAACATTGGATACCGCCAATGAAAACTGGACTTCCAGGTGTGGAAATGGATCAGCCGCCACCGAAACCACCGAGGCTCCATCCGGTCCAATCACCGCCACACTCAGTGCTCCGACTCCGACCCATTGCCAAGGTTCCAGTACCTGTCCCGCCGTAGAGGTATTTTGTCCAGGTGAGATAAGTATGTTTCAGCCTTTGGAAGAACAAACCCTTGCAGGTCAAGGTCCTCTGGAATCTAAAATTGCAATCCGACCGTTACCGAAATGTTTTCCTCCAGAGGAGGACAATAATTACCGATCCCCATCTACCGCCGTCAATAGCACCGATAATCCGAAGTCCCTAGTACCTACTGACACCCCGAAGACAATGTTTATGGAGCAGGAAGAGTTCCAACCGTCGACTCCGATATCCGAGGAGCTTCTTCCTGTTTCCAGTCCCCGTCCGTTGGGAGTGGAGTTTCAACCTTTGGACATGGTGATGTCGGAGATCCAGCCCGTCTCGTTTCTGTCTTCAGCCGCTATCCCAGGGTTACCAGAGCCGTCACCCCGTTTACCCGAACCGCCGTCAAGACCGCCTGAACCACTACGTCTGCCTCAATCACCGCCACTACCTCCGCCCAAACCGCTGCCGCTACGTCCGTCTGATCCGCCTTCCCGCCGCTCAGAGTCGTTACCCCGTTTACCCGCACCACCGTCAAGACCGCCGGAACCACCACGTCCACCCGAGCCGCTATCCCGTCCACCTGAACCGCCATCCCGCCCACCAGATCCGTACCCCCGTCCTCCCGAACCGCCGGAACCTCCAGATCTACGAGAGCCGCTACCCCGTCCATCAGTGCAACTACCCCGTCCACCGGAGCCGCCGCCACGTCTATTTGAGCCGCCGCCACATCCAGCCGAGCCGTCACCGCGTCTGCCTGAGCCACCACCCTGTCCGCCTAAGCTGCCCCGTTTTCACCAGTCGCCAAAGCAGTTCCTTTCAGCTCCCCCGGAGGAAGAGAGATGTGTAACGTGCTACCAGTGGCACAAAAGTTTTTGGGCGTTGGCCAACATCGCCAATTTTGTGTTCCACTGGTAGTTCACGTTTTGAGCGCGGGTGGCGCTGCAAGTAGAGAAGCGGAGGACAGGATTCCCACCACCGATCCGTGCAGTCCACCAATCACAGCCCTGGCTTGGTGGGGGAATCCGCATAAAACCAGCGCCCCAAGCCAGAATCCACAACTCCGTTTTTCGACTTTAAAGTTAAAACATCTAACTTTAAATCCGTTTATTTTCCGAGCTGTATAATTATCCGTTTATATTCCGATATTTTCAAATTATCCGTTTATATTCCCGTATTATTCCGTTTAATTATTTTTGATTTAATTCCGTTTTATTTCCGCATCATTTTATTGTTATTAATTTTTAATACCTGTAATTATTCTATTATTCATTTCAAATTTTAGTAACCGTGGCCCAAAGAACGTTTAAAGTTTACATCCAGGTACAAACCCCAAGACCGAACCAGTCCCCGTTCCTTTCCGAGACCACCCGCTTCGTGAAGAACTTGAGCGAAAGGTCTCATCCTTAACCTAGACCGAGCATGCCTGTGGAAACTTGGCGAGGTCTAGGTGTGTTCCCCAGGACACAGCGCTGGTGTCCATTAGTGCTGTCCTGGTTCCCTCAACCGTGAGAAACCGCTGCCTTTTTCCCCCAGGGTACAGTGCTGGTGTGCATTGGTACTACCCTGGGCTTTCCCTACCCGTTTCATTATCCCCTTATAAGTTAAATTACTGCCTACCTGTATTTTCCGAACCGAATAAACCTTGCACCGAGTACCTGGATGTAAAACGTTCCTTTGGTTCGTTTGTTTCGAATCTGTCCGAACAAGTTTTATAGCTGTCATTTTGTTTAAATGAACAGGTTTCAGTGGCCTGTTCTTTATTCGACACTAAAAGAATTCATTTGAATTAATTATACATTCAGAGTCGAGGACCTTGAATTCATAAAAACTCCGTTTCATTTTACTCACCGAATATTATCCTCACACTTAACCAAAGATCCAGACTGTCCTTCTGGCCTCTCGGCAACTTTTGTTTATTTGAATCCTTTAATTAAAACAAGGCAGATTTGCTCGATTTATTTGTTCATAGGTTTTGTGTTCCGAGATCAGCTGTCATTCTCAAAGTTGACGACGCGCAGCCATCACTTACTGGTGCTCGCGCTGCCAACCCGGACTAAAACCCAACTGCCGGCGGGAACAGCCGTAATTCAAATAAAATCATTTTACTGTTTTACATAAAATTGTTTATTTTTTTTTGTATTTTATAATTACAATTTATATTCCGAATACCGTGTACATAGTGTAAATAAATATTGTTAATCAGGTTTAAGCTTCTGTTTTACTTTTAAAGCACAACTCGACCCCTGGACAACTCAGAGCTACCCGAAATACAAATTTTGCAACGTCCACCCTTATTAGCCGGGGGTGAAACGTTACAAGCTACATTTGTGTAAGTTCACCTTAATGGTGCATTTGTAAACTTTGCTTAAATTTAATTATGTTAAGCTTCCTCCTACCGCTTCAAATCTCAGCCTCAAACTACCACGTGGGATACAAACGTACCCCAGACGTTATATTAATTAATATCCGAACAGGATTTAAAACAACAACTTTAGTTGTGTTTAGAGATAGTATGGAGAGTATACAATTAACTTAAGTGGTGAAAGAGAATTAAATTTTATTTACAACTCTTACAAATAGTTTCTTTTTCGAAATGTTCGCTACATACAAATTTTTTACGTTTGACGTAATTGTCTTGATTTCCGAAATCTTCATCTTGTGATGTGTTTAAATCCAGTCACTAATTTATAACGTGACCATATTCGGTTCTTGTTTCTGCATTTTGGACATAGTTTTTTAATAGTAATTTTAAGTTAAATGTTGTAATTAGTAAATAAACACCACTGCCTTACAAAACGTTTCTCCGTCTATAAAATATCATTAGAACGAGTATAAACATTTTAACGTTTATTAAAACGTAATATTGAATTACTATAATCAAGCAAGCCAGCATTGAAGTCCTTTATTTGCATTGCCCGAGACTGTAATTGGTTTTTTCATGAGTAGCAGCTAGAGTAGTATATCAAATAAAACTTAGTTTAGAATGTAGGTATATTTCACCCTTGCTATTAATGTTATGGCTTACTATACCACAGAAGTGGTTTTATATTCAAAAAATTGAAAACCGGTTTATGTGAGTACAAAGCAAATGTTGATTCTCAAGTTACTACTCTATTAGTAGGTACCAAAACAGAAACAAGTATAATTGTGTTCCTGTACCGCTAACAAAATTTTGCATTAGTGCAGTGTATATTCACAGTTTCCAACAAAAACATTATACATTATCAAAATATCGTTGTTTTCTATAGGTATTTACACATATGTTCTAGAATATGTCTGTTATATTTCCCCGTCGTATTCTGTTTATTTGAATTTTAAATGTTTAACGCAACTTATAAAAGCAGACCTGCAAGTTATGTATGCGGAATTAATATCAATAATTATACAATAATAATTGCATGGGTGGGAGCTCAGCCTCGCACATGAAAGTTTGATATGTTTTAATATTAAAACCACTTTCTGTTTTCTTAAAATGCATCCAGCAAATTAGTCCTGAAGAACTGTTAACGTGGCAACGCTGCACAAAAACCTAAATTTAATTTCTATACGAAATCAAAGCTACTATAATGCCCAAGAAAATAATAACTGATCGTGTAAGATCAACAAAAAATATCGCAAGAGACGAAGGTTGTTAATGCTGAAATTGAACTAACACCGCTATTCAGAAACTCAATTCGTTAACCTACAAATTTTTAATTAACCTATGCAAGTAGAAGTTTCTAATTTTTCTCAATAAAATGACAGTTGCTAACAAAGTAGTAATAATAAAAATAATGGTACTACTAAATAAAAAATGGTGAATAACTGATGCATCCATGTTACAGCATCATCATCATCAAGTTAGATATAATTTATCGATCAAACGAACTTACCAGTTGTGAAGTTCGATCTAAATTATATCAGAAGTCTCGCTTGAGATGATTATATCCCCATTTTATTAAAAAAGTGTATTTTTATTTAGTTGTTACCCTTCCCATTCAGGTAATTTATAATCTGTGAAATACATGAAGGTCATTAGGTCATAGCGCAGGTCACACTTAGCGAGGAATATTTGAAGTATTTCAGAAAAGGAAACCACCATACCTTAAAGCACGTGAAAGTAAAAGGTAACAGAAAAATATTGCAAGAAACAGAAATTATTGAAATGCTTAAAGGCAAACTAATGCATAATTTAACAACTGTCCCCTAAGGGTATATTTGTCAACCAGCAGGTATATATATATTTCCAAGCAACATTGTTCAGTAGTTGGGTACCTAATCTTCTTCACCGAAGATTGCCAGTTTATGCATTTCTGTTCATGAAAATTGTGACTCAGAAAATAAAAGGCCTTACTACTGGAAATTATGTTTAGAATTACACCAGAGTCTATAAAAAAACATAATAATACCATTACAAGTAAGCTGAGTGAAATTCATTCATTTTGAGGTGACGCTTGAATGATAAAACCGAAAAGGAAGACACATTTTGAATACAGTTCATTTATAGAATCTGACAATGTATTTTTAAAGTAGCTTCTCATTACCTTTGTAATTATTTAAATTGAAATTATATCTAGAAGATTTTCCCTTTATTTTGCAACCAGCAGATAAATTCCGCATTTCCAATGTACAGTCCAATATAAACAGCAGCTCATAAAAAACCTCGCGGCATTGTAAACTAATTGTTTCATTAGAAGTAAAAGTCTTACTTCGTGCGGCGAGTCTGTAGCTGTTGACGGAGCGTAGTGGAAAATTAATCCAAGGAAAAAATCCACGACAAAAAAATTTACGAAAAATAACCATGGAAAAAGATCCATAGGACAAAAATACAGGAAATAAACTGTAAAATCAATTTCTTTATCTACTTTTTTATTTAGATAACTATGATTAAATTAAAAAGTTTGTATCCACTATTCATGTAAGACAAGCTTGTTGCAAAACACAATAAGTACGCAAATACGAAAATTATCTTTTTGTACTCCCTATGTAGTAGTTACTCCGTTGTAGTAATAAATAATAACGGGTAGTTTAGGTGTTTTCATGTAAAGTGGAACACACACACACACATATTATGTGAATAATCCAAGGTAGTCCAGGCAAATTAGACCAAAAAAGGTGGTTTTGCTGCATTCAATCATGTAGTTCCAAAAGTTTCAGGAATGTGTAGGGGGAGGTTCCCTGAACAACGCCTAATAAAGTCCCATCGATTTCAGGTGCCGCGCGAGGGGGGGGGGCTCAAAGGTCCCATTTTTCAGTTATTGGCGTATATCTCGAAAACGATGCGTCGCACAGCAAATTTTAAGCTATTCAAAATTAAAGGTTACTAAATTCCCTACTTATATTATATATATATTATATAAGTGACGCTTGAGAATGTCAATATATTATATTTACACTAGAAATTGAATAAAACAGATCTATTAATTTTTTAGACTTAAACATAAAAATTAATTCAGAAAAAATACTCGAATACACTATTTATAGGAAAGCTACACAAACTGATATTACCTGCCATACCACATAACTCTTGTCATCATAATACACATAAATTACCAGCATGCCAATCTTTAGTACACAGAGCTCTAACAATTCCTTTAGATAAAAATAGTTTTAATAGAGAAATGTCAATTAGTAAACATATTGCATATAGCAATGGTTATTACACTACACTTATTGACACGTTAATTATAAAGAAAAATTATAAATTAGCTATTCAAAAAGTTTATTCAGTTAAGAACTCTGATAAAACACTAAAATTCGTTTCAATTCCATATTTTGGTAATATTTCAGAAAAGATTGCTAAAATTATAAATAATACAAATAAATAAAAAGTGATTTTTAGAACAAATAAAAATATGCTAAAGACAAAACTAATGATTTGCTAAAATCGGGTATTTATAAATTAAATTGTTCACATTGTAATTCAGTCTCTATCGGACAAACAATTAGAAATTTCAGTATTAGGCAAAAAGAATATATACGTTGTTACAAATATAAACATGCACATAAATCAAATTATGCTAAACATTTGTTAGAACAAAATCACACATTAACATCTAATAATACAATTAAATTTTTACACTTTTCTGATAACAAAGATAAATTAAATATTTTGGAAGCTTTTGAAATTTATAAACACAAGAAAACAATGGCAACGGCAGCAAGTATGACAATAGAATTGACAACGAACGTTCCTGTGGTGTACCGTCCGTACCGATTGTCCGACAGTGTCCTCTCACTGTCTCGTACGGACAATTATTGCCGACCTGTTGTAGCGTCTCGCCGTATCATACGTGAATCCAATTCACCCTATGCTAGCCCTATCGTGCTGGTCAAAAGAAATCTGAGGAGAAACGCTGGTGCCTTGACTACAGGGCCCTCAACCGCATTTTAGTCCGAGATCAGTATACT
Source organism: Hemicrepidius hirtus (assembly GCA_963082805.1). Taxonomy (NCBI): domain Eukaryota; kingdom Metazoa; phylum Arthropoda; class Insecta; order Coleoptera; family Elateridae; genus Hemicrepidius; species Hemicrepidius hirtus. Next base: position 25,714,930 of record OY720159.1, read on the forward strand.
TTACCCCTGATTGATGACCAGATAGACAGATAGTCAGGAATGAAATATTTCACAGTTTTGGACATGGCATCTGGTTATCACCAGATCCCAATGGCTGAAGAGTCCATTGCCAAAACTGCATTCGTTACACAGGATGGCCATTATGAATACCTACGGATGCCGTTCGAACTTACCAATGCACCAGCCGTCTTCCGACGTTCTGTCAATTCCTGTTTGGGGCAGCTACGATTCACTAAAGTAATGGCATACTTGATGATGTATTCGTTCCGTCTGTGACTATAGAAGAAGGGCTATACAGGGTGATTTCTAACGTACGGAGGAAACTGAAAGGACAACTAGAGGGCACCAAAACATAGTTTGTTTTACAATAAACTTTTGATCAAAATCGAATAACAAGAAAGTTACAACAGTTTAAAGTTCTTCTAAACTTGAGCATTTTGTTAATGAAATACGGTATTTACTTACTTTTTGAATTCAACTTTTGTATATTAGTAAGCTAATTAAACAAAATTCAGTGAAAATTTTTATAAGAAGAAAGTTATGGCTACTTAAAGTGTTCTTGAAAATATTCAGTTATAGGTGTTTGTTTATTAAAAACCGCTGATTTACATAATCTGATCATGTAGGTAAGTCAAAATTACAGCAGCAATTTATCAGATTGTGTGAAAAGTGTTTCTGATGTAAAAGCGAATACAAGAAGCTCAGCGGTACTCAAAACGTGAGCGTTAATGTACAAGAACTTTAAACCGTTGTAACTTTCTTGTTACTCGATTTTAATCAAAAGTTTATTGTAAAAAATCTATATTTTGGTCTCCTCTAATTGTCCTTTCAGTTTCCTCCGTACGTTAGAAATCACCCTGTATATCCTTGGTGAAGTGTTACAACGGCCGACCAATGCAGGACTGGCGCTCAACCTATTAAAGTGTTCGTTTTTAAAGACAACTGTTGTGTATTTAGGCAGTGAAGTGAGCGAGAAAGGTATTCGGCCTGGCGATTTTAAAGTGCGTGCGTTTGAACAATTTCTTACCCCCAAAGACGTGCATAATGTGAGACACTTCTTGGGACTCACGGATTATTTTAGGAAATTTGTTCCTAATTATGCGAGTAAATCCAATCCATCAACGGAGCTATATAAGAAAGGTGCACCGTGGAGTTGGGGAGATCAGTAAGAGCTTTGTTTTCGGGAATTCAAAACCATTTGGACTAGCAGACCCGCATTATAGCTACATAATTCCGAATGTGAGAGCATTCTTTATACAGATGCTAGCAGAATCGGTTTGACTGGACTGTTAGTGCAAGTTGAGGTAGGCAAGGAAAGGCCAGTAGCGTACTTCAGCATACAAACGAATGACCTACAGCAGCGAATGCACCCGTTTGAGTTGGCCATTGTTACGCCCGTTCGACACTTTCGCCATTATTTGCTATTTTCTGCTTCCCAGTTACATAATGTCGATGCACTCCGCCGTAACCCGCCGATTACGCAGTTAGAGGTACAAGCTATTTTAATCTTACAGGATGCTTGCGGTCCAATACCACGACCAAGAAGTACAACAACTGAAAACAATATTGGTGTCTGGGGACCGAGAGAGCAACCTAGATGTGTTCAACGATTATGACCTTCGTTTGGGGAAGGTTTATCGGGTGATTTCTCGTGGGTTGCGATGTGTGGTGCCCAAGGCGTGTGCCGCTGGAAAATACTGAAGATAAACTACGATGAAATTCGTCACTTTGCTGAGAACAAGACCTATGAGCGAATAGTATCTAGTTACTGGTTTTCTCATTTAAGACGATTTGTCAGGAAGTATGTGCGATCCTGTCTCAATTGCGTGTATCATAAAACGGCTTGGGGACGAAAACCTGGCTACCTACATCCAATACCCAAAGTGACCCGACCATTCCATACTATACACGTCGATTATATGGGCCCCTTTGTTCATAGCAAGAACGGTAATACTCAAGTTCTGGTAATTGTCGATGCATTCACAAAATGATGTATCATCAAAGCTGTTAAGAATGCCAGTACTAAGTGGGTTGTGTATGCAATTTGGGAATGTGTGGCCATTTTCGGCCCGCCCAGGAGAACTATTACTGATCGTGGAAGATAGTTAGTGTCCAATGATTTTAAGGCAGTGTGTGAAGAAATTGGTGCCCAGCATCACTTGAACGAGGTAGGAATGCCGCGCGGTAATGGCCAAGTCGAGCGTTACAATCGGACGATCAAAGATGCTATCGCTACAATGGCCAGTGATATGAACGAAACTGAATGAGATCAGAACATGGTCAAGATTCAGATGGGGATAAATTTAATGATACAATCAATAAAGTCACAAACACGACCCCATGGAATTGTTAGCAGGTTTAGATAATGTAATGGATGACGCTACAGATGAAGGAAAACTAGTCGATGTGAAAGTGCTTACTGCCCTTCCACAATAGTGTTAATGTTATGTTAATGGTAATGTTATGTTAGAGTGGTAATTTCCAAAGCATATGAAGTTAAATGTAGGCGTTCATAATCATGTTAATGTTAATGGTAATGTTAAAAACACTCGCTGCCCTTCCACAATAGTGTTAATGATATGTTAATGGTAATGTTATGTTAGAGTGGTAGGTAACTTCCAAAGCATATAGGTGTTCACAATCATGTTAATGGCGATGTTAGCAGCCCAGAAAATTTCTGGGCTGCTAACATCGCCACTAACATATAATCAAAATTGAGTGTAAACAAAAGGTTGTTCGTCTATGTTGTCAAAAATAATTGATGTAGTGCTATTTTTATAACTAATACAAAATTATAGTTTTTTGTATGATAAAAGTAGAAAGGATTTTAAAGATGTTAATAAAAAAAACAATGCTTGGAGTGAAATAGCTGAAACGTTAGCTTGTGGTGGCGAGTTTGTTGCATGTTGTCCATCATTCCTTCTATTCTAAACTCCTTTAAAATGCAGTGGATGAACTGAAAACGAGGTGGAGATCTCTGCGAGAGCGGTTCACTAGGGAGTTAAAGCAGGCCCAACCTAAAATGTGGTTGACCCGAGGATCGAGGAAGTGAGGGGGGTTCTGGAGAAGTATCGGGGATATCAAGGGGAAGTCTGGATGTCCTGAGGAAGTACGGGGACAGAGAATTTCGGGGAAGTGTGGCTGAGCATAGAGGAAAGGATGAGAGGGCTAGAGACAAAAAAGGCAGAATAAGGGTGGGGAGAGAGGAGAAGGGGATAAGATAAAGATGAAGCTCAAAGAAAAGAAAATGCGAGAGAAGTATGGAAAGGCAAAGAAAAGAACAGAAAATACAAAATCATATTTAAATGTGGGGACAGTTTATAAGATTCCTACTTCCAAATCTACATTTTGATTTCAAAAAACAAAAGAAATTTACTACACGCATGTACCTATTAGTAGTACTAGTGTTGGCGCACAGTTAAAAATAAAATGTAATAATAACGACAAAGTAAAATGTTATTTTTGTGAATTCTAAAATTGCATCCTAACATTCTAAAAACCAACTTCTGATATAATATTTATTATTATCACAATATTATTAATATAATCATTAAACGTCAAACAGTTTAATCTGTCATAATTCATTTAAGGTGCCGCCTACATTTGAAATACTTAACACCAACATTGACATTACCACTAACATTAACATTACCATTAACATTAACATTACCATTAACACTATTGTGGAAGGGCAGTTAGAGAACAGGCCATTGCAAAAATTGAAAGGGGGCAGAGAAGGAAGAAAGAAAAGTTTGACCGGATGCGGGGCAGTCCTCCCTTATACGAACTGGGTGATTTGGTTCTGACCCGAATTTCTAGTACAGCCTCTACGGGAACGAGTCGTAAGACGGCGCCAAAGTTTCAAGGTCCTTTTAGAGTGACTAAGTCGCTTGGTAACGAGCGTTACGAGGTAGCTGACATGTGGGGTTCAAAACGGTCTCAGCTGCCTTATGTAAGTACGGTAGCGATTGAAAACATGAAGCCTTGGATCAAGTTTGCAGTTGATAATGAGCTGTAAATGGAGAGAGCACGCTGGTGTTCCGTTTGATAAAGAGAGCACGCTGGTGTTCCGTTTGGTAGAGGGAGAGCACGCCGGTGTTCCGTTTGGTAGAGAGACCAGGAGAGCACGCTGGTGTTCCGTTTGGTAGAGAGAGCACGATGGTGTTCCGTTTCGTAGAGACAGCACGCTGGTGTTCCGATTGGTAAAGGGAGCACGTTGTTGTTCGTGGGGAGAACACGCTGGTGTTCTGTTTGGTAGAGGGAGCGCGTTGTTGTTCAGATAGAGGAAGAGAACACATTGGTGTTCCAAGCAAAAAAAAGAAGGCACAATAGTGTACCTGTGTAAAAGAGGAAAACCGTGGGCTAAATCTGTGTTTCTTTGTGCGCAGGTATCAACTACTGTAGGGTGAAGACAGACCGAAGGTATTGGAAACCCTTGAAGGTCAATATTCTCAGCAGGATGGTGAGGAGCATCGCGATGTCGAGGACGTCATCGGCAACAGGATGGCCGAATGTTAGCAGCAAGAATCGTGAAAATCCAAATAAAATGTTTACGCCATAATCACGTTCCACCCGCATATTTCGCGGGGAAAACGGGTGTTCGGGGCATTCATGATTAAGCATTATAATGAAGTGGATGTTATACACATATCTGAGTATTTTCTTGAATAAAGTATTGTTACCTATGTTTATTCTGGTGCAGCGTTTATTTGCTTTTATTTGTGAATTAGAAAGACTGAACCAGATTCATCAGCATTGAACTTGATGTGTAAACCAGTGACAATAAAATATGCGCTTGTAATATCGAGAAATCGACACAATATTTAAGAACGATAGCCAATCTAAATGTAACCAAAGTTGATTTTTGAAAGTTATTTTGTGTAGGTAGGTTATTCGAGTAAAAATATTATCGAAATTACAGTAGTAATTTCAACATAAACTATTATTATTGTTCCAAGTAAAATTGACTTTAATATAAATAAATATCAATAGTAGTGCCACTTCAAGAAAAACATATTAATTGTATTTCATGAATAGGCCAGATCGAAAATTTTGTGGATCATAATATTATTGTATTGCTGTGATGTGAACCAAGCCCAATTTAATTTAATAAAAGTTAACGTCACTAATTTTTTTTGAAAATTTAAATTATGGCGGATTTTTTATTTTGTTTATAAATAAAAATTCGAAATTTAAAAATAGTGACAAAAGCTAAATTATTTTAAAAATGATCAGAATGTGTAGATTAATTAAAGTATAAATTGTTAGATTATAAATTTAAAATTTTGTATTAGATTAGAAGTTAGCTAATTTTGGGTAATTTAGAAAAATGTTGAAAAAGTTGAAGTAAATTAGTGGGGTTATGAATTTTAATTGTATCAAGGAAGTTTGTTTTAAAAAGGAAGAAGATAAAAGAAGACGATAGATGGTTGCCATGGAGATGGAAAAAAGTAAACAAGGGGAGAAAAAAACGTTTGGAAGTGAAAGGACGTGTTTTGATGAGATTGTAAAAGAAAGAGTTTAAATTGGAAGTAAAAAGGTTGAAAGTAGGTACCTACGTTTTTGAAGTGAAAATATGTGTTAAGCGAGAAAATGCAAGAAAAATATTAAATTGGAATTTTCTAAATAACATTTTGAAGAAATGAATGTTTTTTTGGTAATTTGGTGGAGGAAACATACTAAATTGGAAGAGATTGGAAATAATATTGTGAAGAATAGATACATATTTTGGTGATATAAGGGAAGAAAAGTATTGGAATTGGACGAGAAGAAGTTTAAAAATGATGTATTGAAAAATAACAGATCAGTGGTTTAAATTATAGACAGAAAGAGTAGTAAATTTAAATAAGAATTAGTTTAAGGTGGGTTGTAGGGTTGATAGGGTTGTGTTTAGTTTATTCATAATAGATATAAGAATATTTAATTGTAAATAAAATAATTTGGTTTATTGTCAAAGGTTATTTAATTTTTTTTTTAAAGCAAGCAAAATAAGGAACCCACGTAATGAAACCCTGAGATAAGAGTAGAGAATAAACTAAGAATTAAAAATTTATCGTAAATTTGGCTTGAAGAAGCATAATACAGCAGTATATTATTATAATTAGTGTATGTAACCCTTTAGAGCACGTGACCACGAATTTATAAGTACAGCAGTCTATTAACGTCGCTAGTTCTTTACAGGCACTTATACATTTGTGTCATACGCTTTATTTACATTACACCTGCACCGTAATCTGAAAAACATAATTTTGATAGTGATTAATTTTAAACAAATAGTCAATCATGTGACCTATTATCGATTAAAGCGTTCAAAATTGGTTAGCATTTTTGTAGTTTATGTTGCTACGGAGATTCGACATTTGTCGTTTGTTATTATCATTAGCAACTATAAACAACAAAGTTGATGAAGTCGTGGTTGCATACGAACCTTTAAAACACGCCGTGTTTTAATGTTGGATTTTCGCAGGCTTTTTGATTTGTTTAAAAAGGATTATGATACTGGTACAGTGCAAAATATAGAAGGTTACTCAAAAAACAGTTACATACTGAGGTACTATTTCTACAGTCTGCAAAATTTAAGATTGTGCTTTTCGGCTTAACCCTTTAGGTACGTACGTCGTCAGTAATATAGAGAGTAGGAGATAACGGGTATAGCGGTCACTGGGCAAGTTTTTTTAAGAAAAAACTATTTATTCATTCCCAAGCTTTCGATTTATTTTTAAATCTTCATCCGGGGGCTATAAAGATAATGGACTTTAATAAAAAAATATTTAAAAAAGAGAATGAGTACTTACAGAATGCATGTTTAAGAAATTGTATAACAATCTCGACACAATTGCATTATAAAATAAATTATAAAATGAAGCACATAATATTAACAAATACTTAATAAATTAAAAACGTTTAAGACAATTAAAATAACATATTAAAATTCGTGTATAAAGAACATGACAATGTGCTGCAATGTGCTCTCAAGGATAGTGAGCAGATGTTAACAAGGAAAGTTCCCCACCAAACTGGCGGGAAATTTAAAATTTTAAAAAAGGCAAAATTGTTAAAGTATGAAGTATAAGCTAAAGATGAATATTAGAATCATAGTAAGAGTAGCATACGGAAACCCCGGGTCAACAATGGGCACAACAACGGTTAATGCCCCCCTGTTGACCGAGGGTGTCCATACAGTACTCCCACCTCTTCCTAGACTCCATATAACATGCCTTATGCCGCTTATGCGTATATGAAGCAGCCAAACTTTCTAAACTATGTGTGTATTATTATATGATTTGTATGTTATAATTATTATTAGTACCTAATTGACTATTAGGATTGTTACAGGCCAAATTTCCATTAATTTGAATTTAACTTGGTTGTTGCTTTGGTTGCCTGACTAGCTCACATTCTTCGAGTCAGTTTCGAAAAATTGATAAAAGATATGCGGTTGAAACAAGGTCGAGTTTGAAGTAAAGGAGAAAGTTTGACATGGTGATTTTCCTTCCTGTAATTTTTGATTACATCCGTAATTTTTCGGGTTTTCTGGAATCATCCTTAATTGTGTGAGGCATTAAATTAATTATTATTGAGTATTTGAACATTTGGTGCCACACTCTCCGCTAGATGTGGGATATTTTTCAAACTTTCAGTGATTTTGTGCAAACTCGTGCAATTCCTTTGTATCGACGTCGCCTTCTGGGGTTTTTATACCAGCTGAAGAGGCCATCCAACAACCGACTAGTAAGCCACGTTTGAGGATTTTGATATGAAATAGCGTCGACTCAGGTCAGTTCTGTTTTTTTATTTGTTTCTCACCGTTTTCCGACCTGGGGAACATTGGCCGCTCTCCTCCGTGAAGAAGGCTTCACCCGTCGTTTGTGAATTAGTTAACCTCGTGTTATTGGTTGAGGTTTATTCCTCAATATTATACCTACTGTGCTTATATTTAATGGTATAGCATTTTATTCGCCGATAATTTATTTGTGAGATATTATTAACCCTTTTGTTTATTGATTGGGGTTTAACTATCTGTAAATTGTAATTCTGTGTTTATTGAATTGTCCGGCAATCTATCTTCCAGGTACGATTGCACATTTTGTGAGAGTCTGTATTAGCTACTGTACAGCTTCTGAAGTTTGCTATTGCATTTACTACCGGATTAGCTACCGTATTAAGTATTAACTATTGTTCTTGTATTTTGTTATAATTTAATTTTTTTTTGTTTGTATTCGCATTTTAATTACTTTATGAATAGTCGGAACTCCGTTAATAATTTTATTGGTTTATTTCATTTACCCATCGGAGAATGTTGCGAAAACTTGTGTTTTAGTTTTTTTGCTAAACCCGCTTGATTATTTTAAGCTTTTAGGTGCGTTATCGGACTCTTTTGGAAGGCCTCCCAATTCCCTGTAACGACCCTTGCGCGTTAATATAGTTTTTTTTATTAATTTTAGATTTTGCTTTAATTTTGTCTTTACGTCACTTAGGGGTCTTTTCGCAAGGTTGCGTTCCGGGTGATTTATTCAAGGATTTTATTTTGTTGATCCTTTAATATTATTATACAGTGTTCCCTATTATATATATATTTTTTTTTGCTGTAATTTTTTTTGTAATTACCACTTCGTGGATCTGGATCATTCATATGTTTATTTTATTTCTATATTAAATAGTCATATCTTCCTTGGATTATTTATTTATTTTGGTGGTGAATTATGTACCTTACCGTATTTAAGGCTTCAAGGTAAGTTGTTACTGAGTGTGTTGGTGTCCAAAGCCTTTGGCGCCCTCTTTTTATTTTCTCTTTTGTTTGATAGCTGGTCTTGTTCGAACCCGCGACCACACTCTGAGTTAGCCGACACCCCTTTCCTTTTGCTACGGTTTTGTGATCAGCGATATTAGCCGCCCACCAAAATATTTTATTTAGTGTTTATATATAAATATAGATAAAAAGAACGTAGCAAATTTGGCGCCCAACGTGGGGCCGTTTGCGTTGGTTTTTTGTGTATATTTTTCAACTTTGTGTGTATTGTTTGATTCTCCGTGCCCAGTCCAAGATGGACGTATATCGCCTTCTAAGCGATGAATTATCTTACGAACTTCTTATTAGAGGATTACCTGTCGCAGGTAATGTAAGCGATAAACGAGCGGTGTTACGCGAAATTTTTAGGAACGAAAAAGAAGGCCAAGTTTCTGAGTATCCACCTCTACATTTCGACCCAGAAAATGAACTAACTCTCATTAATATAAAACTCAATGACTTAACTAGAGACATTGCCGAATTCGATGCGGATAATAAACAAAACGAGTACAGACGTATTCAGACGAGACTTTTACATCTCAGGGGCCGTTTAGATAGGCTTGTGCCTAATAACGAGAAACAAGATGAAGCTAAAAGCCGACTGACTATGAACATACACCAATTAGTGGGTTCGTTGACTCAAGTCTTCAATGGGGAACCTTCGTCAACATTTACTTCGCACCAAACAACAACTCAAAGCATCTCGCTTTTAGATCTTCCGAATCCTTGTACCAATAGTAACCCCTTAGACGAACAAAACCTACTATTGCCGGAACTTTCATCGGATCATATTTTAACATCCACCAATGTTAGGGGCAACCGTAATACTGGAAATGACCGAATACCCAATCACGAACCAATGTACCATACCATGCCATCACACCACCATAATAAATCTGTGACTTTCGACGAACTGTTTCCAAACCGTAGTGCCGAACCAGGGTACTATGCGCCAGTAACCGGGCCGCGACAACAATTGAATTCTAATGAACCCCCAGATGACCGCGATCATAAATTTACGCAACTTGCTGGACGGTCATGTAATCAATATGCCCAACCTTCGTACCATACGACGTCAACGACAAATTTCCAGGACCGTCTGGAAACGTTGGCTAGGGAAGAATCGCACCCACAGACCTCGAGACACTTGTCCTCGTCGACGTATCCTAGGAATTTTCAACCGATCCATAAATGGGATCTAGTATTTGATGGGGAATCTAGTGTTTCACATTTTCTTGAACGGGTTAACGAGCTATGCGAATCCAGGGGTGTAAGCTACCAATGTTTATTTCGTTCAGCTATTGAACTATTTTCCGGAAACGCTCGTATATGGTTCAGGTCCGTAAAGGATCAGATCGCTTCGTGGCAAGAACTAGATACCCGTCTTCGTGCAGCGTTTCAGCCGTACGACTATGATATCAGTCTTCTTGAGGAAATAAGAAGAAGGACGCAAGGCGCCGAAGAGAAGGTCATTGTCTACATATCTGTCATGGAGAACCTTTTCGGCAGGTTATCCCGAAAACCCATTGAAGAGATGCGGGTACAGCTAATTAAACGGAACCTCCTACCACATTTTCACACTCAACTAGCATTGTTTACTATATATTCTATTGCCGAGCTTACTAGGCTCTGTCAAGCCATTGAGCAGGCTCACCTAAGAGCCCAACAATTTATACCCCCACCAAGCAATCTCCAACATGTGTTAGAACCGGATTTAGCATACCGAAAACCCCGCAGTAACCAAAGATCGACACAACTGAACGCTGTCGAGACGAGCGATTTGCTGAACCTTAGAACTACCCCAGATCCCCTGGATAACCCGTTAATACCAGAAGCCGTGACCGCAATCAACACCTCAGGGAGAATCATGACCTGTTGGAACTGTAATCGACAGGGTCATGTTTCTAGAAACTGCAGCCACCCCAAGAAAAAGCACTGTTACCGATGCGGCAAAGCGAACTTCACCACCAAAACGTGTCCAACTTGTTCGGGAAACGGAAGTTCGAGTCGCGCCCCGACCGAAGCGTGAACTCGAAAATGGCAGAAACTTCGGTCGATATCATGTTAACAGCTCTTGATCCAGGCATTAAAGTCGGCGTTGATTTTGTTTTGGCCAATGTAAGTGGTGACCAACGTCCATATCTGAATGTCGAAATTTTGGGCAAAACTTTTCTTGGATTGCTTGATTCCGGAGCCTCCAGAACAATATTGGGTCGGAAGGGTTACGAACAATTAAAAACTTTTAAATTAGATTTATTACCAGCCAATTTGAAATCATGCACTGTAGCTAACGGCGACCAATGTGAAGTAATCGGTTATTACGATATTCCATTCAGAGTTCGAGATAAAGTGAGGATAATATCTACTTTGGTTATGCCATCCTTGCCGCATTTGCTTATTCTAGGTGCCGATTTTTGGCGTAAAATGGGACTAGTACCGGACATACGTCACGGTCAGTGGACTTTCACTAACTCTACCGATTGTCAGATTACTGCAATTACTGATAACGCGCACTTGAACTACAATCAAAGCAAGGAACTAAACCACCTCATAGAAGAAGTATTTTCAGATATGTCTGACAGTTTAGGATGTACTAACCGGATTGAACACGTAATCAAAACGACGGCGGACCCTATAAAACAGCGTTTCTATCCTATTTCGCCAGCACTACAGAAGGTTGTTAATGCCGAGTTAGAGAGCATGCTTCGACAAGGTGTTGTGAGACCATCTACGAGCCCTTGGTCGTCACCAATCGTAATGGTCAAAAAGAAAGACAATAGTTACCGTTTCTGCGTGGATTACAGAAAAGTCAACAAAGTGACCGAAAGGGACGCGTACCCTCTTCCGTTCGTTACTCACACGTTAGATAAATTACGAGACGCTAAATATTTATCATCCTTGGATATAAAAAGTGCCTATTGGCAAGTCGCAGTAGAAGAGGGATCCAGAGCCATAACGGCGTTCACGGTACCTAACCGAGGCCTTTTAGAATGGTGTAGAATGCCTTTTGGACTGCATAACAGTCCCGCCACATGGCAAAGACTTATCGATAATGTCCTTGGGATGGACTTGGAACCATTTGTATTCGTTTATTTAGACGATATCGTCATCGTCACACAGGATTTCGAAAAACATTTAGAAGTCCTACGGGAAGTGTTTAGACGCTTGAAGGAAGCGGGTTTAACCGTGAAACGCGAGAAATGCAACTTCTGTCGATCAGAACTGAAGTATTTGGGCTATGTTATCGATGAAAACGGTTTACACGTCGACCCAGAAAAGGTTTCAGCGATACTCAATTTACCCACTCCGAAGAATGTAAGGGAGGTTAGACGCGTGTTGGGAATGGCAGGTTGGTATCGCCGTTTTATACCTAATTTCTCTACCGTGGTAGCCCCGATCACGAGATTGCTGCATAAAAACAAACAATTTACGTGGTCCCAGGAATGTGAAGAGGCGTGGGCTAAGATTAAAGAATACCTGATATCAGCTCCCATTATTTGTTGTCCCAATTTCGATCTTCCATTCTGTGTCCAAACAGACGCCAGCGATTTTGGACTTGGAGCAGTATTAACGCAGGATCATCCCGATGGAGAAAAAGTGGTAAGCTACATCAGTCGTTCCCTGAACAATAATGAGAGAAAATTCAGCACTACTGAGAAAGAATGCTTAGCCGTGGTTTGGGCAGTGGAAAAATTCCGCCCCTATATCGAGGCCACCAAATTCACAGTTGTCACCGACCACTTCGCCCTCCTTTGGCTAAACAATTTAAAGGAACCTGCGGGAAGGCTCGCTAGATGGAGCGTCCGACTTCAGCAATTCGACTTTTCCATTGTTCATCGTCGTGGGAAAGATAATGTAGTACCCGATACTCTAACCCGTTCAGTACCAGTTATAAACCAAGTAACAACTACGGTCCCTCAGTTTACGAATATTCAAGATACGTGGTTTGAGAAAATGTGTACCAAGGTAACGGCCAAACCGTTAGATTTTCCTTTATGGCGTTACGATGGCAACAATTTATATAAAAGGTGTCAAAACGCATACCCAGGACTTGCAGACTCACGGTACGATTGGAAGATTGTTGTACCCAAGTCTCATCGCCGGAAGATTATTGAAGAAAGTCATGATGTACCTACCGCGGGACATGGGGGAGTGTTCAAAACCTTCCATAGGATTACCAATAAATATTTTTGGCCAAAACTCAAAGCAGATGTCACTCGATACATACGAGCGTGTAAGGTATGCTTAGCCCATAAAGTCGAGCAAGCAGCTCCAGCAGGGTTGATGTCAGGACGACCCAACATAACGAAACCTTGGGAGCTTATCTGTGTGGATATCGTTGGTCCCCTACCGAAATCAAATAGTGGTCACATGTATATCCTCAGCGTTTCCGACTATTTCAGCAAATTTTGTATATTCCTGCCGATGCGTACTTCAACGACAAAGGTGATTACTAAATTATTAGAAGAACAAGTATTTTTATTGTTTGGGGTTCCGAAATTACTTTTGACGGATAACGGTAAGCAATTTGTCAGTACGGAAGCTTTAACGGCGCGTTATAATATTCAGCTATTACATACCGCTCACTACCACCCTCAGGCTAATGCCTGTGAACGCCAACATAGGTCTCTAAAGATGATGCTTTCGGCATATGTTAAAGATAACCATAGGGCCTGGGAATCATTACTTCAAAAGGTTGCGTGTGCGATCCGTACTGCAAAACATGAGAGCACGGGACTAAGTCCGTACTTCGTTAACTTTGGGCATGAGATGTGCCTAGATGGAAGGGACCATGTGGTTCCCAAAAATATTATTGATGCCGACAGCGTAGGTATAGATGGAAAGTTTGATATCGGAAATCGGTCAGTGATACTGAATAAAGTTTTTCAAGACGTAAGGTCCCGCTTAGATAAAGCGTATGAACGCAGTCGCCGCCATTATAACTTAAGACGTCGCAATGTACAGTATGAGATTGGACAAAACGTGTGGAGACGAAATTTTCCGCTATCGGATGCAGCGCAATATTTTTCGGCCAAACTCGCCCCCAAATTTCTCGGTCCGTTTACGATCCAGAAGAAACTATCTCCTTGGACATACCAGTTAGCTAACAACGAGGGAAAAAATTGTGGAGTATGGAACGTCAAAGACCTCAAGCCTGACCATGTTTTGGGAGATTGATGATTTCTGATTTATATTTGGAGAGTTCGTGTTTTTTTTTTTGTTTTAGAATTTAGGAAATTCTCTTTTAGGTAAGGGGGGATTGTTACAGGCCAAATTTCCATTAATTTGAATTTAACTTGGTTGTTGCTTTGGTTGCCTGACTAGCTCACATTCTTCGAGTCAGTTTCGAAAAATTGATAAAAGATATGCGGTTGAAACAAGGTCGAGTTTGAAGTAAAGGAGAAAGTTTGACATGGTGATTTTCCTTCCTGTAATTTTTGATTATATCCGTAATTTTTCGGGTTTTCTGGAATCATCCTTAATTGTGTGAGGCATTAAATTAATTATTATTGAGTATTTGAACATTTGGTGCCACACTCTCCGCTAGATGTGGGATATTTTTCAAACTTTCAGTGATTTTGTGCAAACTCGTGCAATTCCTTTGTATCGACGTCGCCTTCTGGGGTTTTTATACCAGCTGAAGAGGCCATCCAACAACCGACTAGTAAGCCACGTTTGAGGATTTTGATATGAAATAGCGTCGACTCAGGTCAGTTCTGTTTTTTTATTTGTTTCTCACCGTTTTCCGACCTGGGGAACATTGGCCGCTCTCCTCCGTGAAGAAGGCTTCACCCGTCGTTTGTGAATTAGTTAACCTCGTGTTATTGGTTGAGGTTTATTCCTCAATATTATACCTACTGTGCTTATATTTAATGGTATAGCATTTTATTCGCCGATAGTTTATTTGTGAGATATTATTAACCCTTTTGTTTATTGATTGGGGTTTAACTATCTGTAAATTGTAATTCTGTGTTTATTGAATTGTCCGGCAATCTATCTTCCAGGTACGATTGCACATTTTGTGAGATTCTGTATTAGCTACTGTACAGCTTCTGAAGTTTGCTATTGCATTTACTACCGGATTAGCTACCGTATTAAGTATTAACTATTGTTCTTGTATTTTGTTATAATTTAATTTTTTTTTGTTTGTATTCGCATTTTAATTACTTTATGAATAGTCGGAACTCCGTTAATAATTTTATTGGTTTATTTCATTTACCCATCGGAGAATGTTGCGAAAACTTGTGTTTTAGTTTTTTTGCTAAACCCGCTTGATTATTTTAAGCTTTTAGGTGCGTTATCGGACTCTTTTGGAAGGCCTCCCAATTCCCTGTAACGACCCTTGCGCGTTAATATAGTTTTTTTTATTAATTTTAGATTTTGCTTTAATTTTGTCTTTACGTCACTTAGGGGTCTTTTCGCAAGGTTGCGTTCCGGGTGATTTATTCAAGGATTTTATTTTGTTGATCCTTTAATATTATTATACAGTGTTCCCTATTATATATATATTTTTTTTTGCTGTAATTTTTTTTGTAATTACCACTTCGTGGATCTGGATCATTCATATGTTTATTTTATCTCTATATTAAATAGTCATATCTTCCTTGGATTATTTATTTATTTTGGTGGTGAATTATGTACCTTACCGTATTTAAGGCTTCAAGGTAAGTTGTTACTGAGTGTGTTGGTGTCCAAAGCCTTTGGCGCCCTCTTTTTATTTTCTCTTTTGTTTGATAGCTGGTCTTGTTCGAACCCGCGACCACACTCTGAGTTAGCCGACACCCCTTTCCTTTTGCTACGGTTTTGTGATCAGCGATATTAGCCGCCCACCAAAATATTTTATTTAGTGTTTATATATAAATATAGATAAAAAGAACGTAGCAGTATCTACTGATTGAAGCTAAGTAGGATTAGGTACTCAACTATGTCCAGTTCTATTATAAAGAAATGTTTAAATGTGGAAATAATTAAATTAAAGGACACTATTTAATGACAAAATTAATATGTTAATACTATTCGAAAATTGAAGATACAGTTGCAATGACATTATGAAGGGAATGCAGTAAACTGTTGTTTATTTGAAATACTTTAAAATTATTTAACAATGAATAACGAAACCCATTTCAAGGGATAGAAACAGTTTTAAAACATAAATTGTGTACCTGCTTGGAGAAAGTGGTGTGGATCTACCAAGTTATGCATCTGTTCTCCATTTGGTATACAATATTTTTAGGCGCAAATTTACCGTACCATTGAGCTGCAATATTTAAGTAAACCACGGCAGCATTATGTTAAAAGGTCTATGGAGTTATTAGCCTATCGTATCATGTTCACATCTGCCCACACACATACAGTCAGTGACAAATGTTTTCACCATTATTGTACCACTGAACCCTCTTTTCTGAGAAATATAAGAGGTAGGTAACTGTTATGATTCTAGTTTTGTTTTATTTCGGTAACCATAACGATGGTTGAATCTTATGTTTCTCTAGAAATAAATAAACATATTTTTGTAAAAGTTTAAAAGTTTTTCATTCAATCGTAAGTTGTGGTTTTGTGAATAAAGTCTGTCAGTCGATACACAACATAATTGGCGACGAGTGAAGAACGTCCTACGTGTCAAGTCAATGGTCTAAAATATAAATTTGTCAAGAGTCAAGTCGTAACGTCAAATTGTAGGTATACGTGTCTTTTAGATTTTAGAATGGCATTAATCGGCACAATCGAAGTCTTTAAAGTAAATGAGTCTGATATTACAACTTATCTTGAACGTCTCGAACAACGTTTCAAGTGTAATGATATAATTGATGAAGAAAAGAAGGTATTGTTAACGTTGATTGCAGCAGAAGCTTATAGTGTTTTGAAAGATTTATTAGCACCTATTTCACCAAGTGTAAAAAGTTATGTTGAATTGAATTCTACACTTACTGACCATTACAGGCCTAAAAGATTGATAATTGCAGAACGTCATAAATTTTACGGTGCCTGTCAACAAAAGTGATGATGATGTTAGAGCTTTCGCAGCTAAGTTGAAGAATTTGTCACAAAATTGTCAATTTGGAGCTTTCCTTAATGAAGCACTACGAGATAGGTTCGTATTTGGGATACGTTCAGAAAACTGCAAGCGTGAACTTTTGCGAAGGCATACAAAGTTGCTGCAGGAATGGAGCTGACAGAAGGTCAAATTAAAGTTATGGGTAATAATAGTGTGGCAGTAAATAAATTACGTTATCAGAGAAACAACATGAGCAGTAGTCAGTCGAGTCAAAGTAAAAATTGTCAAACAGTCCATCAGAAGTCAAATGAAAAGTGCAAGAGATATCGTCGTACCCGCTGGAACAATAGAAAATGTCCAGCTGTTAATTGGACATGTTACTCCTGCAACCAAACGGGACATACTTCAAAATCGGTATTGTGCAAAAATTATTTACACAACACAACTGGTGAAAAAACTTTAAATCAAGTCATAGATAGCTATCATAGTATCTTACCTTTACCTGGAGATATTTTTGCTAGTTCTCATATCATGGGTTTATTTTGGTATAATCGTTTAACTTATGGTGTAATTTCTGCACCATAAATATTTCAACTATCATGGAAACAATTTTATCTGGTCTAGATAATACAAAATGCTATCTAGATGATATTTTAACTCATGAATCTGGTGTAAGAGAATGTCATCAAAATGTTATCAATGTCATAGCACGTGTAAAAACATAAATATTATTCCAGCCTAAAAAAATATAGTATTTATAAATATTATTATAATGTAAAAGTCAATGACGGGAAATGCAAATTTTATAAAAGAGGTATAGTATTTCTTGGTTATAAGATTGATTCTAAGGCCATATATCCATTATAAGATAAGGTCATATGCATTCTAAAAGCACATTCAGCTCCAAATTTAACGCAATTGAAATCTTATCTTGGTTTATTGAATTATTATGGAACACTTATCCATATGCTTTCTTCGAAGCTTAAACCACTGTATGATCTGTGCAAGGCAGGTACTGAACTTAATTGGTCTGAAACGTGAGAACAAAAATGAGTTAATCATTATTAACGTCAAATGATGTATTAACTCATTATGTAACGAGGCGACTAACCGGTAGGCGAAGATTAAGAAGCAGATAAGTAGCTTCTGTCTTCGCTGAGGTCAGTCGTCCTCGTTTCGCTCCGAATTTCTCCGTCACTCCCGCCCTGACAAAATTTCAAAGACTTAGCATCTATTCAGAGTGGGGAACGATACGCTTCCCTATAAAACCGGTGCGCAGCCCACTTTCGAGGAGAATTTTCTGACCTCTCAGAGTCCAGAGAATTTGAGAAACATTTCCGAACGAGATTCAAAGCTAGTTTGCCAACAAACTAACTTTGAACTCTATTCTGTAGTTAAATTCATTCCGATTTGTTCTTCAAACAAGCCCCGGTTCTTTTGGAACATAGATTCAATTGACCAAAGCATTAATGCGAGTGTTTTCGGTTCACAAAGTAATACTTGTTGAATATAAAGTAAAATTAATTTTTAGATTAATTACCCCGTTCATTTCCCGTTGATTGTTCATTAACCCCTTGTTTCGCCGCTGGAGGACTTGGAGTTGTATGTGTATGGTCGTTTCGACTGCAATGTGCAATCCAAGCTTCCTTTACTAATTAACAAGCAGTATTTGTGTTAAACAGTACAGTTGTTAATTAGGACCCGTCCCAATCAAGTTTATGTGCTAATTGCGTTGTTACGGTTACTCAGGCAAGTGAAATGTATGCCTTACTGTCGCAACCCAATTGGTTTAGTAGATTTGGTGTTATTTGAACAATCAACCAGTATTTTGCCGTAATTAAATATTTCCTCCGCGAGGAAAGTAAAATTTAGAACGAGTATTCTTTGTATACACCTGGACTCATCCGCATTAATACATTCCGACTTTGAGTACACACTGTAATTTTTCCGAAAACCGAATTACAGACGCCATTAAACTCATTCCCTTGTAGAAAACTTTCACCTTCGTTGCTTATACGCAGCCCTGTCTGAGTGACATATCTCGCGCGCTCTCCCTGCAAACTCCCGTTTACTCAACTAAGTCTTAATTATCCTTATTCAATTAACCGTTTCAGTTTATTTAATTGTTCCTTATATAATTAATGTACATAAATGTAAATAGTATTTATAATTGTTCCGAATAATAAAATTGTTATTAAGGTTTTAACTCTCCAGTTATTTATTTACCCCTTATTCCGAACCCTGGTCAACTCAAGAGCTACCCTAGTGCACAAATAAATTCTGTACGTCAGGGGGAACGTTACAATTATAATCCAAAATTATAAGATCAAACAAACTTACCTAAGTGTAGTTCGATCATAATTATATGAAGCACTTCGCCCGAGATGATAACACTATGTAGTACACTCTTATTATGTATTAGTGCCACAATTTTTAAAACCATCAAAACTCCCGCTCTTACCCAAACTCCCTAACAATGCTACCAACCTTGTCATCACTCGACCATCCGATCGCAACTTAGATGATCTGGGATAGATTCACGGGTTGGGAGGGTACGATCATCTCGGGCGAAGTGCTTCATATAATTATGATCGAATTACACTTAGGTAGGTTTGTTTGATCTTATAATTATATTCGCACTTCGCCCTCCATGATAAAAATGTGTGTTATTTTATTTTATTTATTTATTTATGAACTACTAAAAGAACTGTTCTAAAATAGCTTTAGCAACTATTGCTCTTTACAAAGGGGTGTATTGTAAAATGTTACGAAATCTGTTGGCTTCTGTGACAACCAGTCAACATATGAATAATGTCTCAGCTTAAGCCTTTCCTCTTAGCTCTTGATGCGTACTATGGACCGAAAATACCTTTGTATCTATTCCACAGGTGTGTGGAACTCAAACCGTTCCTATGAATATTGCCAATCTTTATTAAGGACAATGTCTTCAACGATGTCCTGTTATACGTAGTAAGCACACAACTAGCTTTTTTGTTAATACTTCCAAGGCTACTGGATACTGTTATTAAGTAATCTACAACCTCGTTGGTGTCCCAGCTTCCACTATGTTTTGCTGTGGTTGTCTGGTTGGCTTAATATGGTGTATGCCTCTTAGAAATTTGTTGACATGGTAATCGGAACCTACTTCTGGCCCTGCTAGCAAAACGATAACGGCGAAACTAATGTACCATACGAGGTGTCTTCTCGGATACAGTCTGGTTAACAATAATAAATTATCTACAGTTATTCTTAAGGCATTCAATTACTTTTCTGAGCAAAACTTTAACCACTTCGTTACTCTGTGGTATATTGTTTTAATGTTGAATTGGTTATAGACGATATTGATACTTCTATTTGGTACCCTTTGGGAGAATAAGCGTTCCCCGCTAAGTGCCCTGCTACCAGGGCAAGTTGATTCCAAAGGGATGCCGCTTCCTAAAGATAGTAGATAACAGATTAATGTTGGTTAGAAATAAAGTGATTCTTTTATTGAACTAGATACAACCAACAGAAACCATGGCTGAGTTAGGCAGTAGGGGCTACAACAATATATTTTTGCCTTATCGTTTTACACTCTTAGTAACAAAGAACATGGCGGAAACGCATAAGTTTAACAATTCGTCCAAGGAGCTGTGAATGAATCAACATCAGTCGCATCAAGTTCAGACCTCGTAAATCAGAAAAGAATTCACTCAATCTTAATTTGAACAATCATTTACTTGATTTCATAAAAGCCTTAACTTACAATCAGTTCATATTAAGAGTCAAGAAGTACATCATTAGTAGCTGTTTTTACAGTGTACAGGAGTATTTAGAACCCCTAGTATAATGATAATTTAGTAACTTTATTGTAAAGCATTGATTGTCATATTTTGTTTGTGTGTTTATTCACATTATTGCTCTTATCCACTTTACTTGTATATTGTGACATGCTGCAAATATGTTTTTATCCATGAAAAAGCAGTTTAATAAAATTATTTTTAATATTATTAAGGATTTCTAACCCATGAATAAACTATCACATTTAGTATCGATTCTTAAGACAAACAACTCTTGTTTTGGGTAAACAAAACTTTGCTATTTTTGTAACCGCATAGTCTGCTAACTGTAATTTAGTTTCGGTGCTAATTTTTTGGATTCCGTGTCATTCTCTTTAGTATCTGCTGATTGAATATAAGATGCAAAATCCCAAATATTACGAGCTTCACACCAAGTCCATATTTCTCGTGCAACCTGATTTAGCTGTGGAATCAAATTTCCACCCATTTCATTTACATAAGTTATTGCCGTTGTACCTATTGTCCATTCTGAGTTAAGTTTCACAGATTTACAAACCGTTAAGCTCAAGAAGGAGCAGCACGGAGGTTAACAGCATTATATGCCTTTCTCCTTCGTTAAGGGGCGGGTATTTCTCCCTCCCCAATTTTTTAGTAAAAAGTCACCCATCAGGTATCGCTGACAAGCAGCTACCAAACGTCCTACCAATTGGGCAAACTCCTTAAGTGGTACTGTTGTTTTACTGAATTTACTAAGTACTCTAAGGAACTTAACTTGTTTTGGTATAGAAAGTTGTATTGTCATAATTCTGTATTAAAACGAACCTAAACTCAAGACCTAAACTTTTATAAGTTTTGCTACTTTCTTCGAAATTTATATGTAAACCCAACGTCTGTAAAACTTTACAAGTGCGCTTGTATTTTGTTTTGTACAACAGCACTCCCATTACCAAGCAAAACTATTCTTCTAAATAATTAACGGATATGAACGCTGCTGCCCTTTTAACCGAGCCATCACAGGTTTTATATTTAGTAAATAACAGGGATGTTGAACACGCCCCAAAAAAAACAGTAGTATACTCATACAACCGTTGGTTAATTACAATTCTTAACTTTTTTGTTCTTTTCTTGTAACTGAAAATAAGTGGTAAGCATATTTCAAATCTACAAGTCCCTTGCAATAATTTTAATAGCAGGGTTTTTATCTCTCAACTTAAAATGTTCCGACCCTCCAAATGTGTTTAACTTTTTCAAATTTAGAATTAACCAGTTGGAGCCATCGGCTTTTGAACAAGAAATTTTTTTACAAAATTTGTCTGTACATGGCTTATATAGTCCCTTGTAACAATTCTTTGTTATGAACTTTACAACAGTGTTTCCATTTCCCAACTTAAAATGTTCCGTTCTTTCAAATTAGTTTAACCATTGCAAATTTAGAATTAACCAGTTGGAGCCATCGGCTTTTTGAACAAGTACTGTACATAGCTTATATAGTCCCTTTTAACAATTCTTTGTTACGAATTTTATAGCAGTGTTTCTATTTCCAAACTTAAAATGTTCCGTTCTTTCAAATTGGTTTAACTGTTTTCAATTTAGAATTAACCAGTTGACGCAATTAGCTTTTGGAACAATACATTTTTTTACAAATTTTGTCCTTTACATAGCTTATTAGTTTTTGGTAGATCCCAGTTGACCAAGTGGTCTCTGGCGGTGGAAAACTGACATACTTAACGTAAAGGAAATTCTGTAACTTCGTATCCAACACGGTAGGATCTGAGGTGCACCTCTTCCACGACTCCAGGGTGTATTTAATCCCGTCTGCAAAATTATGCAGATTTGGAAGGAGTTTTCCAGCATCACCTAAAATCTCGATCAGTTGCAAGTCGTTATCGTGTCCACAATACCAGGGTCTAATTGTAATTGTTTTCCTTGTAACTGTTAATCTCTTTTAAGTGGCGGCTCACCAGCAGCCGACACAACCTCCAGTTTTACTTTTGGAGGAAAACCAATTAAAACTTTCTGGTAGTGAATTTTCTTAATGATACTCCTGCAACACATCCCGATTCAAACCTTCTTACAAAGGTTGTTCTCATCGTTCCACCAGCTCTTCGTTTAGGGGAGTTCTTAAGTTTGTGATGTTTGCCCTCCTGCCCCCCTCAGTAGTTTTCAGACTGACTGGTGCAACAAGCGATTCTGGTTTTGTTTTACTGTCCACTAACAGGTAAATTAATTTAAGAATCTATAGGCATCTAGGGTTTTTGAATTCGGAACCAAAGTGTAGTGGTACGAAAAACCCTGGTTACATTGTGCTACAGAGTGCGAAGAAGGGCACCAATGCTCAAACATCTAGTAGCTAAGCTAACTTACGGGTATGCGCAGAAATCATTGGTTTACTTTTCTACAGCGACCAACAAGGGGTTGCACTATCCACAGATTTTGGTGCATGAGCAGTAATCGCTAGTCAACGAGTATTTTACATGCTGACAAGTGCGCATGCGCGGTTAACCGATTTCTTCGGCACCTTGGGGTTCATACGCATGTATGAGCAAGTTTGTCTATACGCTTGCGCCTGCTCGTTCTTGAACAAGCCTCTTGCGCACCATGGCATTACGACGGTCGTAATGTGTGTGATAAGGATAGAAGCTTGCATTCCAACAACTAGTGTTGGAATAATTTTAATGCTAGATAAACATGAACACTTCAAACTACGAGAATTGAATGTATCCTAAGCATCAGCCTCCATGCGTACTGTACTTACATTGTTATAATAATCCGCCCTTCAGCCTTGCATCGTCGGATTGCACAACCGACGATCTCGTCGACGAGGAGGCCTTGAAGCGCTGCTAGAGCGCTCCATTCCAATATTGCTAGAATATTGAAACCTGAACTCATTGCCGGGGTCTTCTTGAAGCGCTGCTAGAGCGCTACATGCTATTATTGTTAGAATAATAGGAAGACGAACGAGCTCATCGCCGCTAGTTCGAACTTCGGTTGAAGCAGCTATGGGGGCGGGGCAAACTACACTCTTCATATCTTCTACTTTTGAGATCTCTTCTTTGGGTCCTTCAATCGTCTCACCACCATTTCCACGAAGTCCTCCACATCCAGTAGTTATTCCTAGAAGAACTCGGTGAACCCTAAATCCGCAGTTTTCCTATTTTCGAGGCACAAATGTTTTACACAACAACACGCACTAACGCACATAAAAGAGTGATGACAAGGTTGGTAGCATTGTTAGGGAGTTTGGGTAAGAGCGGGAGTTGTGATGGCTTTAAAAATTGTGGCACTAACACATAATAAGAGTGTACTACATAGTGTTATCATGGAGGGCGAAGTGCGAATATAATTACCTATTTTTGTCTCTTGCGACGCGAGCTGATATGGTTTAGGGACCGTATTAAGTCATAAAATAAATGGGGAAGATAGACCTGTTGTATTTGCATCGAGCACATGGTCTACAGCAGAACAACGTTATTCAAATTTAGAACGTGAAAGTTTAACTATAATGTGTGGTTTAAAAAATTTCACAAATATGTATACGAACGAAAATTTACATTACTAACAGATCACCAACCGTTGCAATTTATATTTGGAAAAAACAAAGGTATTCCGGTAACAGCAGCGTGGCATTACTCGGTGGGCTATAAGATTATCAGCATATGATTATGAAATACAATATAAAAAAGATAAACTAGTAGCAAATACTGATGAATCATTAAGAATACCAGTATCAAGCGATACTGAATAAATTTCGATTTTTTTATATTCGTTTAATTAAGTTGAAAATATACGATTACACGTCGGTGATATAGCAAATGAAACAAAAAAAAAAGACCTACTTCTGACAAAAGTTATTGATTTAAGGATGGCCAAATTCTATGAATGATGATAATTTAAAACCCTACTTTAACAAAAAGTATGAATTGTCAGTAGAAAATAATTGGCAATAAGGTAGTTATTCCAAAAACTTTACAAAAGGAAGTTCTAAATCTTTTTCATGAACAACATCTGGGAATTGTTAGAACAAAGATGCTAATGGTAATGAGATTATTGGTGGCCAGGAATCAATGAAGCTATTGATAAATTGATAGCATCATGCGAAATTTGTCAACAAGCACAAAAAGTTTCAAATAATAGCGTTTTACTACCGTGGTCTAGTGCTCCTAATAATTTTCATAGAGTCAATATAGATTTCTTTCAAGCGTACAATTATTCTTAATACTTGTTGATAATAAATCGAAATCGATAGATGTTAAATTGATGGGTAGCGGGTACAAAACAAACTATTTTTAAATTTAAAAAAAAATTTTTGCTTTTTGTCAAGCAAATTAAACCAATAAAAGCACCTCCATATCACCCTCAGAGTAATGGAATCGCTGAAAGAGGTGTACAAACAATTAAAAAAGATTTAGAAAAGTCACTTTTTCTTGAAAGGGGGAAAGAAATGAGTAAATATTTAATAAGTAGTCGCTTAACAAATTTTTTATTTACATGTAGAAATACTCCACCAACATTTTTCCAGCTGAAAGTTTATTTAAAATGAGACCAAGAACTAGATTTGATTTGATGAAAACGTCATTTAACACAATTAATAATCCTAGAAATGACTGATATTTCCACAAAAATCAAATTATATTCACTGAAGGAATTAGTGTATATTAAAAATATTCAATCAAAACTTTGGAAAAAAAGGAAGAATTGTGACAGTAGGTACCTACTAAGTCACAGTACTTATTTAGTGCAAGTTGATAACAATATTGAATTTGTACATGCTAATGATATTAGATCAGATCCTTCTATGGAAAACATTGAAAACTCTGTAAATGTTAAATTAGGTACATCAATTAATGAATCTTTATTATTATTTCCTAAGAAGTGTGAACCTGAAACTACTGTTGTACAGGGAAACGACAATTCTGGTGTAATTCCTAAATTGCATAACGATCATACACCAATGATTAGAACGGATAAAACTGTAAACCCTGAACAAGTAGAGCATAATAAAATTACACGTTCGGATAGGGTTATTAAAACTCCCAAAAGATTAAACTTCTAACAAATAGTTTTTCTAGGAGGAGAATGCTATGATTCCAGTTTTGTTTTATTTCGGTAACCATAACGATGGTTCAGTCTTATGTTTGTCTAGAAATAAATAATAGCTATTTATGTAATAAGTAGGTACATAATCTAAGACTTTATTTGGCGAGTCTTATTTTATTGACGAGCGAGCTTGCGAGCGAGGCTAATAAACAGGACGAGACAATAAAGTCAGATTATGTACGAGTTGCATACAAAGTTTTATGTTCGACTGCTAAAATTGGTTCATTATCGAAAAAAATTCAGTTTAGAAATTTGATATCTATTCTTGACAGACGAAAATTTGGTTTGTAATATATAGTTGCCATTGGAAAATTGGATACGTCACAGTGTGCTTTTGCTGTTGCTTAGCTACTTGTTTATCAAATGGATAGTAGTTGTTTTTAGAAAAGCAATTTTTATTTTAAATTTAAAATAAATATGTAGTATAAAATATTATTAGAAATGGAAAATGGTCTTTTAAGCAAAATGTAAACATGTAGTTCTAACTAAGAAACTTGTGATGAAATTAAAAATATCGCTGCTACCGCTAAAGATTTTCCGATTACCATTAAAATCCAGGCATTTATAATTAGGAAGAAACATATAATGCCCATCGCAAATGGTGTTCTAATAAGAAAATTAAAATAACTTGCGAAGACAGCATCTTAGCAATGTATTTACTTACAATGTAAATTTAAATGAATTTATTCTGATATTTATTTCGACATTGACAGCTAACGTACAGTTCGTACTTTATAGTACTAGTAAAATAAAGTAACTTTATTTTACTAGTACTATAAAGAGCTACTTTATGACCGCAAAACTATGTCATAATATAATGCAGTCGTACATAAACATATTTTTGTAAAAGTATAACGCCGTTTATATTGTTTTACATAATTATGTTGGTAATGCTGTTAACAAGATTAAATCAAATAGCGAAACGTGTTATACTTCTCAGTAAAGCACTAACTGTACATAATTGAAAGTATAACTGAACAAAAACTTTCTGGTTAACTTTTAATATTGAACTGCAAAATACAGTGTTTCCTACACATGCTTTGACTGTCTTTAGATTTTTTTTATAATTTTAGATAAAGCCCTACTGACTAAAAAGGGGTAGTTGTCACTTCTGACAGTCGTCTACATAACCTGTAACCACGTTGAGTCAAACGTGATGACAAGCGTATCCGTACTCTGACCACAACTAATTAAGAAAAATCACGGCACTCTAGTTTTGATAAGTGAGAAACATCAGAGGTTGGTTGAACGTTCCCGTAGTTACCGCGTTAAACATCTATCAGTTTCATTTCATGTGTCGGAATTTAATGTTTATAACAATGTTTTTGTGCTTAACAGTGATTTAATTCTACATTATTAATACCATTCGTGATATAATTTCCAGATTGTTATATTAGAGCTTGTTGCTTAACAATTTCGATTAAAATAACAGAATGTTTTTCGCAAAATAGCTGAGCAACGAACGCTAGAAGCAATCTTCAAATGTTATTGGAAATATGTATGTATCTCTTTATGGTATTATACAAATATTAGCTGACTTAGGAGATTGTCGAATTTGAATTCCTCCTGTACGTTTATGTAAGAATGCCGCGGTCTGTATTGCTTAACTAAAATAATAAAATTATATTAGACATTTTCGAAAACGGCAAATTTCAGTTTCTGAGGCTATTTCAGTAGTACTTGCAGATATCTAAGATCAGTAAATGAATATCTTTTCGTAAGGAGTAGAATAACTACATTGTTAATTTGATTACTAGCCAGTTGCGCCGACTCATTAAATCTTGCCATTTGCGCCGCTTAAATTAAATCTTTAGGTAAAGATAGCCATTTGCGCCGCAGTTTCTTAATCCCACTGGAATGTAATAATAAGCAGTATCTGGACTAACAAGGTGTAGTAACTTAATATGAAAGCAAACCATTAATGCCTCAATTTGCTATTTTGTCAACATAAAAACTTATTACATAGAAATGCACCTTCTCGTCATCATTCATCAATAACGATGGAAGTATTAAGTAAGTAGCTTGTATCAACTCTATCAAATGATTGCTATTGATGATTACTATTGCTGCTTGTTTTTAAAGTTTCAATTTTTTTTAACTTTTTTCTATCTCTTTCAAATTATTCGTGTAATAAAATATCACTGCCGGACAATTGTTTGTTTTTTCTTAAGATTGTAAAATTACACACAAAAAAAATTGACTCAATCATTTATTTAGAGTTTGAAAGGTGTGAGTTTGAAGTAATATTGGTCCAGCTCTTATTATTCGGACTTGAAGTACCTAGGTATTTAATTGTTTGTGCGGAATTCACCTGTAGGGTTTAAATAACTTGCTTCGGAAATTACCAATACCTGCAGAATAAATAAAAAAAAATGTTGGCTTCTATAACAGAAAATTAGTTTAAGTTACTAAAATCTCCCCCTAATGGTTTGCCTTAAGATATTGATATTGCATTCGGCGCAAATGGCAACTTTTACTTGAAACAAACATTTAAGCAGCGCAAACGGCAAGATTTAATGAGTCGGCGCAAGTGGCTACGGCGCAAATGGCAAGACACCGTTAATTTTTGTCTGTAACTGATTTCGTATTTCGTAAAGTACTGGAGATCTCCATTTGCATCATTATGTTCAAACATCCAGTTAAAAGTTATTCTTATTAGTGAACATGCCGCATCCGATTAAAAACAAGTACATTAGTAAAAATATGTTTCGTATTTTTCGTTAATATAATCTTCCTATATACCCTGAAGTAATTACAAAAGAAATATAATTTACTTATTAGGTGAATACAACAGTTATTGCGGATTTACTTACCAAGCACACGCATGCCTAAAAGTGTTTTCATCGTGCAGATTTTATTAACATCTCAACCCAGAACAGATAATAATACATTGGTGTTCATTCACCCTCATTTGTGCTACCTAAAACAATATAAAATTCATTAGCACGCAAATTTTCCCAACAACTGCAGGCACAAAGCAATAGAGGCTAGTTATTTGACTTTACCACGTACCTACCAACGTGGCTACCTGGGTGGGTAAACTACACCGTAATGGTTACGGCCAGTGTTCCTTGATGACTTGTGATTGTTTGTTTTCTTGGATAGGGTTCAATCAATTAATATGAAGAATTAATATAATTAATAATTTAACAAACTTTACACAATAATGACTCTTTTGTTGTATACTAAGGCTAAACCATACACTGGCATTATCCCATTAAAAACCAGTAAACACAGCAAATACAGTGAAGTCCATTTATTGTGCAATATCGCCATATTGCAAGTTAAATGGTGCGCGCACTTTATCATTGGAATATAGGCAACCCATTATACACTGCCATCACTTTTGCCCCCTGCTTACTGATTTTGATTATTGGTTGTTAAATTACACAGTGTTTTTTTTTAGTTTTTAATACAGAACAAGATTAAAACTAACGATTTATTAAAAACATGATTTATACAGACGAAAAAAAAATTGAAATCTGTATACTGTATCACTCCGGATTATCATTAGGTAACGATAGGAATCATTTTAGTGTAAAATACCCTAACAGACCAGTTCCTAATGTGTCTACAATATCAAGAACATCTAGAAAATTTGCAAGTGCAGGCTGTGTGGCACAACGTGAAAAAAGAAATCAACGTAAAACAGTAACACATGAATTTGTACACATTTCTATTTTTTCTTGGTCTGTATAAATGATATTTTCAATATATCGGTAGTTTTCAATCTTGTTCTGTATTAAATATTAGAAAAAATGCACAGATCTCGCAATTCTTGCAACCATCGTAGGGTGTTGAAAACTAACACGATATATATGTAATACGGTAATCGAATATACAGAGTGTGTAAGAATTGTGGTGTAGGTTTCAGGTACCTAATGCAAGATATCGCACTAAAAAGGAAACTCATTTTGATTTTGTATGTAAGTAATCAATAATAAAATTTTTCAAGTTGAACGGCAGCTACACATTTAGGATACGACGCCGACGGAGAGATGCAAGTTCGTGTTTTAAACAATAGTTTTGAGCAAAACTTTAATTAATGTCGATAAACCAAATACGGCTTACAATTCGTGGTATACGATTGGCGATTGGCTAAGGAAACAAATTATTAAAAAAACAATATTTTGATGGTCTAGTGTTGTTTTCTGTAATGCTAGTGAGACAACATGATGGAAAACTGGATATTCAGATGTGAAAATCTTACAGCGATCATTAGAAAAACACAAATGTAACGAACACATTTCTTCAGCCTGAAAACTTGTTGTTTTGGGAAAACAAAATATTACTGCGGTAGCATTGACTTTATTTTTTTACATTTTTAATACTAAGGCTGTACTTTGAAGCTATAGGTTAAATTTACACAGCATTTATTCTAAATTTATTAGGACACTATTTATTATTTTATTATTTTTTCTTCTTCTCCCATTCTTGCCATTTATGTTTATATTATATATTCTAACTTGATAATAAGCACCCCATTGACTGTTGCTGGATATTTACATTTATAGTTGATATAATTTGTTGATGTTTAAATATTTCACAATCCTAAAAACAGCGATTACAATCGACAATTAAACGATCAATGGTAAACAACTTTAGCTATTATCACTGAATGTACTCATCAAGCAACTCTATTTTGAAAGAGCAGCATTCTTTATTGTTACCAATTTTGAACTTTGACGACTGTAAGTTCAGGAAGCGTTTGCCAGCTTTTTTGATATCAGCTTTTTGTCTTTGTTTTATCCAAGGAATAACTTTACCTGAAGCTTGCACCACCATTTTTATACATTCTGTATAATGAACATGGTTTTGGTTTATATAATATATATAATGGTTTATTATAACGATAACAATACAAATACCAAACAGACTATTATAACAGACTAGAATACCGAGTGGTTGGTATCTGAACAGGAAGTACATTGCATATATCACGTTTATCCGAATTCCTGCTCCTAATTGTTATGGAAAAAAATGGTAATATTGGTAATGGGAGTAAACTAAAGAGAATAATATTCCGCCTTAAAAATTCTTTGTGTACTATTTCTTTAACATAACAATATAACATTTAAAAATGTAGCTATTCAAAAAATACGAGGTGCTGCACTAGTCAAAACAAAAAATACTCATATTTTTCGAATGTACCTTCATATTTAAATTTTATATATTTATTTTTATATTAGGTATTTATTATACAAAGAATTCTTAAAATTGAACGACGCGGAGGTTTGGTACCAATTTTTTTCTTAAAAATGGCGAGGAGGAATTGGCATAGATGTGATAAACAATGTAAACGGCCTATGTTCATGGATATGACCAACCACTTGGTATAAATCTTGCTTACTGGGCTAAACTAATAAACTAAGTGAATATACAGGGCGTAGAATTGAATTATGCGACATAGCCAATACCAATATCAATTTATTCCATACAAACGGGGAGCTGCGCGGAATATTATTCTCTTTAATTTGGTACCATTACCAATTTGTTCCATAAAAATGGGGAGCAGGAATTCGCATAAACGTGATAAGCAATGTAAACGGCTTATGTGCGGGTATATGACCAACCACTCGGTATAAATGTTGCTTACTTGGCTAAACTAATAAACTAAGTGAATATACAGGGTGTCGAATTGAATTACGCTACATAGGGAATTCAATGATAAAATTTTAAAAGTTCCTTATTTCGGGAGGCAAAACCCTCAGCTTGGCAAAATTTTGCGAAGATGCTTATAAGCTGTTCTGCAGCTCGATTACCGAAGTGTTTAATTGCGCAATCAAAATATATAATTTTAAAATGAGAATAAATCAGAAACGAATTAATGCTTTAAGACAAAATCACTTAAGACTTTTACGACAGGTAGTACAATATAAGTGTTTATATTATAATATAATATTACAGAATATCAGCAGAAGAAACATTTAGTAAAAATAGATTATTATTACGTTCTGAACATTTTGTATTTTTTGGTTTTGTTTTCTTTTCGAGTGAAGGTATTCACAATAAAAATATTTTCGGATATTTTCTAAGGACAGAATTAACTCTTCTGCGCAACCGCTTACAGAACAACGCGTGTTGTCCGACAACGCAAGCAACTCCGCATGCTCGCACCCTGCTTAGATCCCGCGTGACGATATTTCGTGACGCGAGAACCTATAACTTGCTTCCGTATAAGTGTTTTCAACACTAAAAATAAATTTAACAGGTGACAGACAATAATTAAAATCAGTAATCTGGCGCGAAACTCAATAGCAATGTATAATGGGTGGCCTATATTTCAATGATATTGTGGCCGCACCATTTAACTTGCAATATGCCTATGTTGCACAATAAACGGACTTCACTGTATGTTGATTTCACTGCACGAATACGAATACAGCGCCCGAATTCTAGAAACTAGTGTAGGTATACCACTAGAGGCAAACGTTTCGCAACGGTTTCGATGTCAACGTGCAGGTTCATAACTGATCTTCTGGGCGTCAAATATATTGTCCGTTAACTCTGAATGTGATACATTTATACGCGAATGAATTTACATTATTTTACAACTCGGCTACGATTATTAGTCGTTTTATAAAATGGTGGAGTACGATTGTACATGTTTTCAACTGAATATAAAAATAATTTAATTCTTTATTTAAGTGTTATGATAATGAAAATGTTGTTCTTTTTATTTTAAGTACGAATTTACTATCCCCAATTACAGAAACTATCGTACGTATATTACTACTATAGGCAAACGCGTCAAATATATTGCCCGTTAAACTCCGAATGTGATACATTTATACGCGAATGAATTAACATTATTTTACAACTCGGCTACGATTATTAGTCGTTTTATAAAATGGCGGAGTACGATTGTACATGTTTTCAACTGAATATAAAAATAATATAATTCTTTATTTAAGTGTTATGAAAATGAAAATGTTGTTCTTTTTATTTTAAGTACGAATTTACTATATGCTTTTAATACTGAGTAGTAGCAGGAAGTGTGTGCAGTGCAGTGCAGTCGCATCGTAGCTCTGGCCTTAAATAGATTTATCCAGCTCTATATCTTAGAAAAAAAATTATATCTAACATCTACAATAAGATAAATTCTTAATTATGTCTATTCTTAGTAAATTAGGTGTTTGTGCCTACCAACTAAATGCATACAGGGAAATTGTCGGTATGCGATGCATGTAAATTTCCAATACACTCCACATGTTCGGTCCTCAGGTGTGATGAAATCACTTGTATTTCGGCCAAGGACAAGCGATTTGCAATTGACTGCGATAAATGCACGAGCCAACGAAACGAGATATCTGAGCTAAACCAGCTTCTCATCGAATTGCAGAACGAAATAGACAATATGAAGCAGCTAAATGAAGCAAATACAAAAATTTCCCTAATAAATTCATGTGACCGGGAACAAATTATATGCGAAATCGCGGACAAAATCTCAGGCCAAAAAATATTATCATTTTTAACATCGAGGAAACTGCTCAACCCGCCGCGAACCTTAGCAAGTGTATTGATATCAAATCAATTGCAGATGTTCCTGCAGACGGGATTCATTGCCAAAGTACGTTATATTCCGCGACGACCACAAAATAGATCACAGTGGTGGTACATGGGTCTATCTGCGAAATGATATTGACGGACATACAATTCTCGGACAACAAAATTATCAGTTCGATACCGATGAATTAAATTCGACCTGGTTGATGTCAGAATTTCAAATTTTAAATTGGTAAACTGCTGTGTCTATCGACAGCCAAATTCTTCAGAAGACCAAGATTTAATACTAATAAACACTTTAACAAATGTGACCGAATAATGCTCTATACCACTCTGCACTCAAATTTGGCAGAAATCAGAAGTAATCGAGCCGCAGCCTTGTTCGTGGCAATGTATGCAAATTTAAACCTGGTAAATAGTAGATAGGTACTTCAACGAAGACTTGATAAAACGCCTAACCGTTTTACATAGAGAGTGATTTTACCTTCTGCTTACAACTTATGAAATATGTAGAAATTATATCGTATTTTGTACTCAGCCCTCCCAAAGGAAACTGTCAGGAGCAGTCACTGTTTAACAGTGATAGTGTTAGTAAGTAGGTAGGTACCATTAAAATTTGTAATATACAGGGTGTCTCTAAAAGGTCTATGCACACAACCATATATTCCTGAGCCCAAAATAGGACGATTTAATGTCACTCTTTCACTTCTATACACAAGTGCTTCGTTAAGGTGCTACCGAACGTCACAGACATTTAACATCTATTTTATTAAATAACAAGCTATTATTTTTAACATATGTTACGTGTAGAGCTGGGAATGAGGATACACCGATGAGGATTACCCGGGTACAACGCACGTTACCCGCCCATCTTGTGCAAACCACGAAACGAAACTAAAAATTTAAATTTATTAAGGGCAGGCTGCAGTTCGCTTCCGTATGTACTACTGAGAACCGAATTCGCTACCTGGGATAGCCCAATTCGCTCTCAAGTATCTTATGCCGCTTGCGATCGTTAATGTGATTATTTCAAGTCCTAATGAGTCGGTACCAATAAGTTAACGTTATTTACACTTAGTGTTAAGTTATTATTTTCATATCATCTGTAATTTCTCAGTTTTGGACAATCACAAATGTTTATATTATTTTATTATAATATGGTTTTACCAAAGTGATATAAAGTTAAATTACTATTTATTTACAAAAAGAAATACTAAAAGCAACAAATACTAACTAATGCTACATAACATATTGGCTTCACAAAATGTATGGTTTAACCAAGAATGCATTAAGAAGAAAATTATTCTATAAAATATATGCATATAATGCATTATAATACCGCAACTACACTAAATCTGTAAGAAACAGATTTTACCACACTTTGGGTACCTATTAATTAAACCCGATTGGTATCTCTCAATTTTTCTCAATTTTTTCTTGAAAAATTTAAATTTTTGTTTTGCGATAACACTGGAATCATAAATGAGCTTACTACCGTACAACTTCCATAATTTAGGGACATACTCAAAAGTTCCATCTACATACAAAGATGGCGCACGAAAACTTAATAATATGATTAGCTTTATCGTTTTGGCATAAAAACATTTCAGTATTGTTTGGTTTTACAGGATATTGGTCTAAACAATTCTGTAAATCCTCCAAGTCCTTAGGTAGTTTTGGTCGTATTGATCGTCGACCACGATACATATTTTTTCGCACACGATTAAGGTCAGAGACGGTAACCGTATCGATATTGTTAGCTCTCAGTTCCTTATGTATAATTTTCATAGGTCTCTGGCATAAACCTGCAGGTTGTATTGACTAATTACTTTAAATAATCACGTTAACGATTGTAAGCTGTTTAAGATTGTTGGGAGCGAATTGGATTGTCATTAGGAGTATAAAGATACAGACTGGATCGAACTGGTCTCTGCCCTTTACTAACATCGGACTTTATCTGAGTCTCCCCACAACCATCTGGATATAGTTATTATACCTAGAACAAAAATCACTGCGGCAGCTTGCAATTGCTCAGTCATTTTCAAGAGGTCGGGGTTGTCACAGATGCCATTGTAAACTGCAGTGTAGAATCAAAAAATGCAAATATAGAACATCAGGAGTTCTATGTACTAATTCCAAAAAATGTCACTCAAGCTTGTCCTGTTGAAACAAGTAGCCTGGCAGAATCATACTTTTTTATTCCTAATTTCACATTTTCATTCTATTATTAATACAATCAACATATTTTATACTTTTAATATTAATAAATAAAATTAAAGGTTTTTTCCATTCTATCACATCGCTAAATTCATTTCTACCCAAGTGGGTTTGGATAGATCACAGATTACCAAGGTAAAGCTAGAAACTAAATATTTTAATTCGACATTAACCAGACCTTTTGATAGAATATAGTCTACCCGGGTAACGCTAGATTTACCCAATTTCCGACTATACCTGTAACATATACCTACATAAAAACATATTATTAGGTAAATAAGAAAATATTTTGGAATATAAACAATGGCGGTCAGTTTAAATGTATGGTAGTAGAACAAAGCATTACTTGAATGATAACCAATTTGCGTAGAAACCAATTTTTGCTTCAAGGCATTATACTATTACCATATTACTCAAAGGGCCAATATTATAATCTCAGTTTAAACCACAGCATCCCAGTCATAGTTGAGATTTCAAAGGGAAATTTTAACGGGGATTGTGTGGTTAAACCGAGATTGTAATACCGGGCATTACAGTTACAGTTAGATTTTGCCTCAAACAGACTGCAGAGTTACATCAAAAGTAATATAAAGTGTTTCCAAAATGGATGAAAGTCCATTTGGCAACCGCGAGATTCCGAGTTTGAGACCGAATATATAACCTCAACAGTCAGCCACCTCCGTACTATATCCGGAAAAAAAATCGACCTAAAACAAGTATTGTCAATCAACTTAATTTTTTCAAAAACAACAAAAACTGTTCAAATTTTAACCATATATTTTCTGCGTTTATATCTACTTACACAAAACATGAAACAGCATACCTGTTTGAAAGAATACGTTTCAACATGAAGATATTTAATTTTTCCTTAATTTATGAAAAACTAAAATTTTGACTTGGGTTTGTCAACGAACTACCAAATATTGTTATATATTTGGAATTTGAAATGCATATGACATGTTACATTTAGAAATCGTAATGTTTTATTATATCAGTCTATAAATAATAAATATTAAATAAAATATCGATTTTAACGGGAAATAACATATTTATTTGCTTTATACGTATTTCGGCATCAATGTGCCATTGTCAAAAGCATATAAGATATTTAATAACAAATGCAAAATGATTTATATAGTAATTGCTTGATTCTATTAATTTAACACTGCGTGAAGCAGCTGGCCCCAGTCAACCCGACGGAGGTCAGTCGCTTATCAGTGTTTTTTAAAAAGATATCTATTCCAAAATCTTCAGTAAAGGAGAATCTAAGAGTTCAATTTGCTCATTCATTAAAGGTATGTTGTTTTTTGTGATTTTATAAATTAAAAAATTTCTAAAATATTTAATTTGTTTTTGTTATCAGAAAAGTGTAAAAACTTAATTGTATTATTAGATGTTAATGTGTGATTTTGTTCTAACAAATATTTAGCATAATTTGATTTATGTGCATGTTTATTTTTGTAACAACGGATATGTTCTTTTTGCCTAATACTGAAATCTCTAATTGTTTGACCTATATATAATCACAAAAAAATTGACTGTAAAACAATTAATAGATGTAGAAGAACTAATATTGGTGCATAAAATAGTCAATAATTTACAAAAGAATAGCCTAGAGTATAAGAAAAATAAAGACAAACACAACTATAATACAAGAGGAAAGGAGCAGTACGCCACAAAAGCAAAACGGACCAAGAAAGGAAAAAGGAAAATATCAGGAGACGCATTAAAAAATATAACCAACTATAGATTTAGTAGATTATGTAAACATTATATGTAGATGCTCTTATACCAGCAAATAAAGCTGACAGAGCACAAATAGATTAAATAAATAAAAAAAAATAAATACAAAAATACTAATTGCATAAGACTGTATTAAGATAAAATCAAAGACAAAGCGAATATTAATATCAATTAGTGTGTACGAATATGAAATATTTATTCCTACGGCAATTTAATGTGATCAAATAATTGCTACATTAAAAGTATTTGATTTTTAAGGAGCCGGATTCTTATTTGTAGTCCCAGTTAGTCGTCGCAAGAATATAACTAAAAGAATGAATACTTAATGATGTATAAATTAATAATTTTATTATTTTTAATATAATACAATAATAGGGGTGGAGGTATAATTCTTGCATACCACAAAGGAAAGTTTTCTAACACAGGTGTTTGGTTGTTATACATAGGTATGCGAGGTGCACCTAATTCTAAATAAAACTCCTTTATGACGTTTATGCTCTTTACTGCTCGCTGTCTTGATGCACACTCATTCTAACAAAAATTGTTTTTAGTAATGTCTAAGGTAACTTACCAGGGATATTGCATAGCTTTGATTTCATATAGAAAAAAATGGAGGTGCAAACCTCCCCTGGACTTTCCCATATTAAAAATAAACATTCGTTTTTGGTATTCAACAGTATTGTTCGCCACAACCGATAAACTAAACTTGAAAATTAGTATATGGAAAATTAACACAAGTGCCGATTATGTTCATCTGCGCATGTGTGATTATTTATATTCATAGGCTGCTAGGATTAGCCGGCGACACGGGACAAGGAATTCCCGTCCCGCGCATGGTCACTTGAACATATCGGCACTTACAAATTTCACCCTACACTGTTTTAAAGTTCAAAATTCACGAATTTCTCATTAACCGTACATTTTAGCCATATAAATGCCTTATACTATGTGATAGACAATTCAATTTTGCATTCAATTATATAACAGGGTGTTTCATTTAAAATAACAAAGTTGCTTATTGTACTGTGAAAACCAAACACCCTGTATACGTGATATAAATTTAGAAAAATGTAAATTTATATACTGAACAACTTTTATATTTAAACTTCTTTCATATTTTGACTAATAAAGGCGCTATAGGAGCATCAATTTCCGATTTTCAAAATCTCGTAGAGGGCGCCACAGTGGAATTCTGGCGTTCATCAAAAAACAAAAATGTAGCTAATACCAAGCTGCATAAGTGTAGAAAATTTAAACAAAATCCTTAGAGCAGTTTTTTTGTAATAATTTTTCAAAAATTTCAAAATTTTTGGAAGAGCGCCGTTGCTACCGTTTTTGGATTTAGTAAATGATTCTTTTACTTGGTATAGTACAGCCAAAGGGCTTTCAAACGAGTTGTTGCGGAACCTGATCAGATAACTGGTTTTTGAGTTATGGGGCGTTAAATTCGAAATTTTGAAAACTTCATAGCAACCGCCATTTTGAAGTTAGAGAGTCCGGTAAAAAACTGTTTTCCTTGAATTATGCCCTTCTTTCATATTCCCTACTCAGATTTTCAAAATTCCCCTTCTGAAAAAAATGATACCAAAAAAACATGTCTAACTTCCGCTTCCGGTTTCGGATGTTTTTGAAAAGCTTATTTTGTCGATGAATTTTGGATATACCCCTTCATTTAAAATTTCATCAAAATCGGTTCACTAGTTTTTGCGTTAGAGGCGTTACATACACACACACACACACCCACCCACCCACCCACCCACCCACAGACAGACATTTTTTCTAGACCACTTTTTTAGGCTCCTGGGGGTCCAAAACACCCATTTCCGTGAAAATCTCGATTTCGAAAATTTTCATGATATCAATACTTCCCTATACCAGTAGTGGTATGGGAAAGTAATAAAATTTAGGTTTATGCGCAGCGTTGCTACATTTACAGTTCTTCAGGATCAAGTTTCTGTATGCAGCGAAATATTTTAAGAAAACAGATGGTGGCTTTAATATTAAAATGTATCAAACTTTCAGGTACTACACTTTTTACTTTCCCATACCACTACTGGTATAGGGAAGTATTGATATCATGAAAATTTTCGAAGTCGAGATTTTCGCGGAAATACGTGTTTTGGGTCCCCAGGAACCCAAAAAAGTGGTCTAGAAAAAATGTCTGTCTGGGTGGGTGTGTGTGTGGGTATGTGGGTGTGTGTATGGGTGTGTAGGTGTTGCATATACTGTGGCTTCTTGTGTGAGTATAATCGTGTACTGTGACTGCTTCTGGTATTGTGACATCTTACACCCTGATGTCACAATATTTTACTAGTTTTTCGACAACTACACGTCATATTATGACGTAAGAACAAAACTTTTTGACATTGTGTATAAGATGTCACTATCCACCATCTAGCACTGTGATCACACAGCTATTAGTGTGGCATCTTTTCGTCTGCTGTGTCGTAGCGTCACCACCATTAAGCGGCATTCGGAGTTACGTTCTTCAAGGTCTGTTGCGAATCGCTTCCCAACTGAGGGCATGGGGGAGCGGGCGGGTGTTGTAACACCGGCAACATCGCGTCGCTATCGACTTGACGAGCAATATTCAGCATATTTATCTTTTATCTTGAATTGTAGCAGCGCACAGTGGTTCAGGTTATATGGGCTTGCGGAAGAAACTCACTATCCCAAAAAGTACTTATTCGATTTGGATGAAATTTGGTTTCGGGGGGTTCACAGGATCACCGAGTTCAAATCTGATTTCAAAATTGTATAATACAAAATGGCGGACGTTTTTGTAATAGTTTAATAGATTTGGGTGAAGTTGGTTTCAGGGGGTTTTCAGGATCACCGAGTTCAAATCTGATTTCAAAATTGTAAAATTCAAAATGGCGGATTCAATATGGCGGACGCTTTTGTAATAGTTTAGTAGATTTGGGTGAAATTTGGTTTCGGGGGGTTTTCAGGATCACCGAGTTCAAATCTGATTTCAAAATTGTATAATTCAAAATGGCGGATTCAATATGGCGGACGTTTTTGTAATAGTTTAATAGATTTGGGTGAAGTTGGTTTCAGTTGGTTTTCAGGATCACCGAGTTCAAATCTGATTTCAAAATTGTATAATTCAAAATGGCGGACTCAATATGGCGTATGCTTTTGTAATAGTTTAGTAGATTTGGGTGAAATTTGGTTTCGGGGGGTTTTCAGGATCACCGAGTTCAAATCTGATTTCAAAATTGTATAATTCAAAATGTCGGATTCAATATGGCGGACGTTTTTGTAATAGTTTAATAGATTTGGGTGACAATTTTACTACAAGTATTTTAATAGTCACTGATACCAAATCTGATCTCAAAATTGTATAATTCAAAATGGCGGATTCAATATGGCGGACGTTTTTGTAATAGTTTAATAGATTTGGTTGACATTTTTACTACAAGTATTTTAATAGTCACTGATACCAAATCTGATCTCAAAATTG
Organism: Hemicrepidius hirtus; assembly: GCA_963082805.1. Classification (NCBI taxonomy): domain Eukaryota; kingdom Metazoa; phylum Arthropoda; class Insecta; order Coleoptera; family Elateridae; genus Hemicrepidius; species Hemicrepidius hirtus. Next base: position 25,755,522 of record OY720159.1, read on the forward strand.
TATAACTCAAAATGGCGGATTCAATATGGCGGACGTTTTAGCAATAGTTTAATAGATTTGGGTGACATTTTTACTACAAGCATTTTAATAGTCACTGATACCAAATCTGATCTCAAAATTGTATAATTCAAAATGGTGGATTCAATATGGCGGACGTTTTAGCAATGGTTTAATAGATTTGGGTGAAATTTGGATTTAGATATTACATAGGTAGGTACAGGTACTTATAATAGATTTATAATTTGTTGATGGTGTATACACGTAAATTAGACTGTTGTTTGCTTTAACTAAAGGCCGTTATCAATATAACTATCAGTGCATATAATTTAATGTAATGAAAATACAGCTGTTACCATATCAAAATCGGCCTAGGGCCCATAGTGGTGCATTTTATATGGGATCGCGGAAATAATTGTTCTCCTGCTGGATATGCACCAAAGGGTATGTTTTATGATTGGATTCATCTTATATGGTCAATGATTAGTCATGTAAAGCAATAAAAAATAGGTTTATATACAAGGTGTTTTTTTATGGGACACTCCTTGTAACTTTTTTACTACCACCTTATTTAACCTAATTTGCTATTACAAATGAAGATATTACCTAAACACAATATAAATCTCTGATTTTCCCAATCAATTAAAGGCACCTACAAAGAAAAATTTGAAATAAGGATAAAGACTTTCTCGTCTCGACATTTTGTCCAGTTGCACTGGTTACCTAATATGGGTACTATTAAAAAGATTGCAGATTATTACAGTTGGAACCGATTTTATAATGAACCTAAGCGGTTAATGTATAATTAGTGCAAATGCCAACACGGCGATCGTTGGCGCAAGAAAGTTATGATCAATTGAAATAATAATTTAGGAGAAGAAAAAAAACATTTGATACACATACGCGCGATATCCATTTAAAATGTAATATCATTATTATTTTTGGATTTTTAATAGCCTATCATAATATGTACTTTCAACCAATATAATAGTACATTATAGGCCGAGGTAGAGAAGACACTTTTCTCAAGCAAGCAGTATTATTTAATAAGCTGCGTCTATATACTATTTTTTTTCAATAAATATTAAATAAAATATCGATTTCAACGGGAAATAACAAGATTTATTCGCTTTATACGTATTTCGGCATCATTGTGCCATTGTCAAAAGCTATATAAAATATTATAACAAATGCAAAATATAGTAACTCCTTGATTCTATTATTTTAACACTGCGTGAAGCAGCTGGCCCCAGTCAACCCGTCGGAGGTCAGTCGCTTATCAGTGTTTTAAAAAGATATTTATTCTCCTTTACTGAAGATTTTGGAATGCGCCCTCTACGAGATTTTGAAAATCGGAAATTGATGCTCCTATAGCGCCTTTATTAGTCCAAATATGAAAGAAGTTTAAATATAAAAGTTATTTAGTATATAATTCTGCATTTTCTTACATGTATATCACGTATACAGGGCGTTTGCTTTCCACAGTACAATAAGCAACTTTGTTATTTTAAATGAAACACCCTGTATATTATTATATAACTGAATGCAGAATTTAATTGTCTATCGTATAGTATAATGTATTCATATGGCTAAAATGTACGGTTGCTGAGAATTTCGTGAATTTTGAACTTTAAAACAGTGTAGGGTGAAATTTGTAAGTGCCGATATGTTCAAGTGACCATGCGCGGGACGGGAATTCCTTGTCGCCGGCTAATCCTAGCAGCCTATGAATATAAGTAATCACACATGCGCAGATGAACACAATCGGCACTTGTGTTAATTTTCAATTTTAGTTTATCGGTTGTGGCGAACTATACTGTTGAATACCAAAAACGAATGTTTATTTTTAGTATGGGAAAGTCCAGGGGAGGTTTGCACCTCCACTTTTTATCTCGTGGGTTTGAAGGGTTTGAAATAAGTACCCTGTATAGTTGTGATTGATGAACAAATTTTAATCCAGCTAGGTACCACAATGTCTTACTTGAGTTTCAAAATTGTAAGACTTTTATAGAACAATGAAGGTGGAAAGTTTAACTCTAATAACAACTTTAAAAAAGTGGAGGTGCAAACCTCCCCTGGACTTTCCCATACTAAAAATAAACATTCGTTTTTGGTATTCAACAGTATTGTTCGCCACAACCGATAAACTAAATTTGAAAATTAGTATATGGAAAATTAACACAAGTGCCGATTGTGTTCATCTGCGCATGTGTGATTATTTATATTCATAGGCTGCTAGGATTAGCCGGCGACAAGGAATTCCCGTCCCGCGCATGGTCACTTGAACATATCGGCACTTACAGATTTCACCCTACACTGTTTTAAAGTTCAATATTCACGAATTTCTGATTAACCGTACATTTTAGCCATATGAATACCTTATACTATGTGATAGACAATTCAATTTTGCATTCAATTACATAATAATATATAGGGTGTTTCATTTAAAATAACAAAGTTGCTTATTGTACTGTGAAAACCAAACACCCTGTATACGTGATATAAATTTAGAAAAATGCAAATCTATATACTGAACAACTTTCGTATTTAAATTTCTTTCATATTTTGACTAATAAAGGTGCTATAGGAGCATCAATTTCCGATTTTCAAAATCTCGTAGAGGGCGCCACAGTGGAATTCTGGCGTTCATCAAAAAACAAAAATGTAGCTAATACCAAGCTGCATAAGTATAGAAAATTTAAACAAATTCCTTAGACCAGTTTTTTTGTAATAATTTTTCAAAAATTTCAATATTTTTGGAAGAGCGCCGTTGCGACCGCTTTTGGATTTAGTAAATAATTTTTTTCCTTGGTGTAGTACAGCCAAAGGGCTTTCAAACAAGTTGTTGCGGAACCTGATCAGATAACTGGTTTTTGAGTTACGGGGCGTTAAAATCAAAATTTTGAAAAATTCATAGCGACCGCCATTTTGAAGTTAGAGCGTCCGGTAAAAAACTGTTTCCCTTGAATTATGCCCTTCTTTCATATCCCCTACTCAGATTTTCGAAATTCCGCTTCTGAAAAAAATGATACCAAAAAAACATGTCTAACTTCCGCTTCCGGTCTCGGATTTTTTTGAAAAGCTTATTTTGTCGATGAATTTTCGATATACACCTTCATTTAAAATTTCATCAAAATCGGTTCGCTAGTTTTTGCGTTAGAGGCGTTACATACCCACCCACCCACCCACGGACAGACATTTTTTCTAGACCACTTTTTTGGGATCCTGGAGGTCCAAAAGACGTATTTCCGTGAAAATCTCGATTTCGAAAATTTTCATGATATCAATACTTCCCTATACCAGTGGGGTGTGTATGTATGTATGTAACGCCTCTAACGCAAAAACTACTGGACCGATTTTGATGAAATTTTAAATGAAGGGGTATACCGAAAATTCATCGACAAAATAAGCTTTTCAAAAAAATCCGAAACCGGAAGCGGAAGTTAGACATGTTTTTTTGGTAGCATTTTTTTCAGAAGCGGAATTTTGAAAATCTGAGTAGGGAATATGAAAGAAGACCATAATTCGAGAGAATCAGTTTTTTGCCGGAATTTTTCAAAATTTCGACTTTAACGCCCCATAACTCAAAAACCAGTTATCTGATCAGGTTCCGCAACAACTTGTTTGAAAGCCCTTTGGCTGTACTATACCAAGAAAAAGAATCATTTACTAAATTCAAAAACGGTAGCAACGGCGCTCTTCCAAAAATTTTGAAATTTTTGAAAAATTATTACAAAAAAACTGCTCTAAGGATTTTGTTTAAATTTTCTATACTTATGCAGCTTGGTATTAGCTACATTTTTGTTTTTTGATAAAAGCCAGAATTCCACTGTGGCGCCCTCTACGAGATTTTGAAAATCGGAAATTGATGCTCCTATAGCGCCTTTATTAGTCAAAATATGAAAAAAGTTTAAATATAAAAGTTGTTGAGTATATAGATTTACAGTTTTCTAAATTTATATCACGTATACAGGGTGTTTGGTTTTCACAGTACAATAAGCAACTTTGTTATTTTAAATGAAACACCCTGTATATTATTATATAATTGAATGGAAAATTTAATTGTCTATCACATAGTATAAGGTATTTATATGGCTAAAATGTACGGTTAATGAGAAATTCGTGAATTTTGAATATTTCGGTTGGACTCGGACGGTAGTAGCGAGCGTCCGGCTTCACCAGCTAATTTCTTGCCGGTACCTGCTACAGACTCAACAGAGTACAGATAGATGCGTATGTTGGTGTCTTTCTTTTGTTCATATCGAACCCGTATAGTTTCATTTTTCTCGCTAGGCATTCAAATGATTTCCAAATGTTTATTTTTAGTATGGGAAAGTCCAGGGGAGGTTTGCACCTCCACTTTTTTTTTGTTTCATGACACGCTGTGTCTAAAGTCGCAATACAGGACTGAAATAAATATTATTTAGCCAGATCTATAAACTAATAGTTATTTTTTATACAAGACGATAAAATTATATTTTATCGACAAGCGGAAAGTCGCGAGTCGATAATTAAATTTTATCGTCGTGTATAAAATTCTATTTTTTTCTATAGCAGATGTTAAAAATATAAGAAACATTTGTAAAAAAAACAATTTAAAATTAGATTATATTAAACCCGAAAATCTCAGTAGCAAAGGTTTCCATTCGGTTTCCATGGAATTTCCAGAAAATTAAACTACTTTATCTATCCTTGCGGTAAAAGTGTTACTTTATCTACCCTTGCGGTTAAAGTAATACTTGATCAACTATTTTTAGTCGAACAAAGCACACTTCCAGGTCTTCCAGGTCGAAGCATGTTTATATCATAAAATAATAACGACTAAAGAACCGAGCTATTTATACAATAAAATAACTTTCCGTTCTGATGTACACAATCAAAATTTGCGTAATAAGGGACTATTGACCACGCCAAAGCACAGAACTACCTTTTACCGGCGCTCCTTTTCCTATAATATTAGTAATCTTTATAATAATCTGCCAACGCAATTCAAATATCATAACCTGTCTAGTTTCAAAAGTTTGAATACACAGGGTGTAGTAAAATAAGTACCCGGTACTTATTTTACTACACCCTGTGTATACATTGCGATATGACAACAGTGTACGTAACGACTTGATGGTGATTTACTTATCTTTTATATTAAAAAATTGTAACGTTACGGGGGTTGATAACATTTTGTGTCTGGTTAGACACACAGGTTATATGCAACCATCTTTATAATTAAATATTAATAATAAATATTAAATATTTTAATACTCTAATTTTTCAACACCCTGTATATTTGTTCTAATAAATGTTCCAACATTTTATAGAATAAATACTACTGTTATACAGCACCAATAGTTTTTTAAGTATTCTTTGGAAAATTTTGATAATCTTTTATAATTTTACCTTGACGCCATTATTCAATGTAGTCGCTTCGAGTGTAATTCTAATCTTGCTATTTTCGTTTTTAGAGCCATGTTCAATTGGCTCTTCCGTTTTAAATTTAAAAATTTGTTTATTTAAAAATCTATGGTGCACATACATAGTAGTATATTTCTCATTTTATATACAGGGTGTGTAAAAATGGTCGTGCAAGCTTCCAGTAAAGTTATTCCTTGGACAAAAATAAGGCAAAAAGCTTATTTGAAAAAAGTTCTTAGGCGCATGGCTACCCCTCACCATAACAAATTAAAAAATATAAATTTGGCAACCTTGTATTTTAAAACTACAAATATCAACCAGTCCATGGACCTTGTTTTATTAAACTGCTAGGCTATATTTTAGTTTAGAACAAGGTGGGCTATAATTTAATTTGCCAAGCGTATTTTTTACGCATTTACAAAAAGTATATGATTGGAAATAATGAAAATGATTAATATCCTATTACTTTTAAACGATCAATAGCAATAAATTCTAGTTATTATCACTAAAAGTAAGCATCAAGTAACTTGATTTTGCAAAATAGCTTTCTTTTAGTGTTACCAATTTCTAACTTTGAAGGCCTCGCGTAGCTTGAGGAACCCTTTGCTAGCTTTTTTGCAATCAGCTTTTTGCTTTATTTTTGTCCAAAGAATAACTTTACCTGAAGTTTGCACGCCCATTTTTACACACCCTGTATAACTCATAATTGTAATACGTTACTAATACATTACACGAACAAAATATTCAATGGAATTTTATTCCGTCATGGGACGTTTTAAAGGCTTCAGGCGCCTTAGGCTAAAAATTCATTGGAACTCCCTCGCCCCATCTTCTCTCAGGGAACCTAGCGAGAGAAACCTTTATTTTTGTTAAAAAAATATTTTTGACTGCATAATTGAAAGATTTTTTTAGGATGTCATATTAGAATTAATACTAGTTACTGGAAACACTGTTGAAGGAAATTAACAACAAATAACAGTATTGCAGTTATGAAATTATTTTATAAATTCTCTAACACATAAAACTATTGTATGAGTATGAAACAAAAAAATATATAGTTGCTTCAGAACATAACAAAATAAAATTTAAATGGAGAATAACTTGCTATATTGCTATAATATATTTATAACAAGAAAAGTGTTAAATTGCTACTTTTCTGGCTTTAATAGCCGCAAAGCTGTTAATAATACCTATTTGAAAATTCAATTTTATCCAAAATTTCTGATTCGATTGAAAAAAGGCAGAAATTACTGTTTTTATCATCACTTAATAAACTTCTTCCCTTTTCAGTTGAAAACGACCTTTCTGCGGAACAATTAGTTGCTGGAATGTTCTTTATTATTATTTGACAACCAATTGGAAATGTTGGGAATGTTCCTTAATAATTCCGCTGTCTTTTTCTTTATTTAGTTCAGCTCTTTGAGCCCCACTTAATTTTTTTATAAACTCATAACTTTACCTAAATAACAATAAGTATTTAAAGAATATTTGTAAAAACACTTAAAGTCCGTTTTTTTTAAAGATCCACCACCTGTTGATTTCAGTTGGTATAATAAAAAAATTGAAATTTTTATTAATTTTTGTCAATGTATGGTAACATTGATTCAAAGATCAATCAAAATGTTCTGTCAATTTATGCGTGCGCATCACTACATTTCAAATTTAAATTATTTAAAATGTTAATTAAAACATAATGAAGACTAGGTACTCTAATAATAATAAGATTTATTTTTATTGATGAAACCCCGATTTACAAAAGCGATTGTGCTACTAAATCTTGGACTATTGACAACCTTCCCAAGAAAGATTAGAAATTAAGGAAAGCAGGTTTACAGTGCTCCATCCTGGGTGTTCTGAGAGGTTTCTTAGATGGATGTAGTTTGCTTTTAAGACCCAGAAACAATGATAGGGATTATCACAAAACGATGAATAGTCAGCTATTTAAAGAGTGGATTAATCAATTAATTCCAGCTCTACCATCTGATGGTTTTAAAACTGTTATTATTTTTGACAATGCCCCATGTTATTCTGTCCGTTTGGAGAGACCTCCAATACATTATTCCAACAAAACTGGAATGGGAAATTATTTAATAAAGTGTAACGTTCCATTTTAACTTACATGTACAAAAGTTCAATTGCAGCTGATAAATAATTTAGGACAAATGGACAACTTTATGTTCAAAATATACCGCCAATCGTAATATATCAAGGTGAAGATTCGGATACAGATTCAATTTGAACCATATCTCTCATATGATGATTCAGAATTTGAACCGCCCGAATCTGATTCTGAAAATAAACCCAATTATTCCAATCCTGAATACATTTTTTTCTATTCTTACCTCGAATTATGTATAGGTACATTAATTATTATAAAATTATAATACTTCTTATTATATCGAGCGAATTTACATAAACTCAGCATATATCCACATAAATCAACAATATTTAACAAAATATATGAAAATACTTCTTGTGAAAAGCACTTGTCAAAATTAACCATTAAATTTATTAGTCCTAACCCTACTTTAAAAATTACTAAAAAATTTCACCAGCAGCGTTGCCAAACATACTTTCGAGAGAAATTGCAAGGTTGGTGGATGTTTAAAAAAAACAGACTTTAGTACCGCGAAAATCTCAACTTCGAAAATTTTCATGATATCAATACTTCCCATATACCCTACCCGTGGTGGTATAGGAAAGTAAAAAAACATTGCAGAACGGTAGACGAAATGTACCGGTCAGTAATGTGCAGTATGTGACACAATCAAAAACACTACCAAAATTGCAGGGTGTGCAGCCTTCGACAATACCTGAGTCATTGACTATTGTGTTGCCAAGAACATGTTACTACAATCTACAACTAGAATTTATAGCATTTTTTAAACTTCTGACTAAAAATTTGAAACTAATTTTTTCGCGCATCTAAACTTGTGATGGCGAACTTGAATTGTAAATTTTTGGCGCCTGAGGCTTTATCCTGTATAGCCTATTGGGTAAAACGTCACTGAAATAGGTAAAGTGTCTTTGAGTAAAACTCCTCTATGTCGTTTTTTCCATTCTAAAAGGTTATTCTTCCAGGCCATTTTGAAGGGCCTAAAGAAACTAAAAAGTCTCTCCTCACTTTGGGATATTATGGGAAGCAGCCGTGTTTAGTATAAAGAACCATCTGAAGCATACCATTGGTAATGCATCGTTAAATTTTGAAGAATGTTATACCGTTCTAACCCAAATTGAAGCAGTAGTTATCTCACGTCCCTTATCTCCACTGTCATCTGATACAAATGAATGTACACCATTAACCCCTGGCCATTTCCTTATTGCCAAACCTTTGCCATCCCTTCCTGAACCAATCTTATCAGAAATACCAGAAAATCGGGAGCGCGCTTGTGCTGATAAACGATTATAATTTCCCATCTCTATGTTAGAGTTGGACAGTATACAGCAGCTGATACCTGAAACGGATTAAATCACACGTACAGTGACAATACGGTTATCCAGTGTTTCAGTAGTTAAACGTGCAGTGACTAAAATCTGTGTTTTACAGACACACTTTTGTAGACACTCAGCTATAAATTAGCTACCACTATGGACATCACAATTCATTTTATTATTTAGTTGCTACATTTAAAAATATGTTTCTCAATTTTTTTCAATAATTACGTTCGTTGTATTATGGTGTCGTAGCGTATACATTTTTAATATTATATTTTGTTAAACCATTACTTTGTAGCATCGGTAAACATTTAGAGTTTATCTGATTAGTTTATTGAACGTCACCTTGCTTTGTTCAAGGTTTGGACAGGGGTTAGGCAACACGTCAAGCTATCTAATAATGCATAAAAAGTCGAAAACTTTTGTCAAAGTATACTCTAATAGTATATTATATTATTAGGAGTATAAGCAAAGCTTTATGTGCTGAGGCTGGTTGACTGCCGATCGTAGTGAGGCAGCCAAATCAGCCGAAGCACATAAAGCGCTTATACTCCGAATAATATATGTAATTTTATCTCCAAACGTGTAAAATTATAATACAAAAATAAACATCTAATTAACAAGGTTATTTCGGGAAGCATTACACTTATACGAAAATCGCATTGCCTGATAGACACTTTCTAGATATTACCGTAGCAACCCACCATAAAAGTTGAAAGCTAATAGGCATATAAGTACTTTATCTGCCTAAGCATATAAGTGAAACTTATACTACCAACAGTCTGTCATTTAAATGCCACTTTTATGACGTTTGGAGATAAAAACAATTTTCAGACAGCTCGCTAGTTTATTATACTTTAGGACAGTACAGTATAGCATGTAAGCATTTAGTTATTCAAAAAAAAGTCCAAATTGTTTATATAAAAGTATATCAGTTTAATATATTTTATTATTGTTTCAAAATTATGACTATTATCCGATTGGATCTTTTACTTCTAGACAAATCCTCTAATTAGATACAGCAGTTTTTTTTACATTTTCTTGGTCGAGCCAATCTATACCCTCCTTTTGCCATAATTGATATCGTCGAAATCACTAATAGTAGAGTAAAAATCTTCTTCTATCGTGTCATCCCGTTTGCACTTTGTTGCTAAAATGTGAGACCCACTGGAAATCATTCCCCATCCCTTAAGAATGCAAAATCACCTGGTCGTCCAAAAATCGTCGTGTGCAGGGGGTGGCTGGGGGTGATTTTCCAAAAATTTGCAAAAAAAAATTTCTCATTTTTAGATCTACGTCAGCTGGCCATGGTTCAGTTAAATTCTCATGTCAATATTTTAATTCGAAATATATTTTTTTTAATTTTAAAAATACCGTGCGCAATGCTTTCATATGGAACGCCTTGATGAATAAAGGTTCGCCCTGAACAGTCATAATTGTGATATTCTATAACTTGTCTTAACTCCAAGAACCTTTAAGTTAATCAAAAAAATTGTTTCTACAAACGTTCTAGATCTAAGATCGAGGATTACATTGCTTTTTTCAAATTCTCAATCCGATTAACAGTTTCGTGAAAAACTTGAAAATTGTAATACCATGCTGTGCCTTCGCTACCGGCCGTGAAGACGCGAGGAAGGTGCGGATTGCCGTGGCCGGGCAGTCGAAAAACGACTGTACGTCTCAGCGTGCATATAAGGCCGACAGTCGCCTATTTCCGTGCAGTTTACGCGACTTCATTAGTAAATCTTCAGTTCGACCGGTTCGACGGCTTGATTTGACTATTATTTTGCTATTATTAATGGTAATTAGATTTTTCTATGATTTTTTCAATAATAATAGTTGGAAATACGGAATATTAGCAGGTAGTGTAGAAGTTTTGTTGAATAAGCAATAAGTTAAAAATAAGAAAAATAATACCATTAATAATAATAGTGTGCAACAGGCAACCCTTAAAGAGGGAGAAGAAATGACTTATTTTATTTGCTTATAGTCTAGTAGATACATAATAAAATCGAGTATAAAATGTAAAATACTGGGGTAGAAACATTCTCCTGTATAAGAATTATTGATACTTTTAATAATTACGCTACGAAATTTTATTTACTTGGAGCTATCAAAAAGCAAAACGTGGAATGTGGTACAAAACGAATAAAAGTTGATGAAGATTCTGTGCAGAGACTACAAAGTGAATTTTCAAGATTCAATGTTTTTTCTAAAAACGAAGATCGACTTCTTGTTATTTCAACTAATGAAATTGCCTCTGCGATTGTCCAAACTTCTTTACTTACCCCACAAAAAAGTGGAGTAGGCGCCTCTAAGGAAATTTCTTGACGTTGATGCTGGTGATTTTTATAAACCTTTAAAAAATAAAAATCTTCGAACATTTCAACAGTCGGTAGTTAAAGTAGCTCCGGCTGAGAATAAAAAAAAAACTTTCAAAAAGGCCAAAAATTTTTGCAGAAAATATTAGCAGCTAAAGAAATGGGAAGAAATATTAAATATGAAGATATCTGAACTGTCAACTTACTCAATGTCTCTTGCACCTAACGGAGTAATATTCACCCCATCAAGTAAATCTATGCATTGGGAAATATTTTAGAAACATTTACCGTTTGTTGTATAGACTTGCCATTGGGAAACTATAAAACATTCCACATTTTTGATGGGGTGGAATTGATGCAGGCCATTGGCAAACCTGCCAACGTCAAATCGTTTGGAGATAATGCAAATATTTTTAAATTAATTGTTTAAAAACGCCTACAATGCCTAGAGAATAGATTTAGTAATGGATCATTATAAAGATCTTTTAATAAAGAATTGTACACGACAGAAAAGAGGGCTCGAGGAAACTATACAGCGATTGACAGTCCAGATACATTATTATTGCAACAATGGCATTTGTTTAATCATTTAATTTTCAATAAAAACCAACTGACCAATTTTTTCAATAATCAGCTGTACGAACATTCTTTAAATTTGGCACTACTTGTTAGAGTCAGAGTTAACTAGGATTTAGATGAAGAAGTTTTAAATGATGTCGTTAAATTTACTATCAAACTAAAATGACAGTATTAAATGCATAAATGCTCTAAGAGGAATATTGGATTCCTCAAAGCCTATCAACAAATTGCCTCCTACTTTGGATAGTTTATAACAACATTGTCGTGTCCACTATCAGACAAAAATATGGCTGAACAGATAGGATACCCAAACTATCTTTGCAGAATTTATTAAATTGCGACTTAAAAATATTGAAAATGAATAATTAGTAGCTGTATGACAACTGAGACAATATTACCAGAGGATACTTCAGTTCTGAATACTTGCAGTTGTCAAAAAAGTATACATACTAAATTACTTATTGCAGTGGTGTCTACAGTAATAGTATACCAATTTAAATTAAATTTTTATTTCAGGGTGTGCAGGACCTCTGTCTTCCTATAAAAGAAAACGAATGAACTGTGTTGGCTCCTGCAAATAATGTATGGCCCAATTAACATGTGCCAATAAGGGCAACAGTAATACTCGCCGTATATTTGTCCCTGAAGATATATTATCTGACAATGAGAGAAGTTTTCTGACTCTGCATAATAGCTCTAAGGAAATAAAATTTCCTATCGTACAATTAAAAATATCAATAATTCTTACAGGAGAATGTTTCTACCCCAGTATTTTACATTTTATACTCGATTTTATTATGTATCTACTAGACTATAAACAAATAAAATAAGTCCTTTCTTCTCCCTCTTTAAGCGTTACCTGTTGCACACTATTATCATTAATGGTATTATTTTTCTTATTTTTAACTTATTGCTTATTCAACAAAACTCTATTATTTCGTATTTCCAACTATTATTATTGAAAAAATCATAGAAAAATCTAATTACCATTAATAATAGCAAAATAATAGTCAAATCAAGCCGTCAAACTGAAGATTTACTAATGAAGTCGCGTAAACTGCACGGAAATAGGCGACTGTCGGCCTTATATGCACGCTGAGACGTACAGTTGTTTTTCGACTGCCCGGCCACGGCAATCCGCACCTTCCTCGCGTCTTCACGGCCGGTAGCGAAGGCACAGCATGGTATTACAATTTTCAAGTTTTTCACGAAACTGTTAATCGGATTGAGAATTTGAAAAAAGCAATGTAATCCTCGATCTTAGATCTAGAACGTTTGTAGAAACAATTTTTTTGATTAACTTAAAGGTTCTTGGAGTTAAGACAAGTTATAGAATATCACAATTATGACTGTTCAGGGCGAACGTTTATTCATCAAGGCGCTCCATATGAAAGCATAGCGCACGGTATTTTTAAAATTAAAAAAAATATATTTCGAATTAAAATATTGACATGAGAATTTAACTGAACCATGGCCAGCTGACGTAGATCTAAAAACGAGAAATTTTTTTTTGCAAATTTTTGGAAAATCACCCCCAGCCACCCCCTGCACACGACGATTTTTGGACGACCAGGTGATTTTGCATTCTTGAGGGATGAGGAATGATTTCCAGTGGGTCTCACATTTTAGCAACAAAGTGCAAACGAAAATCTTTTCTAGAAGATTTTTGTTGGCTGGCAAACTCTACTATAATATCACACTCACCCCGTTAATCTCAAAGGACGCCGAATATGAAATTGGTAAAATTTTAGCAAAATCCTCTGCTTATATAGGGTAGTAGATAGGAACTAATTGGAGTCAATTATGCAAACGCACATAATTATGGAACTTAATTTTTACCTTAAAGTATAGGGCTCAATTAGCTAAAATACGATAAAAAATTCTAAAAACCTTAATGTAAAGAGATTCATTGTATTCCGAATTTCAAAGAATTTCAAAACAATATTTCCTTCCATTTGGAAGATAGAAGATTAATTTACACTGGTTTGTACCTTAATTCTTGACCCTATTAAAAGTATAATAGAAAGCAACTAAATTAGAATATTAGAGAAACACTTTTCAAAAGCTATTAAGAATTCTGGACATCCTGGGTGCGGAAGAATTTTAAATAATAAGACTGTACAATTCAGGATAAAAATTACATCTTGTAACGTTTCGCCCTCGGGGGGGGGGGGGACGTTCCAAAATTTATATTTGAGCAGGGTTAGCTCTAGAGCTGTCCAGGGTTCAGTTGAAATAATAATTCCCAGACCTTTATAACCTTTTTAAAACACTTTAATTAACAAAATATTTACAAGCTTTAATTATAGGAAATGTAATTGTTATCAGTAACAGAATATCGTTTACAACAAATTGTTATATGAAAAACAACTTTAAATATGTCAATCAGAGGGTCCAGGTTTTAAACTGGTAATGTTTCGGCAGTCGGTCGGTTGCCCGTTAGAAATGGTCTTTTGGTATAAGGCACAGGTTGAGCGCACAGGTCATAGCGAATTCCAATCGCTGCACCAGCCTACACTAGTGTACACTAGTGTAGTGTGTTCGAATTTCAAAATTGACAAATCGTGGTTGCATCAGACAAAAATAAGCAGGTAGTTTTTAACAAGTGTTACATCTGTGACTTGAATGTGCCTATATTTGAGTTTCCCTCTAAATTTGAACACCAGTGCAGTGCAGTCACGTGATTACACAATTCTAGTACACAACACTAGTGCAGGCTAGAGCAGCGATTGGAATTCGCTATCAGATTTAACTGTCAAACTGTGCGTCTGTTGTTATCTATGAATGATCTATGAATCAGTCAAAGAATTTTTAATTGAATTTTTACTTAATTTTGTCAGCGAGTTCCCAATTACCAAATAGTGGGTGAGTTTTCAAACTATCAAATAATGTTTAAAATATTTGTAGGCCTTTAATATCGTCAAGAAAGCAATGGTCTGGCGACACGAAACAATCTAAGAGCTATTACGGGAAATTATAACGGAAATTGAACAAGATTTTATTCAAATAAAATATCAGATCCGAATTAGAAATAATTAGTTACGGTAACCTTAATTAGGATATTTAAGTTAGAGAATGCCATGTAGAAAATGATCCAGTAAAAGTGTCAAACGCAGTAATGGATGCCGATGTTGATTTCTTCTTAGTTTGACCGCTCTTCACTAAAAAAGCCTCAGTCATCCTTATTCTTCAAAATAAAAAAATATAATTGGGCATATATGATGATTTGTTTTTTAGATTTGTAAAAACGCGCAAAGGCTTGTTTTCAACTGTGTATCCCCTCCACTCGTCAGCGCGCCCTTAATGAACAAAATTTACAACCTTCCTCACACGCATCACTGTAAGAATGTGAAAGAATTTCCAATTTATATTTAATAAGTTTCCATAAAATAAATTTCTTTGATAAAGTTACTTATCAAGACCTATTTCAATGTTTGTTGGTAATTGCACTTTATTGTGAACAAAATAAAATTACATACCTACCTTGATATTTCGCACCCATCTGATGAATTTAATTCAATCAAAACTTCTTATCTACTTGATCTTTTACGATTTCTTATACCAACTAATACTAAAGTTACAATTTATTTAAATAAAATCATCAATGTAACACTCGAACAAATTTCTGAAATTTTAAAATCTAATCATGATTCAAATTAGGATACCCTGGATTTCAACGTACTTACTCAAGACTTAAATCTAAATATAATTGCCCTTACATGTATAAAAATATCCGTCATTATGTTTCTAAATGTGAATCATTTCAAAAATCAAAAATTGATAGGAAACCTACTAAACTACCTTTAACTATTACCACTACTAGTGATTATCTTTTTGAACGAATTTCACTAGATATTGTAGGATCTTTACCTGTTACAGAGAATGGAAATAAATACATGCTTACTATTCAAGATGATCTTACAAAATTTCTATATGCTACCCCTTTAACTTAGCATACGGCTGAAATAGTAGCAACTGAATTTATTAAATTTATTAGCCTTTATGGAACACCTTCTATCTTAACTGATCAAGGAACAGAATTTATGTCAAAAACTTTTACCCAATTAAATAAATTATTAAAAATTCAAAAGAAATATACTACTGCTTATATATCCCAAACAAATGGATCACTCGAAAGAGCTCATGCAGTAATTAAAGAATATTTACGACATTATGTTCAATCTGACCAAGCACTATGGGATAATTATCTACCTACAGCTATCCTAGCTTACTAATATTCCAATGTCCATTCTGCTACTCAATTTACCCCTTTTGAATTATTATTTGGACGAAAAGTAATTTTACCCTATGAAGTCAGAAATTCCTTACATTTCAAAAGATACTTACGACTCATATTTAGGTACTTAATCTAAAACTTCATCTTCAAATCTTCAAAATTCAAATCGAATAGCAAAAGAACGTTTACTTATTAGTAAACAAAAGTCTAAAAAATATTATGATAAAAAACTGAATATTCCTAGTTTCCTACCTGATGATTTAGTTCTGCTTAGAAACGAAAATTCCAGATTAAATGAAACTAAAAAGTTACAACCAACCTATCAAGGTCCTTATGAACTTGAATCCTTAACAGAAAATAATGCCATATTAAAATTAGGTAATAAAACATTTTTAGTACACATCAACCGATTTAAATCTTTTACAGATTAATTTTCCTACCTTTTTGCCATGGATACACCATCCACCCCATTACCAATGGTTCTGGATTAGTGTATGTACCAAAAGGAACTGCTAGTATTACCGATTCTACCTGGAATATCATCATACATCTCGATTTCTCTGCATTACATAATGAAATTCAAAATTTTATTCGATTAGAATCCCAACTTCGTACACTTTGTACTATTTCTACTAACCATGCTATTAAACGACCCTGCGAATATACATTAACCCAATATGTTCAGAAACGATCTCTTATACAAAACAAATTTAATACCCTCACTGATCTAATAAATCATGATCAAACAAGGTATAAAAGATCCTTAGATTTCTTAGGTACAGCCTGGAAATGGATTTCTGGTACACCAGATGCTTCAGACGCTGAATACTATAATGATGCAATTCAATCATTACAAGATGATCAAACTAAAATTACAACTCTTTTACAAAAACAAACTCAAGTTGTAAGTAATACACTTTCTTCATACCATGAATCTATTACTTCTTTGAAAAATCTTACATCAAAATTCAATGAAAATATTGATAAACTCAACTTACTCGCTAAACAACAAAAGGTTAGGAGTAGTGATATTTTATCTACTATTCATATAGCAGATATTCTTACTCAACTTACCTTTATTTCCGAAATTCTAGATGACCAAATTGATCTGATACTTAACAGTATTCTTTATGCAAAACAAAATATACTATCTCCTACTGTTATCGACCCTAAATCATTTATTAATGAATTAACTAAAATCGTTATTTATCTACCTTCACAACGCAAATTTCCTATTTCATTAAATCCTCAATTTGGACATATTTTATTAGACCTTTCTACGTCAGATGTACTTTACCTCGAACCTAATTTGATATTTGTGGTGCATATAGCATATCCCATTAATTGATTCCTTTTTATACAATTATTATTCCATACATTCATTACCTATTACTAATCCTCGTGATTTTAAAGAACACCAACTTATCCAACCAAACTATTATTATATTTTGATAACTCGCGACAAACAGCGATATGTATTGATGAACGATGACTCAACATGCAAATTGGTCTCGTCTTTGCACTATATTTATAAAAATCAAGAACTTCACACCAAACCCAACGATAATAGGTACGTGTGAAATAACTTTATTTCGTCATACCTTGCCAACGATACATTCTTAATGCCGAAGAATATCTTTGCATGGACAATTATTCATATGGAACTACATCAAACCTAATCAATGGCTTATTACCTCAACTACTGGAACCAAAATGGATATTACCTGCAACGATATAACAATGAATGAATCCTTATCAACAACTTTTCTGTTACAGCTAGAACCCTCTTGCTATGCTTATATTGGATCTTTATTTTTACATGGTGAATCTACTACAAAATCAAATATTATCATTTATATCCCAGAAACTCCCATCTTTCTGGATTGTTGCGAGCAAAGCCTACAACAAAAGGAAAACCTTCCAGTCTTACATTTTGAACACCTGGATCCAATTCCTATACACATTAGTGAATTACGACTTACTCAACATCAACTACAAGACGTTTCCGATGGTTTGGATAGGTACGTTACAACTACGAAAACATTTTACAAAGCATTTGCCGTGGTATACATTCTTGGCAGTACTTACTATATTCTTTCTATCTTTTTGTTGCTGTCAATATTGCTGTAAATGTAATCCTATTTCTTTATGTTAGAAATATTTCAAATCAAAACCTGATCGGCAACTACCATGTATCAACATTTTCAACAATTGTGCTGGTCGAGATACCGTTCGTACAAAACCAACTTCACGTTCCTTACAATCACTAAAGGACATCGTTACTGAGGAAATTCCTTTAAACACCTCTACTTACGTTCGAAGATCTCCAAGACTACAATCAAAACAATCTTCACCTGAACATACAACTCATTGACCGGAACAGTGATCCTCAACCACCAAGTTGCTTGAGTCTCACTCACACCTTATGTACTATTATAAGTATATCATTATGTTACTATCTTATATTTACCTATTATTCGTGAATCTTTATCTATATTTTATAATTTTGCTTATTTCCTCTAATTTCACAACTTACAACTTTACTAACTCAATTAGATAGATAACGAATTCATAGAAATGTAACACATTTAAGATTCTTTGATGGACACCTTTGATGTTTTCGGCTGTGTTTGTCACATATTTTATTAGTTCTTATAGATTTGAGAATAACAATTCTAGGAATACCAAAATCTCATGACTGAAAACGTCATTCGAACTGTAATATAAAATCAAATTTCATCTTATTTGTGTTAACTGTTACTATTCTAGAGTAGACCTGTACGTAACACCTCTCTAGTATATAATTGTTCATCAAAAGTCAGTTCATATAACGTGTGTTATTAATAAACTAATCCATTGAAAAGAAGAGTTTTCCTATTTCTACATTTCATCTACATAACATATGTAACTTTGGTTTTTTAAAAGGAACACTCACTCTCACACTTTTTATCTTTTAGGTGGATAGCGGACTTCTAAAATAAATCCAAATATAGTGATACATGTTTGTAAAGAGACATTGATTTAGAAGAAAAATGTTTGTGTAAACTGGTTTTTTAATATTTGAAAAAATTTTTCTTCTGAGAAGAGGTAGCAGTCAATTAAAATAATAAAAAAAATTATGTGTGTAAATATATTTCGGCCTATTAATTGGCCTTCTTCAGTACTTAATAAAAAAGGAACATAATTGTAATTATATTTCGTCACTTCGTCCTTCCAGATCAGAATGATTACAAAGTAGTAGCACGCATTCGTGCAGATGGCAGCACACTGTCTAAAGAAGACAGATCTCCCTCCGCTGTGCTCCGTTTCCGGTGCCTTCATTACATGTTTTTGTGCGGTTGGTAGTACACGCGTCCCTTGTAGTTTCTGCTCCTCGTGTTACCGCATTTATAACCTAACATTTATTTTTATTTTTAGTAGTATGGGTAAACTTAGAAACGTTACAGAACGGAAGGAGAGATCTAGGAGTAAAAAATACTCGCGGCGGAGCTTGTACAAAATGTTACATAAGCAAGCTCCAGTCCAGGATTGGGAAGCTAGATTCTGGGAGCTCGGACGAGGATTCCAGTACTAGCTCCACTAGATCCGAGGATCGATACCCGAGAGGTTCGACCTATAATTCTGAGGACGATTGTAGCCCGAGAGCCTCAACGTCACGCAGCGTGTTTTCTCCCACACCTCGTGAGGGAACACCTAGAGAAAACCCACCTCTTAAGTAGGCGCCTTCGCCCTCCGAATCGCGGGATAAACTTCCTTTGTCCCACACGACAATTCCCGAGCCAGTCATAGCAGAAGAGGACACATTGCTAGAGATTTCTCCATCCAAGGAGGACATTCTTAGTCTTCTTGGAGAGAAAACCCAAGTAAAAAAGGTAACGGGGGCCAGGATTCAGCCGGTACTGACAGAAAGGTGGGCAGAAATTTTGTCGCAGGGGTTTGATAAAGAGACGAAGGAGGAATTGCTACTAAAATACCCTCCTCCCGAAAACATACTGACCATCAAGGCCCCAGTACTAAATCCAGAGGTGGCAACGTCGCTCTCCGTGGTCGCATTAACTAAGGACAAATTTCAGGCTGAGGCTCAAAACCAACTTGGGGCAGGGTTGTCGGCCATAGGGGGGGTGATCTCAAAGCTCCTAGTTAAGGGAGACGCCCTTCCTGCAAATACGACTACCCTTATTACAGAACTCAGTGATGCGGGAAAGATTCTTACGAGCCTACATCATAGACTTTCTATGACTCGACGTTCTTTTATAACCCCAAACTTAAATAAATCTGTCAAGGTTGTTGCAGAAAACTGCCAGGTTACCTCTTGGCTATACGGAGACCACCTTTTCGATAAGGTAAAAGCAGCCAGGGAGTTAGAAAGAAGTGGTATGGAGCTTACGGCACCTACAACCTTGTTTAGGCGACCGGTTTCAGCCACAACACTGAAAGAGCCCTCTTCAAGGGGATCTTTAAACAACCGAGGCCCGTCACGCAAAGCCAAACCGACCCTTCGCCAGGGCGGGCCCAACAAATCGTTCCAGCCGCAGAGGTCTTACGCAGGGGGGAATGCACAGCAAACCCGTCGATACTAGAGGTGAGTTGTAACTTTAAGGCAGGTAGACTAAGAGAGTTTGTCCATATATGGCACCAAATTACTTCAGATCAAACTATTTTAGAGTGGGTAGAGGGCTATAAAATTCCTCTGTAATGCAAAATTTATCAATCAGCCCCACCCACACCTGCCTCTTTAGTTCCGGCAGAACTAACATTACTCTCTACTGCTGTAAATAAGCTGCTAAAGGTAGGAGCTATTCAACAATGTGTGCCTTGTAAGGGGCAGTTTCTTTCACCGTACTTCCTAGTACCCAAATCTAATGGGGAGGTCAGTTTATACTAAACCTAAAGGCATTAAATAAGTTCATCGAAGCCCCACATTTTAAGCTGGAGGACTACCGAACAGCTTCCAAGCTGCTCACAAGAAATTGTTACATGGCTTCGGTAGACCTCAAGGACGCTTATTTCTCAATCTCTATTCATAATGAATCTAGAAAATACCTAAGATTCGAATTTAATAACGTCCTTTATGAGTTTACTTGTTTACCTTTTGGACTTTGCACTGCTCCTTTTGTTTTCACAAAAATTACCAAGCCTGTAGTAAAAGCATTACGATCCATGCAGTACCTATCAGTAATTTACCTGGATGACTTTCTGTTATTCGGCGAGGACTTAATTAATTGCCAGGATAACGTTAATACTACCATCTCATTGCTGGAGAAATTAGGTTTTTCTATTAATTATGACAAGAGCCAGGTAAATCCCTCAAAAAGGTGTAAATTTTTGGGTTTTATTTTTGACAGCGAGAAATTTCACTTAGAATTACCCCTAGATAAAAAACAAAAAATACTAATCTAGTTCAGAGATTTGTGGGTCTTAAAGGTAACTGTAAAATTAGAGATTTTGCCAAGTTTATTGGGACTCTGGTAGCAGTATGCCCAGCAGTGAAGTACGGTTGGTTGCATACCAAGAAGTTTGAAAGGGAAACATTCTTGGCATTAATGCCCGATTGCACCGTCGTCACTTAAATTTTAAGGGAGCCTTAAAAGTTTAATTGCCATGGATACAATTCTTGATGACAATTGTATCCATGGTAATTCAACTTTTAAGGCTCGCTTAAAATTTAAGTGACGACGGTGCAATCGGGCATAAAACGAATTGGCAATAACTTCAACGCTCATATGCTGCTATCACAAAGTTTACAAAACGATTTTGTCTGGTGGCAGAATAACATTATTAATAGTTTTAACCCCTTTAAACTCCAAAGTTACACAATGGAAATCTTTACCGATGCCTCTCTAACGGGGTGGGGGGCTTGTTGTAACGGAAATAAAACTCACGGCTGGTGGGACCAGGACCAAAAGGTTTTGCACATAAATCAATTAGAATTATTAGCGGTCCTTTATGGACTTAAATGCTTTGCCAAGGGTTGTGAAAATTGTGAAATTTTATTGAGAGTACATCTCCTCCAAAGATAATAAGAAGGCAGATTTTCAATCCCGCATCCTACCCTCGGAAACTGAATGGGAACTGGCTAACTTCGCCTTTAATCAAATAGTTTGCGAGTTTGGGATGCCCCACATAGACCTGTTCGCTTCAAATGTCAATAAGAAATGTGAACTTTATGTATCCTGGTTCCCAGCACCAGACTGTTATGCCGTCGATGCATTTACAATTCACTGGGGAAAATTAAAATTCTATGCTTTTCCCCCATTCTCGATAATCTTAAGAATGTTAAATAAAATAATAGCTGATAAGGCAGAGGGGGTGGTCGTAGTACCACACTGGCCTATGCAGCCATGGTTTCCCTTGTTCCAAAAATTGTTACAAGAAGAACCTATAATATTTCCACCGGATAAACAGCTTCTTTTTTCACCATTTAGGTCGTACCACCATCTACCCAACAACAGTACCCTGGTTGCAGGACGTTTATCAGCGAAGCCTTCAAACGAAAGGGGGTACCACACCAGGCCCTGCCTATGATGTTGGCATCTCTAGCGAAAAGTACGCTCACTCAGTACGACTCCACGTACAAGCTTTGGTGGCAGTTCTGTAACCAGAAAAAGGTTAATCCCTTTAAACCAACGGTCCAGACACTAATGGAGTTCCTTCAGGAGGAGTTTGACAAGAGCAAGGCCTATGGTTCATTCAATTCCCACAGAACCGCAATGGCACTAATTTCAGAGGAGGGGACCGCATCAGAGCCAATGGTAAGGAGATTCCTAAGAGGAACGTACAAGTTGAGACCACAAAAACCAAAGTACGAATTCACTTGGAATCCCTCGATATTATTAAATTATCTAGCAAATTTTCACCTCTCGATTCCCTTACTTTACAGTCATTAACATACAAATTGGTTACGCTGTTAGCACTTAGCACAGCTCAGAGAGTTCAGACATTAGCAAAAATTAATACAGACAATATCCAAATATCACAATCAGAAATAAAAATTATAATCACAGACCTGGTCAAGACATCAGGCCCAAATAAGTGCCAACCCTTATTAATTTTGCCATACAGAATGGAAAAAGCGGAACTTTGTGTGGCGTCAACACTAGAACACTACTTGAGCTATACAGCAAACCTCCGAGCCAAGGGAGATAAATACCTTTTTATAGCAACCAACAAGCCACATCGTGTAGCTTCAACGCAAACTTTGTCAAGGTGGATAAAGACAACAATGTCAAAAGGAGGAATTGACACCTCAATTTTTTCTGCACACAGCACTAGGCATGCTGCAACATCAAAAGCCTGGAGAATGAGAGTCGATGTGGAAACCATCCGGAAGACAGCCGGCTGGACACAATCTTCCCAAGTTTTTCAGGCGCTCTATAACAGGCCTTTAGAGCACAACTTTCTAGAAGCAATAATGGTTGACTAAGTGAGTAAGAAAGAGAAAACTGAAGTCAAAATTCAAATAAATGTATAAGAAAGAAAATTAACTGTTAATTAATCTTAGGAAAGTATGTTCTTCAATAAATTAAGTGACTTTGGTCGCAACTAACTTTAAACAACTACTTTGTAATCATTCTGATCTGGAAGGACGAAATATAATTTAACGATCAAACGAACTTACCTGTGAAGTTCGATCGAAATTATATGAGCCACTTCGTCCGAACAGATCAGATCCCACCCTTCCCGGTAACACCTACCCCTATAGGTTGCGACCAGTGGTAACATGTAATGAAGGCACCGGAAACGGAGCACAGCGGAGGGAGATCTGTCTTCTTTAAGCAGTGTGCTGCCATCTGCACGAATGCGTGCTACTACTTTGTAATCATTCTGATCTGTTCGGACGAAGTGGCTCATATAATTTCGATCGAACTTCACAGGTAAGTTCGTTTGATCGTTAAATTATTGGTACATCTGTAAATGCAATAAAAATGGAAAGTTAGTGAAGGAAAGTTTACCTCAAAAAAAAATTTTTTTTCCTTACCTTAAATTTATGATTAGTTTAAAATATGGTGGGAATTAACACACCACAAAATATTTGTTAACATTTTTAATAATAATTAAAGATGTTTATTTAATTAAACTATAAAACGGTTTTAAGATTGATAAATTTAAAAACTGACGACGTGGAAAAATTTATGGACTGAGAATGACAAGCAAAAATTTTTATGAAATGCGCATGTGAAAGAGATAATATATAATATAAATCCTTTAATAGAGTTCTTATGTTGATTAATTCTTTTTTTTAATATTTGTTTAGTTTGTTCTATATAATTGGCATCACAATTATTACAGTCGATTTGATAGATTAAGCAAGATTCTAAGTTAATATCTATTTTATCTTTTAAATTATTGAAAAAATGTTGTCCTATAGTATTATGATTTTTGAAAGCTGTTTTAATATTATATTTTTTTAAAATTCTTTCTATTTTCATAGATAAATAAATTAGGAATATATGGAATGGAAATGAAATTGTTATCGTTGTTATATTGATAGTTATTTTATTAAATTCTGAACCTCAGTAATTGGGAAAAAGATCTATTGTATTATTGTTATTAAGGGTATATATTTTTTTATTTTTTAAAATTTTTATTCTATGAGAAATGTGTTTGTTTATAAAATGAAGTGGATAATTATTTTTTAGTAACATTGTTTTAATTTTTTTAATATTATTATAATGAAAATGTTCTGATAATAGGGTGATAGCTCTGTCGACTAATCCGTAAATTAAACTTATTTTATGTTTAGTAACTGTAGAAGAATTATAATTAATGTATCTGTCGGTTTTAATAATTTTTCTGTACCAATTGGTGTCTATGGAACCATTAAGGTTTCTAATGAGTGTTAAATCTAAGAAGTTTATTGAATTATTATTTTCTTTTTCTATTGTGAACTGTAATCTAGGATGAATATTATTAAAAGTATCAAAAATGAAATTTATATTGTCTTTATGAGCGCCGATTATAATGTCATCGACATATTTTTTGTAAAAAGTAATGTTTGTTAAATTTTTTAATATATTTTCTTCTAAGAATTGCATTACTAAATCTGCTATAGTACTAGAAAGGGGTTGGCCCATAGCTACCCCGAAATTTTGTTTGTATATTTGATTATTGCATTGAAAGTAATTTGAATTTAGAATGTATTTAACAGCTTTGATGAATTCTGTTTTAGGTATGTTAGTAAGAGGTTTGATTTTGTGCCAGTTAGATTCAATTGTTTCAATGGCAAGATCTATGGTATGTTAGTATAAAGTGATACGACATCAAGTGAGAATAAAACGTGATTAGGATGAAGTTGGATGTTATCTATGAATTTTTTAAATGTCCAAGAATCTTTAACACGGTATTTAATTTTATCTGTAATTTGAAAGAGTATGTTAGAAAGATATTTAGATAAATTATAAACAGGGCTCATATAAGAAGCTACGATAGGTCTTAAAGGAATGTTATCTTTATGTAATTATTTAGGTAAACCGTAAATTTTAGGAGCTAAACCATTATAGGAAATTAGTCTTTTATATGAATTGTAATCTATGTAATTGTCATCTAACCAAAATTTTAAAGTGTTATTCAACGTTTGTATTTTGTTAGTTGGATCTTTATTTTCTTTACTATAGGTGTTAGGGTCGTTTAGAAGATTTAACATTTTTTGATTGTAATCAGTTTTATTTATTAATAATGTAATATTAGTTTTATCAGTTTTACAAACAATGATATCATTATTATTTTTCAAAAAATATTTAGTTTTCTTAATTTTTTGTAAAAGGGTTGCATTTTTTTTATGGTCTATGTAATTGAAGGGTTTTTTTATTATTATTTTTATGATTAGTTAAAATATTGCATATTGAAGTTCTAATTTTGTTTTGGTCATCTTCATTTAAATTAGTAATGCCTTTGTTCAATGTTTACTATGATTTTTTCATTTGGTGTGAAAAGATTGGGATCATGGATGTTAAAATTAGGACCTAATTGTAATACTTCTTTTACTTCTGTAGCTATTTCCTTATCAATTAAATTTTTGATCCGATCATTATTAAGTTTTGTATGAGTGCTAGAATTTTCATTAAAATGATTAATATTCGAATCTACGATATATTATTTTTTTTTTTTGTAAGTATTTTGATTTTTTTATCTAGTTTTATACTTACATATATTTTGTTTTAATTTTTTATTATGAATAGTTAAATTGTTAATAAATGTAATTATAAAATGTGTAGGGATTTGGTTTTCAAGAAAAAGTTTACAATTTTGAATTTTTTGTTTGAGAAAATTCTTTTTACCATATGCATCGTTAATTAAAAGGTTCAATGTGTTGTTAATAAAATGATGGTGCAAATTATAAAATTTGTTAGAATTGCAAATATTTTGAAATTGTATATTATTGAAATTTTTATGATTAAATTTAGGAATTAAGTTATGATTTTTGCATTTTTTGAGGAAAACAATTCTTTCACTTACTTTTAACAATGAGATTCCAGTTTTTTTGATATTTCGAAAACAATCTTCAACTTTGGAGCCATATTGATTCTTGATATCTTCATAAAATTTATTGTTGATAGATATTTCTGTAAGTTGTGTTAGTTCAATTTGCGTTGGAAGGGAAACCATTGTAGTAAAACTAGTAGAGTGCCAAGCGGCTGAGAATTTCACTTTTGTGGGCACTTTAGAGTGAAAATTCTTGAACTAGCCAAAATTGTTGCTTATGCCCTATGGATTCAAAATCCGAAAGTCGTCAAAAAATCGTGCAGTGCACAACGGCACAAATCAAAAAATTCGAAATAACTACGCCTTCGGTAACTTTAGATGATAGAGTAGCTTACTGCCAAATATCAAAATTTTGTGCACTTCGTATTTTTAAAATATGAATGAAATTTGTTAAACCAATGGTTGTCAATGGGGAGCCAAAAACAAAATCAACGTTTTCTCGGTTTCAAATCATCGCAAAATGCATTAATTTTTCGACTTTTTTCGCTTTACACGCTATTATCTCGCAAAGTATTAATCTAGCACGAAAATTCGTTTGTTATAAAATGTGTATCGTTCTGTAAGAACGGCAAAGGTTTTTAAATTTTAATTTTTAGAGTCATATTAAACGAGATATTTCACTATATCCAGAATAGTGTCAAATAATCTCAAAATTACAGCGGTCGACTCTCGATGCGTGAGTCACGGACCCTCGCTGCTCCCACCATCATATTCTTCGGCATGCACACCCGCACTCCTCCCGCAGCAGCCTAAGTCTGGTATTCGAAATTTATTTGGGCTTAGAGGTTTAAAAACAGTAATTTAATAAAACAAAAGTACAAGTAAACAGTTGTAATATTTATTTTATACACTAATCACTCTCAGAATCTTATTCAATAGAAATAGTTACCGATTGCTGATTACGATAGATTATAGGTACTGTTTTTACATGATTTTTGCCCCATGCAATAACAGGAGCCAATACAAGTCATATTTTTGTTTTTGCACGAGCACACTTTACTTGTACAATCTGAAACAATTTATTGTGTTAATAATAATTATTAGGTGAACGCATTCAAAATCAGTTCGTACCTTTTTTGCAACGACAAGTAGTTAAAATACTGAGATCCTATTGTTTTAGAGATTGCAAGTATTGATCTGAGATCATCGATGGAAGATATATCGGTATTGTTGGTGTACAATCTTAAAACAAAGTTGAGCATTTTATTAAATAAATTATCATTAAAATCTTCCACACCAACGCCTTCAAGTAACTCATAGTAAGACAAATACATTGTTGTAACTCCTTATACCCCTGTTGCTGCGTCAATGAAAATATTGTGAATCTAATCAAATTTACCTGTACGAGTACCTGTATCTGATAAATTAGATTAAAAAAAAAAGAACAAAAAGAATTCTTATCTCGGAGCTTTCGATACCTTGTCCTGCTCTGACAAGTATCTTCTGTGGGTCCACTATTTAGCATAAACACAACAAAAACTTTCATACGACAAACAAACAAAAAATGAAATGACAACGAAGTCTTAAGCAACACACAAACAAAATTGAAATTTATTTACACACAAAGAAAAATTACAATTTACTGACACAAAAAAAAAATTTAAATTAAAAACAAACAAATAAACACCCTATCTTCCCTAGACTCAAAATCAAAATCTTACATTTATATAACAAAAAACTTAACTTAAAATCACGCTGAACTATGATGCAAGACGATAAATGATGGTTTTCAAACTTCCCGCGCTTCTGGTCTTAATTTATGATTTGCGCCGACTCCAATATCCAGCTCGATAATAGATCACTTTTACGGAACCAGAAACACTATCAAAGAAAATGGGTGCTTCACTTGCAAACACCAAACTGATCAAACTTTCTAATAAAATTTTGGAACGGATAAAATCGACAAGCTCTTTCAAGAGATATTAACAGAGCGAGTCCTTTTTGTTTTGTGAGCCCTATTTATCACCTCTGTCAACAAGTTTGTTTTTCACCATGGTAACGGTAAATTTTTAAGCTAAAAACATTAGAACATCAATTGTTTTATATTTTATTAAATTTTAAATGCCTTTCTGGCCTTTATCCTTATGTTTCTCTCCAAACCATGTACATTTTTGGACTCCTCATAATTTTAGCTTTTCAAAAATGTCCCATATGATACATTAAAAAAAATTATCCGTCAACATTGTAATTTTCTTGATTTTCCTCTTTAAAAGAAGATTTGTAGTTAAATTATTGGAAAATTCTTGTTCCTTTCACTTTTTTCTCACACTGTAAGTTCTTTGCATCATACCAAATACTTTATAAATTGTCCACAAATTTAAAATTACAAATTTTGGTAACATAACATCCAACCTTACAATTTTCAGAATCGATTTTTGAGGAAAATCATTGTATACTTGAAAAGAAACCGTATCTAAGTATGGAGATAGCTAAAAACCACATCAACAAATACTGGGACAACCTATTGAACAAACCAAGGTTTATCCGAATATTGTAAGATGCTTCGATATCAAATTATACAAATAACAAACTTAAAATAAAAACATAGCCTTGCACAAATAGCTAAATTCATTCAGACAAAGAATTATCTTAACTACTAAACCAAATTTTACATAATCTTACATAAATAAACCTTTACTTTTTTAGTTGACCAAATGAAAGCATAACGGAACCGTATATGGCCCAAATTTTGAAATATTTAAACGAACCACAGCTGATACCAAGACAAATACAAACAAAGAACCAATATCCTGAGATAAGAGCCTTCAGAAACCGAAATAAAGATTATGAACAACCGAATTATTGAAAAGAAAAAAAAATTAAAATAGATTTAGACAACTTTACTAACAAAACGTAAGCTTAAGGTAGCTGTAAACCTTTATATTAAATTAGCATAGGTACTCGTTCAAGTCTTGAATCCAAATCACAACATTTTTCCCCCCAATTTTCTAAGATAAATTTAATTAGTAAACTTTGTATTAGAAAATTCTTCAATTTCTTTATTTACTTGAAATTCTACCTTTTTAAACTCGACTAATAATATTTACAAACTGCCTTTCTATCATACTACCTATTTTATAAAAAAAAAATATAGCTCGTCCAGGATTTATAACTAACATTAAATAACCTTATTCTAATATTTACACAAATTTTTCTTTTCCATTTCCCCCCTTTGTCCTATTCTGTTTTACTTTGTATCTAAGCTCCTTATCCTTTCATTTCTATTTGCCTTTATTTTCTCTTTGCCATTTGTACTAATCTTTCTAAAATTCATCTATGTCTTTCATTAATGTTGCCTATTTATACTTTTATTATTCTGATAACTGATAACTTTATTCTCCTATTTCTTTTAATAACTCAATCCCCACCTATTTAACTATTTCCCACTTGTCATTTGACATATTTATACCTTTCATTCTATAGCACTATTTAGTGTTTCATTATATAATTATACGACGATTTCCCCCCCCTCTTTATTTTATTCGACGATTTTCCCCATTATTAAATTCAATACATAACTCAGTTAGCGTTCTTTACTTTTACCCTGCAACATATTTCATTTTCAACATTTACTAACATAATATAACTTGCATTTCCTATCTCTTTCTTCTGTTCTTAATTTTCTAATAAAGGCAAATTTTCATCCCTACACACAATCTAATTTCCATTCTTTGCTTTTCAACCCTATGTACTCTTTCTTTCCTGCTCTTTTTAAATTAAATTAAATATGTTACAATTTCCTACTTCTTATTCTATTTGCGTCCTAATTACATACTTCCTATTTATCTTACTTATGTTCCCAATGATATCTTTTATTACTAATTTATTATTTACCCTCTTAAGTTTTCTTCCTTTTATCATCTTTCAACAAATTCCTGTTTCCTATTTAATTTAAAATTAAAGTTGCTCATTTATTTTTAATTATTTTCAAACTAAATAACGCTATTCTTATAGTGCTAAATTACTAATCAAACCAACCCTTATTATTTATTTTATATCATCGTAGTTTTATTTCCCCTATTATTCATTATATCATAGTCGATTATTATCTATTATATCATCGCAGCCTATCATTTATTCTTCATTATTATATATCATCGTAGCTCATCATATTCCCCCTATCATATTATCATTATATCATCGCAGCTTATTATTTATTATATCATCGCAGCCTACCATTTATTCTTCATTATTATTATATCATCGTAGAACCAACCCTTATTTATTATCATTAGTCATTATTATCCTACATTTTCAGACTTCTAAATCTCGTTATTTTTCTCTTTATAATATTATATTCAACTTGCAACCCCTCATATTTAATTAAATATTTCTACATTCCTTTGTTTCTTTTTCCTATCCTCAACCATTAATGAATATCTTATAACTTTTCTTTTAATACCTACCTGGTAAACCCTAAATTCATTTATAATTTTCCCTCCTATCATTATCTTAACTTTTCTAAACTTACTAGGACGTATGTAATTAAAACCAATATTAAACACTATTTACAAATTATTTTACTCTTGACCTAAAAAACCTGAGGTGCTTCAGCTGCTTCCTCTCTATTTTCTACTACTTCCTCTCTATTCTCTTGATTAGCATTTTCTCTTTCCTGACGTTCAATAAATTCTGGCATGTTCCTATCGTTTTCACTTCTATTCCTTATATACCCATAATTTCTTTGATCATACCTATCTATAACTTCTTGGTTATTACCCCTGTAATTATCCCTATCTCCATTCCTCCAATAATTATTAATTCCCCCTCTCATTCTGGAATTATAACTAAAATTGTTTCTGCTATTGTCATTGTTGTAATTAAACCTGCCCCCATTGTCATTATTTCTATAATTGAATCTATTTCCAACATTGCTGTAATTGTTATTAAATCGGCCCTTATTATTATTAATGCCATTGTTAACTCTATTTGCAACATTGTTAGTTTCATCACTGAACCTGACCCTATTGTTGTCATTATTGTTTTGAGGTGTATTCGAGTATTTAGGTCGTATTATCTCCTTTTTCTTACTATACTCCTCTACATCCCTATCTGCCCAATCATACCTTTTTAATATTTCCAATAAACCCTGAAATTCTTTTATGCCCTCAGTCCTAACTTTACTGATTACTTCTATGTCGAACTGTTTTATTAATTTTTGTATAATCGTTGTTTCTTCTAATTTTGGTTCCATTTGTTGGAATAATAAATATCTCTCTAAAGCATACTTCTGTCTATTTTTATTTGCCCCTTTCTTATATTTCCCATTTTCTATTTCTGAAGCTACCCAATCCTGGTCTTCGATTGCCCAAAATTGTGTTAAAAATCTTTCCCTAAAATTCTCGTAACTTGTAAATGTTGCCTTATTTACTTGAAACCATTGATCGGCTATTCCTTTCATGGTACTAGCAATCAACCCAATTTCTCCATACGCATTTGGTTGTCCCCCCATTGGATTTCTGAATGTGCTTATGTTAAAATCTAAATTTCTAATGAAAATTTTTGGATTATTTCCTATAGTATCATTTCCATAAAATTTTGGTATATTTGCTTCCTGACCTGGCAATATCATTATTGGTTTACACTGTCTATTATTTCCTATTTTGCTCTCTACTTTACTTATTTCATCCCCTAATTTATCTAGATGCGTTTCTATCTTCTCATTTACCACCTCACTAGTTCTTTGTTCTATTATGTCTAAATCTCTCTCCCTCCTTTGTTCTAACTGAACTACTTTATCTTCTACCTTCTTAATTTCTCTTTGGCACCTATTCTTTTCAACTTTAATCTCATCGTCTACTTCTGTAATCTTTTCACTTAGTATTGTATTAACCTGTTCCAATTTTTTACTTATGATCTCACTATTTATTTTCATCCTATGCTCAAATTTTTCCCACATTTCCTTTTCACGTGTATCCCTCTTCTCACTTTCTAGTCTTATACATTCCTGCAGTTCCTGACTTTTTTTATCCCTCTTGTCACCTTCTATCTCAATTTTCCTATTTATTTCCCTGCTTTGTTCCTCCATTTTCTCACTCTGTTCCCCAAATTTATCCATTATAAGTTTAAACATTTTTTTTATATCCCATTCTGTCATTTCTTTCTCCTTCTCACCTTCTACTTCTTCTATACCTTCCCCACCTATTCCTGATCTATAAATTTTCCCTCCTTCTACACTTTCTCCTTCTGCTGTAAACCCTACTATTATCCTGTTCTACTTCTTCACTTTGCTTTTCTAGTTCTAATTTATATTTCTCTGTTACCCTCTCTTTACTTTTTTGTCTAGTTAAACGGTTATCCTTTTTATCTGCCATCTTCCTACTCTTGGTTATTTCCCCAGCTAAATCGAGCCCGAGCCCCACACGTTGCTGGCGCCAATAAATGTTGTAACTCCTTATACCCCTGTTGCTGCGTCAACAAAAATATTGTGAATCTAATCAAATTTACCTGTACGACTACCTGTATCTGATAAATAAGATAAAAAAAAAAAAACAAAAAGAACTCTTATCTCGGGGCACATTAGAACATTAGAACATCAATTGTTTTATAATTTATTAAATTTTAAATGCCTTTCTGGCCTTTTTTCTCTCCAAACCATGTACATTTTTGGACTCCTCATAATTTTAGCTTTTCAAAAATGTCCCATATGATACATTAAAAAAAATTATCCGTCAACTTTGTAATTTTCTTGATTTTCCTCTTTAAAAGAAGATTTGTAGTTAAATTATTGGAAAATTCTTGTTCCTTTCACTTTTTTCTCACACTTTAAGTTCTTTGCATCTCACCAAATACTTTATAAATTGTCCACAAATTTAAAATTACAAATTTTGGTAACATAACATCAAACCTTACAATTTTCAGAATCGATTTTTGAGGAAAATCATTGTATACTTGAAAAGAAACCGTATCTAAGTATGGAGATAGCTAAAAACCACATCAACAAATACTGGGACAACCTATTGAACAAACCAACGTTTATCCGAATATTGTAAGATGCTTCGATATCAAATTATACAAATAACAAATTTAAAATAAAAACATAGCCTTGCACAAATAGCAAAATTCATTCAGACAAAGAATTATCTTAACTACTAAACCAAATTTTACATAATCTTACATAAACAAA
Source organism: Hemicrepidius hirtus (assembly GCA_963082805.1). Classification (NCBI taxonomy): domain Eukaryota; kingdom Metazoa; phylum Arthropoda; class Insecta; order Coleoptera; family Elateridae; genus Hemicrepidius; species Hemicrepidius hirtus. The sequence continues at coordinate 25,789,108 of OY720159.1, forward strand.
CCTTTACTTTTTTAGTTGACCAAATGAAAGCATAACGGAACCGTATATGGCCCAAATATTGAAATATTTAAACGAACCACAGCTGATACCAAGACAAATACAAACAAAGAACCAATATCCTGAGATAAGAGCCTTCAGAAACCGAAATAAAGATTATGAACAACCGAATTATTGAAAAGAAAAAAAATTTAAATAGATTTAGACAATTTTACTAACAAAACGTAAGCTTAAGGTAGCTGTAAACCTTTATATTAAATTAGCATAGGTACTCGTTCAAGTCTTAAGTCCAAATTACAACAATATCTTCCAACAACATTTCTTTCCCAGTCCACTGAATTGGCTTTGTCGTATCACAACCTGTCAATGCATGAAAAGCAGGTAGAGTTTTTAGAAGTAAAGGGTTCGTATTAATGGTGTGAATCGGAATAAAACGCAGTGCATCCTGGTTTCCAATTTTCATCCAAACTTCAGGTGTAAGATGTTTCTTGAAATGGGCTAAAAGCACCAACACGTCTGTATCTTTGCAGTCTACTATGCATCTCCTATATCCAGCTTTTTTAGCGGATAGAATATGAAGCAGAATTCTTGTATCTGCTTCTTCATGGCTTGAACTTAATAGGTAATCTTCAAGTTGAAAATTTGTTTTATAGTCTAAAACAGAAGAAAATCCACCACTTGTAGCGAATTGTATATTGATTGTGTTCGAATAGGCGATCAGCTGATTCGATAGGAAGTTTGTCAACTGCCTTTTATTAAAAACAGAATGAATAAATAAACGCCACTGGTGCGGTAACGGGTTATCTGTCGTATCTATTATTCTATTAATTGTTGGTTCGGATCCTCTTTTAATAGGAGTGGAATTTTTAATGGATTTCTCTATATATGGATCAAAAACTACGTCTATCCTATGTGCGCTGTATTTATTCCTAAATATTATTGCATTAAATATGTTAGCATAACCTTTAAATGTCTTGGCTTTAACAGACTTGCCTAGACCCTGCACAACAGACATGGCGTCAAAAATGAGACAAGTTCTGGAATCAGATTCTAGTAACATTTTTACGGTCGGCGAAAGAGTTTCTATGATATTTCCAAGAACGCTTTTATTAGAAGGAGTAGCCAAAACCCCGTTTGCAGATAGGGCCATTGGATACGATGTAAGCTCATGTTTGAAAATATTACTATGACTAATATTTCTTCCCATGTCCTTGGCTGTCAAAATTCGTTGTAGAAACCTTTGACCTCCTTGGGAATCTTTTATTTTATTTGAATTTTCTAATTTTGGCCTTGATGTTCGTATTCTTTGCAAATTTTGTTTTTTAAGAGGTCTATAACAATCATTTGTATCCATATCACCCCAATAAATTTATCAGTGCTTCTTCTCCTTTTTCTGCAGCAGTTAATACAAACAGTTCTACATCCTTATTAATAATTTCGTTTGTGGAAATACATATTAAATCATCTTCCTCACGAGTAAATACCTTAAATCTATCAAATTGTTCTTGTAGTATTATCACAGCCTGTTCATCTATTACAATTCTTTGGGTTCCAATCTCTATATTTTGACTTACAGGGTCAAGAGGGTTTGCAGTTTTGAGGGACGACTTGAATGAATTAATCATTAAGCCTACTTCATTAAAGCTCAAAAACCACTCGTCAAGTCTTGTGCTATTTTTAGTTAAACCCACAATACCACCAGCATCCTTAGTACTTTTGTTACCATGTTCTATGACTTGATCAATTGAAATAGTATTAAATTTTCCTGGCAAACTACAAAATTTCCATCATCAAATGCCTTCTTTAGTTCTGGGGCATTATGTGGTAGATTCAACATGTCAACTAAATATATGTGTATTGGCTCCTGTTATTGCATGGGGCAAAAATCATGTAAAAACAGTATAATCTATCGTAATCAGCAATCGGTAACTATTTCTATTGAAGAAGATTCTGAGAGTGATTAGTGTATAAAATAAATATTACAACTGTTTACTTGTACTTTTGTTTTATTAAATTACTGTTTTTAAACCTCTAAGCCCAAATAAATTTCGAATACCAGACTTAGGCTGCTGCGGGAGGAGTGCGGGTGTGCATGCCGAAGAATATGATGGTGGGAGCAGCGAGGGTCCGTGACTCACGCATCGAGAGTCGACCGCTGTAATTTTGAGATTATTTGACACTATTCTGGATTTAGTGAAATATCTCGTTTAATATGACTCTAAAAATTAAAATTTAAAAACCTTTGCCGTTCTTACAGAACGATACACATTTTATAACAAACGAATTTTCGTGCTAGATTAATACTTTGCGAGATAATAGCGTGTAAAGCGAAAAAAGTCGAAAAATTAATGCATTTTGCGATGATCTGAAACCGAGAAAACGTTGATTTTGTTTTTGGCTCCCCATTGACAACCATTGGTTTAACAAATTTCATTCATATTTTAAAAATACAAAGTGCAAAAAGAAAATTTTGGTATTTGGCAGTAAGCTACTCTATCATCTAAAGTTACCGAAGGCGTAGTTATTTTGAATTTTTTGATTTGTGCCGTTATGCACTGGACGATTTTTTGACAACTTTCGGATTTTGAATCCATAGGGCATAGGCAACAATTTTGGCTAGTTCAAGTATTTTCACTCTAAAGTGCACACTAACTTTTTATTTAAGCGCCTTTTTGCAGTTCGAGCACTCTACTAAACGAAGTTAACAAAAAGTAGAATAGTTCTTCTTTGGTGAAATCGATGAAATATTTAGAATCAATTCTCAGCTTGATTCAATATATAAGAAAAATGTTTGTGTAGACTGGTTTTTTAATATTTGAAAAAATTTTTCTTCTGAGAAGAAGTTAATTCCACCACTATATTTTAAACTAATCATAAATTTAAGGTAAGGAAAAAAAAATTTTTTTTGAGGTAAACTTTCCTTCACTAACTTTCCATTTTTATTGCATTTACAGATGTACCTACCAATAATTACAATTATGTTCCTTTTTTATTAAGTACTGAAGAAGGCCAACTAATTGGCCGAAATATATTTACACATATTATTTTTTTATTATTTTAATTGACTGCTACATCTTCTCAGAAGAAAAATTTTTTCAAATATTAAAAAACCAGTCTACACAAACATTTTTCTTATATATTGAATCAAGCTGAGAATTGATTCTAAATATTTCATCGATTTCACCAAAGAAGAACTATTCTACTTTTTGTTAACTTCGTTTTACTACAATGGTTTCCCTTCCAACACAAATTGAACTACCACAACTTACAGAAATATCTATCAACAATAAATTTTATGAAGATAATATCAAGAATCAATATGGCTCCAATGTTGAAGATTGTTTTGGAAATATCAAAAAAACTGGAATCTCATTGTTAAATTAAGTGTAAGTGAAAGAATTGTTTTCCTCAAAAAATGCAAAAATCATAACTTAATTCATAAATTTATTCATAAAAATTTCAACAATATACAATTTCAAAATATTTGCAATTCTAACAAATTTTAGAATTTGCACCATCATTTTATTAACAACACATTGAACCGTTTAATTAAAGATGCATATGGTAAAAAAAATTTTCTCAAACAAAAAATTCAAAATTGTAAACTTTTTCTTGAAAACCAAATCCCTACACATTTTGTAATTACATTTATTAACAATTTAACTATTCATAATAAAAAATTAAAACAAAAGATATGTATAAAACTAGATAAAAAAATTAAAATACCTACTTAAAGAAAGAGATAATATAGATTCGAATATTAATCATTTTAATGAAAATTCTAGCACCCATACAAAACTTAATAATGATTGGATCAAAAATTTAACTGATAAGGAAATAGCTACAGAAGTAAAAGAAGTATTACAATTAGGTCCTAATTTTAACATCCATGATCCCAATCTTTTCACACCAAATGAGAAAATCATAGTAAACATTGAACAAGGCATTACTAATTTAAATGAAGATGACCAAAACAAAATTAGAACTTCAATATGCAATATTTTAACTAATCATAAAAATAATAATAAAAAAAAACCTTCAATTACATAGACCATAAACAAAATGTAACCCTTTTACAAAAAAATAAGAAAACTAAATATTTTTTGAAAAATAATAATGATATCATTGTTTGTAAAGCTAATGAAACTAATATTACAGTATTAATAAATAAAACTGATTACAATCAAAAAATGTTAAATCTTCTAAACGACCCTAACACCTATAGTAAAGAAAATAAAGATCCAACTAACAAAATACAAACGTTTAATAACAACACTTTAAAATTTTGGTTAGATAACAATTACATAGATTACAATTCATATAAAAGACTAATTTCCTATAATGGTTTAGCTCCTAAAATTTACGGTTTACCTAAATTACATAAAGATAATATTCCTTTAAGACCTATCGTAGCTTCTTATATGAGCCCTGTTTATAATTTATCTAAATATCTTTCTAACATACTCTTTCAAGTTACAGATAAAAATAAATACCGTGTTAAAGATTCTTGGACATTTAAAAAATTCATAGATAACATCCAACTTCATCCTAATCACGTTTTATTCTCCCTTGATGTCGTATCACTTTATACTAACATACCAATAGATCTTGACATTGAAACAATTGAATCTTACTGGAACAAAATCAAACCTCTTACTAACATACCTAAAACCTTTGCTAAAACAGAATTCATCAAAGCTGTTAAATACATTCTAAATTCAAATTACTTTCAATGCAATAATCAAATATACATACAAAATTTCGGGGTAGCTATGGGCCAACCCCTTTCTAGTACTATAGCAGATTTAGTAATGCAATTCTTAGAAGAAAATATATTAAAAAATTTAACAAACATTACTTTTTACAAAAGATATGTCGATGACATTATAATCGGCGCTCATAAAGACAATATAAATTTCATTTTTGATACTTTTAATAATATTCATCCTAGATTACAGTTCACAATAGAAAAAGAAAATAATAATTCAATAAACTTCTTAGATTTAACACTCATTAGAAACCTTAATGGTTCCATAGACACCAATTGGTACAGAAAAATTATTAAAACCGACAGATACATTAATTATAATTCTTCTACAGTTACTAAATATAAAATAAGTTTAATTTACGGATTAGTCGACAGAGCTATCACCCTATCATCAGAACATTTTCATTATAATAATATTAAAAAAATTAAAACAATGTTACTAAAAAATAATTATCCACTTCAATTTATAAACAAACACATTTCTCATAGAATAAAAATTTTAAAAAATAAAAAAATATATACGCTTAATAACAATAATACAATAGATCTTTTTCCCAATTACTGAGGTTCAGAATTTAATAAAATAACTATCAATATAACAACGATAACAATTTCATTTCCATTCCATATATTCCTAATTTATTTATCTATGAAAATAGAAAGAATTTTAAAAAAATATAATATTAAAACAGCTTTCAAAAATCATAATACTATAGGACAACATTTTTTCAATAATTTAAAAGATAACATTGATATTAACTTAGAATCTTGCTTAATCTATCAAATCGACTGTAATAATTGTGATGCCAATTATATAGGACAAATTAAACAAATATTGAAAAAGAGATTAATCAGCATAAGAACTCTATTAAAACTAAAATTGTCACCCCTAATAAACCTAGTACTGCACTAGCAGACCATGCTTTTCTTAATTACCATAATTTCAATTTCAACTCACCCAAAATTTTACATAAAGGGAACAATTTACAAAAAAGACTTTTATATGAAATGATTGAAATAAAAAAAAGCCCCAAAACTATCAATTACAGAACAGATACAGAAAAACTTAACAGTGTTTACTATATTTTTTTTAATTAACTTTTCATAATAATTAATTAGCCTCGTTTTTATTTTCCCCCTTTTTCTGTTTAAATTAAAATCAATTCAGAATGGTTTTAATTTTGTTTTTTAAATATTTTATTATATGAATAATGTAATACATTATAAATTTTGGTAAAGGATTTATATTATATATTATCTCTTTCACATGCGCATTTCATAAAAAATTTTGCTTGTCATTCTCAGTCCATAAATTTTTCCACGTCGTCAGTTTTTAAATTTATCAATCTTAAAACCGTTTTATAGTTTAATTAAATAAACATCTTTAATTATTATTAAAAATGTTAAGAAATATTTTGTGGTGTGTTAATTCCACCACCATAATTATTTTAAACTAATCATAAATTTAAGGTAAGGAAAACAAAATTTTTTTTGAGGTAAACTTTCCTTCACTAACTTTCCATTTTTATTGCATTTACAGATGTACCAATAATTACAATTATGTTCCTTTTTTATTAAGTACTAAAGAAGGCCAATTAATTGGCCGAAATCTATTTACACACATAATTTTTTTATTATTTTAATTGATTGCTACCTCTTCTCAGAAGAAAAATCTTTTCAAATTGATTTAGAATTTTACTCCACAAAAATACAGAGTATTCCATTTAAAAAACCAAAGTTACATATTTTTCCGGAAATTAAGTATGACTTGTTTGCGCTATTTTACACACCAGGTTCTCTTAGCTAAGTCTTTCCTTTAACTTTTTCTTGTATCTTTAATATTTCAGCAGATACCTGGTGGATGACAAAATTCGCCGCAAGCCATAGGTACCTACTGCTTTTAATAGAGATCGGATTGTTACGGTTGACATGCCAATCGAAATGGGTCATTAAATACTACATTTTGATGTACTTGGAACATTTTCAGGACCTACTAGATTTTAGCTACGGTAGTCCCTTTTTTATTTTTAAATAGGCACCGTTGTATATTATAGAAATAATAAATATTAAATAAAATATCAATTTTAACTGGAAATAGTAATAAGATTTATTTGCTTATTACGTATTTCGGCATCAATGTGCCATTGTCAAAAGCATAATATAATGCGCAGACCCCGATTTGCAGCCACGCGCATCGGATATTTTCTATACACGGGAACATTGTTATAAATATACTAATGGACCTGTATGATGTTGTATTTTACCATGACAATTCTGACAGTTTGACAAATCAAGACTATCGTGATTTGAATTTAAAAACAACCGCGTGTGATCACGTGACTACGTAACCTGCGCAGACCCCAATCTGTCGCCACGCGTCGATCATGCGCCGAACCACAAAATAAGCAGAGTGAAACTACTGATTCGTTAAGCGATATACTGTGGTTTTACTTAATATTTATTATTTCTATAATTATGGATTTTAACAATGTAACGCTTGAGAATGTCAATAAACCTATGTATATTTTTTGTAATTCTGAATAAGTGTTTTTTTCCGAGTTCAACGATGTAGGTATAATTAATAATAAGTCACCTTACTATCACCAAAAATTAGTAAAAAAAAAACTGTTTAAAATTACTCTCGTGCTTACTAATTTCGCAATTAGTTTTCAATAGTAGGCTTTATTGACTAACAAAATATTACCAACCCCACTTCCGCTCATATTGGTTGATTCATTTTTTCCAGTAGTTACAAACGGCTCAATTAACTGTGTCCTTTTCTTAACCGAGTTAGGATTACTTAATGTTGACGTTTCAAATCAGTGTCACTGGCGTGATCCATACGAAGTTTAACGTTTGGTTTCTGTGGCAATAATTTTTAATTGAAAGAACTCCATTCTTGTTTCCATTTGTTAGCTAGTTAGCTGTTAGCTAGGTACCGGGTGGCCGATCTCAAAGGTGTACATAGGGATTTAGATGCCTATTCTGTAAAAAGTAATTCACGAACGACTCTTTACCTAACGATTAACATTGATGACTCTCCTATCTCTGTAAACGCTGCCTCCTTCACGGTCAAGCCGAAAAATCGTTCAAACCTCAACAATCTTTCATGAACGAGTCGTTGTGGCTTACAGAATAGCACGCTTAACATTGTTTTGAACGTTTCTGCTGATTCCCGCTCGCCAATTCAACTTAAGTACAGGAATGGCAATGGTATTAATTGAAAGGTAAAATGATTGCCCTTCCAATGGCGCTAATAATAAAATTAAATGTGCTGTATTGATTATAAAAATAACAGTTTAAAATTTTACGATTTTTAAATATGACGTGCCATGATTTCAAATTTTACAGTATTTGTCAAAAATTTCTTAAATTAGTTGTCATTTACAGAAATCCACTAATTTATGCCACCGAAATAGGGTGAAAAAGGTGCTTGCTTCACACCCATTGCACCGAAACCAGCATGCATATATCCCAGGGAGATCAAGCGACTCCGCGCTACACGCTGTGGCGAATCGGATCGAAAGGTCGCTAGGCAATCATATGTCTACCCTTGGGGTCTTTATCGACATTGAAGGAGCCTTTGATAAAGCCTCCTTCAAAAGTATTAATACTGCCCTACGTAGGCATGGCGTTGCGTCCACAGTCTGTGAGTGGACAAAACACATGCTCACGATGAGGGCAGTACAATTTAACATAGGAGACAGCACTATTAGAGGTGTTGTGACGAAAGGCTGTCCACAAGGTGGCGTTCTGTCGCCTCTGTTGTGGAATACAGTAGTGGATAGCCTTCTCCGCACCCTCAATGATGCTGGCTTCTATACAATTGGATATGCGGATGATATTGCCATCCTCATTACTGGGAAGTTTGAGAGCATACTCTGCGACCTAATGCAGACTGCACTTCGAATAATAGAAACATGGTGTAATAAACAGTCCCTTTCTGTCAATCCTTCGAAGACAGAGATGGTACTGTTTACAAATAAACGGAAGATTGCACCCCTACGTGCACCTACCCTATTTGAAACTTCACTAAATTTTTCAGACCACGTCAAATACCTGGGAGTAATATTTGACAAAAAACTGAATTGGGAGAAACATATGCAGGTTAAAACCGAAAAAGCCTGCATGGCGTTTTGGCAGTGTCGCCGCGCTATGGGCAAATCTTGGGGACTTTCCCCCAAAATTACCCTGTGGCTGTATACCGCCATAGTCAGGCCAATGCTATGCTACGGAGCACTGATCTGGTGGAGTCAGGCAGGCTACAGCGGCCAGCAAACTGAGACATGTGCAACGCCTTGCCTGTCTCAGCTGCAGTGGTGCTATTAGCTCAACCCCTACGGCAGCATTAGAGGTTATCCTATGCATCCCTCCACTTGACCTTCTCGTGGAGGAGTTTGCAACAAGGACTGCCCTAAGGCTGCGCCTCAAGGGGCTGTGGCACACTACGGGGAGTCGTGGTAGGCATACTCGCATCTTAGATGAGGCAGTCGCTAAGATTCCTCTTCTCAACGCGACGGTCGACTACATCCCACCTAAATATACCTTCAACAGTCACTTCAATGTATGTGTGAATGCTGAAGAAACCGAACATATGGACATATCCATTTTTACTGATGGGTCCAAAACGAAGCAAGGTAGTGGCGCCGGGGTTTTCTCCGGCGACCTAAACCTCTGCCAAAGCTTGCCACTAGGCGAAATGGCCACTGTTTTCCAAGCGGTGGGCATAATGCATGGTGCGCTAGCAATCCTTGACCGACGGATCAAGTATAAAAGAATTGGTATCTACAGTGATAGCAGAGTCGCTCTGCTGGCCCTAGGCAGTTGCAAAATTACCTCTGGGATAGTAATGCAGTGCTACGAAGCTCTCCAAGATTTCGCAATCAGACATGACGGAACCTACGGTAACGAGCAGGCCGACGCGGCTGCGAGACGGGCCTCTGAACAACCCTCTTGGGGGCCAGAGCCCGTAATCCCCGTATCCCTAATTATATTAAGCTCTATGCTACACCAAGAAACCCTAAGAAGCTTCACCAGAAGATGGGTCAACATGCAAAGCTGTTCTCAGGCAAGAGCTGCTATGGCGGCACCTTCGCCGAGGTCAGCCAAATACTGCGTGCAGTTGTCACGAAACCTGCGACAAGTGGTGGGAATCTTAACGGGACACTGCACTCTCAAGAAACACATGCACAGAATGGGGTTGTAAACAGCCCCAACTGTCGCGGGTGCAACACTGACGACGAGACAGCAGAGCACGTGCTGCGTCTCTGCCCTGCTCTCGCAAGAATAAGAGGATCCATGTTAGTGGACTTCTCGCATGATATGGCCAGTATCAGTAGCACCCCAATTGCGGATGTCCTCAAGTTCGTCCAAAGGATTGGATGGCTTGAGTGATACCCGAATTGGGCGGCTGCTGTCTGGGGGTAGTACAATGGGCCCGCCTATTGTGGCCTAAGTACGTGTGAGACGTTTCTCACCCCCTTCCTAAAAATCCAGAATCCAGAATATGCCAACGAAATATCAAATTTTTTGACAAATGCTGTAAAACTTGTAAATCATGGCACGTCATATTTAAAAATAGTAAAATTTTAAACCGGTATTTTAAAATAAGTGTAGTACATTTTATTTTATTATTAGCGCCATTTGAAACGCAATCATGTTACCTTTCAATTAATAGCATTACCATTCCTGCAAGTTGAATTGGCGAGCAGGAATCAGCAGAAACGTTCAATACGTTAAATCCTTATGGTACACCTTTGAGACCGGCCACCCGGTAGTATATGATTTATAGCTCAATTTAAGGTCTTCCTTGAAAACTTCTTGGAAATTAACTGGTCGAGGTCAAATCTTCCTTAAATGTAAAGCGGGTATTACCGGATGGTAAAAATCACTCCGGAATAATCACTCTGGTTAAAATAACTCGTGTTATAATCACTTCAACAAAAAACACACACGGTAATCATCACTCCAAACAAAAACAGCTGACCAATTACTTTAAAAAAAATCTATAAAGAATTACTCATATAAATAACGACTTCTATAAATAATCACTCCTGTAAATAAATACTACTGTAAAATATCCTAACATTGACTTTCAAACTAACGAGAAATCAATAAAAAAAACCAACTATTATCAAATTATTAAAATATTATTATCAAATAAAATACTTAGGCCCGATTGCACCAGTTACACTTAAGTAATAAGTGTCCCTTAAAAATTTAATTGCTATAGATACAACTCTTGCTAACAATTATATCCATGGGAATTAATTTTTTAAGTGACACTTATTATTTAAGGGGAAGTGGTGCAATTGGGCCTTAAAAACTTAGACAAGAGCGTTCAGTTTTAAATTTTCATGTCAGAAATGTCATTCTGTGGATGTGGCTACAGTACCAATTTAAAATAATTCAATTTCACAGCCTACCCTAGTTGTTTTTTTTTATTGATCTGTTGTTACTATTTTTCACACTAATATCCATGGACATAGCTCAACCACAGACTCTTATGACGTCTCTTTACCATGTTTCTACCTTAATACTCCTAGACCAAAATGAAGTATTTAACTCAACTTATCTACATCTAATATTAGTATTCTCCTCTAAATTATTATTTCTTAAAGAAATTTGAAGAAGAATGCTTAACAAAACGATTTTGGATATAGGTAAGTTGACTTAAATCGTCATATTTTGGTGCCAGGAGTCTGTGATTGAGCTATGTACAGTCAGCGATAAATGTTTTCACCAGTATGATACCACTGAACACGTGTTTCTGAGAAATAGTATAAGAACTATAACGTCGTTCTTATTGTTTGATATAGGTATCTTGGTAACACTGTTAACTAGATGAAATGAAATATAGAAATGTGTTATATTTCTCAGTAAAGTGGGTGACAGTGGTACAAGACTGGTGAAAACATTAGTCGCTGACTGTACACGGATGCACCAAGTGGTCGCCGCGAGAAATGAAGAGATGGCGCCACATACAAGAACAGACCTGCTTATTTTTCTCATTATCTCAAATAGAAATTGATATCGCGGTCTAAATGGCACCCAGAAGTCGAGAAGAAATACCGATGAAGGGAATAAAGGAGTTTCTTTGTGAAATTTGTTGATTTAATGATATAAATCACGTTTTGAAAATCGTTACAATTTAAAAAAAGGTTGTAACGTATACACATAATAATTTGTAAATAGCGCCGGAAGCATTCAGCCACTGTGAGAAAGGTGTCGCAGGTTGAAATCTTTCGAATATTTCAAGACCAACGATTTCGCGTGTAGATAAAGAAGTAAAAGCGGAAACCCATTGACTTCTTTGCATCTAGACATTTGGACATAATTGACCTAGTTGTATAATGCTGTTTTTATAGCTTCTAATATATACGGAGGATCCTTACAGCGTTTTCTTTGGCCTCTATTATTTTCAGTTACCTCAGGAGCTATACAATGGATATCAAAATTTATTTATTTAGGCAATATTTTCTTTTGTCAAAAATCAAAATCTCGTTTAATTTTTTCAATAAATAATGGAATTCTATCGTTGATATAAACTGTAATCGAATCGTTTAGGTTTTTTGCAAGAATGTAAATCAAAGTTATGATTTGAAATATTGCAAAATAATTGTACGATTAAACGAATTTACCTTAAGTGAAGTTCAATCGAAATTATACGAAAAGCCTCGTCCGATAGATCACTAGGTAGTACCCTCGTTCGGTACTGCATTAACCACTATATTTTAAAGTAAGAAAAAATACTCTACTGAGTTGTCCCTGTTCCCTTCCCCGCTCTTCTGACTGTGAGCTCATTTTATTTAAAAGGCAATACATCGCAAACCAAATTCTTACCAATAATTTGAATGGGTATCAAAAAATAGATACTGTTTTTGGGGATTGGGCGGGAGTGATCTATCGGACGAGGCTTTTCGTATAATTTCGATTGAACTTCACTTAAGGTAAGTTCGTTTAATCGTACAATTATACTGCAAAGCCTCGTCCTCTGATCACTAGGTAGATGTTTAAAGCTTAGTGCGATGTTTGCGAAAAAAGGTTACTTTTACTTGGATTTCCTATGATTCAAAACAGTGTTAACACACTTATTTTCTTGGATTACAGGTTTATTATAAAATCTGGCGACTGTTTTTGAGTTTTCGGTCCAACCTGCTGTCTTGAAAAAACTCTGTTAGGGTGACCACCCCTCTAAGTGCTGCTGACGTGGTTGCATGTCGGGCACTGTGGCTAGAGAAAATTGCAATGTCAACTCCACTGGCGGCTAGCACCGATTTTTGCCAATTGCTGATGGCTTGTGTGGTGACTCGTTTAGTGGGCTTTTTGCATGTTACAAAAGAAGAAATTTGGGATTTTCATACGGGAGATACTAGTTTTTGTCAGATATTCTTTGAGAACCGAAGCCACACATAATTCCGGTTGCTCCGTGATGGTAAATAGTTTCAAATAAGGTTGCACTTATTCCTACCCGAGGTTTTTATAGGCTCTGGTATACAAATATGTCATGCCTTCTTCTGATTCTACTATGTTAATCAATTGGATTTTTGACAGAGTTTGAACCCGTTGTGCTGTAAGTAAGGAAGGAACATTGCTAATTTATTAGTTAAATCTTTCAAAGATAAGGTATCGTTAGGGTATGAACCTTTTAGATACCGTAAGACTGCTCCAGGGTCCCATGTTTTATTGTATTTTGCTTTTTGATGACGAAATCTTGAGACCCCTTTAAAGAATCTATTTACTAACAGGTTGCTTCCCAATTCAACAGATAGGATCAGAGAAAGAGCTGACCTACTCGTGTTTAAGGTGCCGTATGCGGCGTTCTTATCGAGTAAAAGGTTAAGAAAAAACTGAAGATCTGAGTTATAGGTATTGGCGTCAAACGGGGAGATCTTATTTGTGCTGTAAAACACCACTGTTTGTATGTTGTTTCATATTGCTTTAGAGTAGACTGGGATAAAGAAGCTATTTCCAGTTCTACTTCCTCTATTGGAAAGCCCTAACGAATTAACGCCTCCCTGGCAAGCTTCCAGCCACCAGGATAAGCGAATTCCAGAGAGGGAGTGGATTCCTGTCAAAAGTCAAGAGTGTGTGAGTTAGTTTGCAAAATTAGCATTTCTCCAACCAACATGGAGACAAAAAACGGATACCAAGGTTGTGTAACCCCCCCCCTTCCGCCTTGTCATTTTTAATTTTTGTAACATTTTTAAGATTAACGCAAAAGGTGGGAAAAAAAAGTAACAATTAAAGTCCCCCAGCAAGCTGTGAACGCATCTATCGCAACTGATCCCGGGTTTCTTTGCCACGAAAAGTATTCTGGGCCTATTGCGTTTACTCTAGATGTAAAGAGATCAATGTCAGGGGTTCCAAAAACAGAAATTATTTTTAAGAACGCCCCGTGACTTAATTTCCACTCCATTACAGGGTGTTAAACTTTTCTGGATACACCGTTTGCTTCAGAATTGTCTTTTGAACTTATGTATGAAGCAAACCATAAATTTCTGTTTTCACACGACTGCTAAATTTCTCTAATTACTAGTTATGATATGTAAGGTTGTGGACTTCTACTTACATAATTATGTAATGGCGGTTGTATTATCTGACCTTAGTAAAAATTCGACATTAGTTAAATCTTTAGTAAAGCATTTTAAACCAATGAACAGATAAAAGCTCCATGTAATTAATATGATATCTTTTTTCAACGCTAGTCCACCAATAGTGGGCTTTATTACCATTGCAACATACCCCGCAGCCAGTTAAGGGGGCGTCTGAAAAATTTCTATTTTATATGAGAAATTTCTCACCGAATTAACTGAAGTAACTATGTTATTTATTCACTAAAACAAATCTAGTTTAGCGGAAAATGGTAGTTCCATTTGCCTGTCGAAGTTCTGGACATTTTTTGCCAAAACGTTGCATTTCTCCTTATCTAACATTTTTGTATACAGTGTGTGGATAAAGTTTGGAACAAATTCAATATCTCCCGAAATATTGGTTTTTCTGGAAAACGCTCGGACAGGTATAACGATTTACATTACGGCGCATATTTTAAGCTGCTTCAAAATTTTTTTGTGTCAGTCATTTTTTTATAGTGACGTCATCGACTTTTTTTTAAATGGAAACATGTATATTTGATTATCGCATTCGATAGACATTGTTTTTCTCTTTTTAAGCTTCTAATATTTTCATACCCTTACATAAGAAAATTTTTGAGAAAATTGCTAAAATAGTTTTACGTCTCAGTAGGCCGATCTGGAACAGCGGGTGCAGCTCCAACTCAAAGCAATTGTTTATTTAAGCTTATTACTTTAAAGTGAACAGAAATGTGAGTATAAAAGTACATAAGATTATAAAAAAAGATAAATAAAATACCTTAAATTAACAAGAAATTAAAAACAAATTTGATAGTTTTAAATGACACACAAGGAAATGATGAATAAATTGTTATAGTAGATGTTCAAATTGAGATCCGTTTACAGCTCGACAGTGTCCAAGGCGAAAAATAAACTCTTGTTGAACAATTAAACAATTGCTTCGAGTTGGTGCTGCACCCGCTGTTCCAGATCGGCCTACTGAGACGTAAAACTATTTTAGTAATTTTCTCAAAAATTTTCTTAGGTAAGGGTATGAAAATATTAGAAGCTTAAAGAGAGAAAAACAATGTCTATCCAATGCGACAATCAAATATACATGTTTCTATTTAAAAAAAAAGTCGATGACGTCACTACAAAAAAATGAGTAACGCAAAAAAATTTTGAAGCATCTTAAAATATGCGCCGTAATGTAAATCGCTATACGTGTCCGAGCGTTTTCCAGAAAAAATAATATTTCGGGAGATATTGAATTTGTTCCAAACTTTATCCACACACTGTATAACTAGCGGTATTATATCGCGGAGCAACTGAGACTAACTGGCCAATCCAGGGCCAGACTTCGAAAAAATAAATTTTTGTAAATTAAGGAATTTCTTAATTTGTGCTTCAATTCCAATCTTTTTTTCGAAAGGTAACTCAATACGCATGGATCGACTGTTAAAAACGAAGCCTAAATATAACCAACGATAAGTGGGAG
Organism: Hemicrepidius hirtus; assembly: GCA_963082805.1. Lineage (NCBI taxonomy): Eukaryota > Metazoa > Arthropoda > Insecta > Coleoptera > Elateridae > Hemicrepidius > Hemicrepidius hirtus. The sequence continues at coordinate 25,804,943 of OY720159.1, forward strand.
TAAAGCAATATTTTTCCTGATTAAGAAACAATCCCAAAGATGAAAGAGTCTTTGTTGCGGTTACAATGGAAGTCAAACATTCAGTTTTGTTTTTTCCCACAATCAAAATATCGTCTAGATAAAAAAAATACATAAAATATTTGACGATTGAAGAACCTGGGCACCGGCTTTAGTAACTTAGTGAACGTGTAGGGTGCAATGCTTAACCCAAAGGAAGACAAGCGAATTCAGAAAAGGACGCTATTAAAAACAAATCGCAGATATTTTCTGTCCTCCCTGGCTACTGGTATTAAAAAATAGGCGTCTTTAAGATCCAGCGTACACATTAAACAATTTTTAGATAGCAGCTTCGTGTATCCTCCATCTTATAATGGGGAGCTTCGATAAAATTATTCAGCTTTTTTAAGTTTAAGCCGAATCTCGTAGATCCGTTTGGCTTGTCTATTAGGAAAAAAGCTTAGTAGAATTCTTTGCCGCAGCGCTCTTGTTGATGGCGCCCAAATTTAATAACTATTTGATTGCCAAAATAGCGTCATTAAATTCAGAATTAGAAGGCTTTTTACAACGTGGAGGGGTGCTCTGAATTCAGAAACCTTGAATCCAGATAAGGATGATTTTATCCTCTATTTGTCTCCATTCGTTTCGAAAAAAAAACCTAAGGATTTGTTTCTTTCGAAGTTACCTGCGTGTTTGGCACAATTTTTAAGCTTTGCGTTGTGGTTGGTGTTTAAACGACCAGAAGTGGAAGGCCTTTGTGGCCTAGGTGAGGAAGGGCCAGCCCCCCCTCCTCTTTTTGTAACCCCGGCGTTGGTTGGTTTTAATTCCTTTCAGGATTTGGCAACTGCTTTAGCATTTTAACCTGCTCTGAAAATTTTTCCCTAAAAAGACATTCATCAAAGGGGCAGCTCTCGGCTACCTCATTTCCCTTTATCTAATGGGGGTCTTATAAAAGAACGCCGTTTTTGTAGGTCACAGAGAATTCTGCTGGCGTCGCTTAGAATTTTCACTAGATAGTTGCCAGCTGTAGTAAGAAGAATCAGGTAAGCGCCACAGTGCCTCTCCTACCGCAGACCGGCAGGTATCCAACTGATCCTGCCATTTTGCCCTGAGATTTATCTCGTTTTACTTCCGCATCTGATAAAATAGTTGTTATTTCCACATTAACTTGTGGCGCAGCTAAAGTCGAACAATTCGGTGAAATTGGATACTTACCTACAAGGTTTCCGTTCATGTCCGGTGAAAGACCCGAAAGTAAAACGGAAGGTCATCTGTTTGTGTATCCCCTTACCAACTAACTGTTTAGTCTGGCCGTCATTGCCAGGATATCTTTAACAACTACTGTTGACGATACGTCAATAGCGTCGTCATGCTCTGGCTTGGGTGCGCTAGGGGTATCGGGTATCAGAACGAGCGAGTTCTCTCTCTTCTTCCGCTAACAGTAAAGCGTCTTGACGCTCTACTCTGGCGATCCCGTCGCGCAGAGGGAGAGCGCATTAGTGACCTTCGCTGACTGGACTGATGACGTCGGTCAGTTGACGAGCGGCATATGCTTTCTCTACTAAAGGGTCTCGCGCTGGTTCGAGATGATTGCGAGAGAGAAGTCACGGTTCTTGATCTGGACCTAGATCGTCGTCTATCACGACGAAAAGCACTTTTCCTGGAACGGGAAGAACGCCGATACCGTGGGGTAGCGGACGACGCACGTCGGCTACTACTTGAAGAAGAACGCTCTCGACGACTAAGAGCGCTCTTTAATTTTTTAATTTTTCTCCTAAGAGAGGCCGAGGTATCGCGTTTATGTTGTCCCATTACAAATAAAACGGAAAAACACCTAAAAACTGGAAAAAAGAAAACGATTAACTGAAAAGGTGAGGAGCGTAACAAATGCGTCTGGTTAGCGCGGCACTCGAACGAAGAATGAGCTCACAGTCAGAAGAGCGGGGAAGGGAACAGGGACAACTCAGTAGAGTATTTTTTCTTACTTTAAAATATAGTGGTTAATGCAGTACCGAACGAGGGTACTACCTAGTGATCAGAGGACGAGGCTTTGCAGTATAATAATATAATTGTTCTTTACTAGATTCGTAACTTACAGTTCGGTTTCAAGTTTCAATTATCAATGCATTCCAGACAAATCGGGCAATACATGTTTTGATATCTTGTTACGTATTTAGTAAGCGGTAATTCCCCTTTCTGCTTAGTGTCATCCGCTATCCAGAAGTTGTAATTATGCATGACGCAATAGTGATTCGGAAACAAACTTAAAATGCTTAATTTACTAGTATAACCGCCACCCCACGACAGTTAAGTACATCTAATGCTTTGTCAGTCCGCTCTTAATATACGTGTGGGAGATGGTAGCTTGATCGCACCACCGAAATGCTGAGATGCGATGTATTTTATCGATATGATAGAAGTTTTGATGTAAAAATAACTCCTTTAACATAAATTATACCCATAAGAATAAAAATGTTAATCACAAAAAGACATGATCCAAGACATTCCAAGAAATCTGCCGACAGCGCCCTCTACAACATACAATAATTCTGGTAGTGGTTAAGAAAGTATTTCTATGCTAAGATATGTTGATACTAATCGTTCCTATTTGACCTCAGGAATCTAGAGTTAATAAAATTATTATATATTATTTAAAAACTCACCGTCTAAGACCAAAATGCTATCAGATGTTTTCACATTATGTAAATATTATCCATTACTTTCAATACACCCTGCATAAAAATTTATAGACTTACAAAAAAAAAAAGTGGAGGTACAAACCTCCCCTGGACTTTCCCATACTAAAAATAAACGTTTCGTGTTTGGTATTCAACAGTAGTTCGCAAGGCAGACTCTGATAAGCATTTGAATACCTAACGAGAAAATCGATACTATACGGATTCGATATGAACAGAAGAAAGAGACCCCATCTATCTGTAGGTACCGGATAGAAATTACAGCTGACGAAGCCGGACGATCGCTACCGACCTACGATCCGTTTCCGTCAGAGTCCAACATAATATTCAAAATTCACGAATTTCTCATCAACCGTACATTTTAGCTATATGAATACCTAATACTATGTGATAGACAATTAAATTTTTCATTCAATTATATAATAATATATAGGGTGTTTCATTCAAAATAACACAGTTGCTTGTTGTACTGTGGAAAGAAAACGCTCTGTATACGTGATATACATTTAGGAGAATGCAGAATTATATACTGAATAACTTTTATACAGGGTGGTGACTTGAGCAACGCAACATAGGTATTTCAATGGTAAATTCATAATGTTTAATTATTGGCTCCCCTAATTATTTTAGAGCAAAATTGAGTTGAGGTTTCTTGTAGAGAAAACAATTCTGCATCTGTTCATACCATTATTTATAATTTTCCATTTTCCGGAAGCGTAGAAATAGAAGAAATTAAAAATAGTCTTTTTAAACAAATCAGTGATGCCTTGGAAATATCTAAAGAAACAACATTCGTATTTACATCTGTCATTACGGTTTGAAGTTTATAACCGATTATTAAAATCTATTATTTTTAAAATGTATTCAACGAAAGAAAAAGTAGAAATTATAAAGTGCCTTGTTTAGCGTAAAATATGTTCCTATTACCTACTCGCTTTATTGCTTTAAAAAGAAAAAAAATGTAATGAGACGGAAATGTCAGTGCGTTTGTTTGATTTTATAATTCCATGGCATCAGTGATTTTTTTAAAAACACCATTTTTAATTTCTTCTATTTCTACGCTTCTGGAAAATGGAAAATTGTAAATAAAGGTATGAAAAGATGCAGAATCTATTTCTCTACAAGAAACCTAAACTCACTTTTGCTCTAAAATAATTAGGGGAGCCAATAATTGAACATTAAGAATTTTCCATTGAAATCCCTATGTTGCGTCGCTCAAGTCACCACCCGGTATATAAACTTCTTTCATATTTTGACTAATAAAGGCGCTATAGGAGCATCAGTTTCCGATTTTCCAAACCTCGTAGAGGTCGCCACAGTGTAATTCTGGCGTTCATCAAAAAACAGAAATGTAGCTAATACTAAGCTGCATAAGTATAGAAAATTTAAACAAAATCCTTAGGCCAGTTTTTTTGTAATAATTTTTCAAAAATTTCAAACTTTTAGGAAGAGCGCCATTGCGACCGTTTTTGGATTTAGTAAATAATTGTTTTTCAGGATGTAGTACCGCCAAAGGGCTTTGAAACAAGTTGTTGCGAAACCTGATCAGATAACTCTGGTTTTTGAGTTATGGGGCGTTATAGTCGAAATTTTGAAAAATTCATAGCGGCCGCCATTTTGAAGTTAGAGAGTCCGCTAAAAAACTGTACCCTTTTATTATGCCCTTCTTTCATATCCCCTGCTCAGGGTTTCAAAATTCCGCTTCTGAAAAAAATGATACCAAAAAAACATGTCTAACTTCCGCTTCCGGTTTCAGATTTTTTGAAAAGCTTATTTTGTCGATGAATCTTCGATATACCCCTTCATTTAAAATTTGATCAAAATCGGTTCACTGGTTTTTGAGTTAGAGGTGTTACATACATACCCAGCCACCCACCCACAGGCAGACATTTCTTCTAGACCACTTTTTTGGATTACTGGAGGTCCAAAAGACGTATTACGCGAAAATCTCGATTTAGAAAATTTTGGGAAAGTAAAAACGGAATAATGCCATAAACTCAGAAATTGCTTCCTACTGTCAACGAAATCTCCTATTCATTCCTCTTATTTGGACATGACGAGGGTTACAGCTGCTTTGATAATACAATAAGTAAATTAAAGTAAATAGAAATAGAAACACCAGAATTCGAAGTTACGAGCTGTAGCTTGAGGAAGACCTCAAACTGACAAGATCTCCTAACAACACCTATAAAGTGCAATGATAGATATACATAGATATAGATATATACATAGGAAGATGCTGTCACAAATAACAGAAGAAAACTAAGGTGATATAATGCATATTATTACACTACTAATCTAGAAACATGATAGATAAGCATGTCTGCCGATGAGAAAGAAGACCAACATATACCAATATATCGCTAAAATATCCTAATTAAATGTCCTCTAAGGGAATCTGGATGGAACAGAAGTTTACAACAGCAAAGGAGCAAGATTCTGTATCTAGCAATGGCGGGTTAATTAACATGGACTACGTAAACACACCCAAGATTGTTTACAAATGTTTTTTTTCAAATTTGCACAAACTATAACCCTTCTTCTAAAGTACCGTTACGAATTTTGACTTTTACGAAGGCAACTATAACGATCCACTTCTTGCAAGGGGTATTCCTGTCGTGTAAATTTTAATGTCAAATTTTACTCTAAATTATCTCATGTTCGCCCCTTTTTTTAATATTTAACGTCATAAATGTGACAACAATTACAGTTAAAGTGAAAACTAATAAATTTATCCCAAATTTAAAATGAAGATCAATACACAAGCAGCGCCGCTGACTGAGATTTTGGCGTCATTGTAGCGTCGCTCATTAAACTGGTTTAAAACTTTGCTTCATGTCACTATACTTTGTTAAACCTACTACGCAAGCTAGAGACAAGGCCTCTTGCGAGATTCGTTTCTACTTCTAATGACTTGTAACATTTTTCTACATTCTACAGACAGTTTACATATGTGTTTTTAAATTATTATTAAAATAACTTACACCCACATTTTCTACATTTTTATTACAATATATGTAGATGCCCTACCGTAAGTACCTAATTTATATAATTCTAAGAATTCAAACAGTGGCAATTTGTACTTTTATTTTAATATTTATTAGAAAACGACAGGTTTTTCAAATCTTCCGATACCGAATTTATATTCCGTGGATAAAATGATAGTACCTATAGTTACAATAATTACAACAGGGATTATTACAATGTGTATTAAGAGTTTCAGTGACTATGAAACTTATTTTGCTTGTACTGGTTCAGGGTTTAATCTCCTTCTAATGAACAGTTTATTCGTTATATTCAGTAAGTATATCAGTAACTGGCTGGACTATACTCAATTTGCATTTTCCGGCTACCCAGAATATTTAACTAGAAAATACAATACATAGTTATGAGTATGACAACAGTTTAGTGCATCTAGTGGTACTTGTGTTACCTTTTAGGAGGAACAGCAGGCGACGCTTTAACTTACAATGCAGGGTACCTACCTACTTAGCAGAATGTTTCACTATTCCCACATGGATGCGCTTATCTCATGGTGGTTTAATAGAACTTAATACATTATGGATGAATGAAACACTAGAACATGGAAATGGAACATATTTTCAACGTGTATCGCAGATAAGATATAAAAGTTATAGAAATAGTAAATATTAAATTAAATATCGATTATAACGAGAAATACCTAATAATTATTATTTGCTTAATACGTATTTCGGCATCAATGTGCCATTGTCAAAGGCATAATATAAGACGTTTAATAACAAATGAATAATGATTTATATAGCAACTACTTGATTCCATTAAAGACATCTTCTATTCCAAAATTGCCAGTAAAGGGGAATCTAACAATCTCAATTTGTTCATTCATTGAAGGTATACTGTTTTTTGTGTGTTTATAAAATTCAAAAGATTGTATGTTGTATGTTTATATTTGTAACAACTGATATATTCTTTTTGCTTGCTACTGAAATTTCTAATTGTTTGACCTATATAGACTGAATTACAATGTCAACAATTTAATTTATAAATACCTGATTTTTGCAAATCATCATTAGTTGTGTCTTTAGCATTGAAAAGAGTGTATAGAATATTTCTATTTGTTTTAAATATGACTTTATATTTATTTGTATTATTTATAATTTTAGCAATATTTTCTGAAATATTACCAAAATATGGAATTGAAACGTTTTTAATGTTTTATTAGAGTCATTAATAGAATTTTTTGAACTTTTTGAATAGCTAGTTTATAATTTTTCTCCTTAATTAACGTCTAAGTGTAAGTGTAACGTGTAAGTAATTTAAGTGTAGCGTTATGACCATTTCTATATGCGATTTGTTTAATAATCGAAATTTTCTTTTAAAACTATTTTTATCTAAAGGAATCTATAGTTAAAGCTCTATCTACTAAAGATTGATATGCTGCTAATTTATGTGTATTATGTTGACAAGGGTTATGTGGTATGGTTATATGGTAGATTTAACGAAATTGAGTATTCGAGTATGATTTCTGAATTGAATTTTATATTTAAGTCTAAAAAGTTAATAGATCTGTTTTGTTCAATTTCTGTGTAAATTCTGTAAACTTAATTTTGTGCTATAAAGTATTAATACAAATTAAATAGTCGTTAATGTATTCGAAAGAACCACCAAAACATGCTAAAATATCGTCAACATAACGAAACCAAATAAAATACAATTTGATTTGATAGATTTGATTCAAATATTTGGTCTTCTAAATGTTCCAGAAATATAGGTATTAGCTAATAGTGGTGAAAAGGGACTACCTATTGGTAACCCATCCTTTTAAAGCCTAAAAATAAAAAAATTTTGATTAATACAAAGTTCAAATAATTGAATCAACTCTATACATAAATCACATATTAACATCTAATAATACAATTCAATTTTTACACTTTTCTCATAACAAAAATAAATTAGACATTCTGGAAGCGTTTGAAATTTATAAACACACAAAAAACAGTATACGTTTAATGAATGAGCAAATTGAGCTCTTAGATTCTCCTTTACTGGCAATTTTGGAATAGAAGATGTCTTTAATGGAATCAAGTAGTTGCTGTATAAATCATTATTCAATTGTTATTAAACATCTTATATTATGCTTTTGACAATGGCACATTGATGCCGAAATACGTATTAAGCAAATAAATATTATTATTTCCGGTTGAAATTGATATTTTATTTAATATTTATTATTTCTATAATTATGGATTTTAACAAAGTACCTAACGCTTGAGAATTTCAATAAAAAAAGGTACTGTTTATTAGTTGTAGGCAATGACTTTGATTGCAACAAAATTAACAATATTTCACAGTTTTGACGTTTATCTAAGATAATGACAATCAAATATTTACTTTCCTACAACGTGGTTTTTCGTTCATTAACACAAAATGTGGATTTAATGAAAGTGAGTTGATGCTTTTTAAATTTTGCATGGAGCCATAGGTAGTTTTATATTATGAACAAGTTTTCTCCATAACGGTTTGCCGTATTATTGACCGAAAATGCGTTTACCTAAACAGAAAAGAGTTTTTTCAGATTTCTTAAGGCCGTCTTAATTTCTAAAAATTAAAAAACTGCTTAAAGTTATTTTTGTGGATATACCTATAATAGTTAACTGAATCCGGGGATATATCGCATTAGGATCGTGATTTTGTGAGCGAAATACGATGCTTGTGAGTTTTAACGAACAAATGTTAAAATGCTTTTCTAATTACGATAGAATATATAAAAAAAGACATTTAAAGTAGAAAGCACTAGTAGTCTAAAAAAATAGTAGATACGCCATGGTAAGAAGGTTATTAACTCTCAGCGCTACGCGTTTCGGTATATAGCAATCTATCGGTATAATAATACTCTTCTCAACCTTGGTATATGATGTACAATAAGGTGCAAATGTAATGTCGCAAGTAGCAGGTAAAATGTTGAACAGGCGCTTACCTTTTAACAATAGCAGTAAACGTTTATCGGTTATAGTATCGCCTGTTCAACATGTTACCTCCTACTTGCGACATTATATTTGCACCTTGCTGTACCTACTACTGGGTGAAACATATTGTGAAGTACATGCCCTTCCTTCCTTCTAGCCGTTTTCAATTCATGTTTGGATATAGGTAGCACTCTTTCCATCGATCTCTGTTTTGTGCGACGTTGTACCAGTTATACATGTACAGGATGTTAATAGTTGCTGAGATTATGTCACAAAATATTATTTAATACAATATCTGCAATCGTCTGTACAAAATTAATATTTGTACATATTAAGTTTAAGGTGCTGTACCACGCTGTACGCAGCATGGACTTTCACAGCTATTGTGATTTCAAGCTGAATAATTCAAGATGTATGCTAATGAGTAATGTTACATCGATATTTAGCAACATAATCAAAGTACCAGGTACCTAAGTATGCGTATGTTATTTAAGGTGTATTGCGTGCACCATACCAACTATGACTAACTTCAATTTAAGGAAACGTATGAAAACAAATAAATTCAAGGTTTTATGTCTTGACAGCGCTAATCTACCTACAGTAGAATTTAGTTTAAATTATAAGAATGTTTGTTTTTTTTGTGAGTGGTATTATTTATGGTTTCTACATTAAAATATCCAAAAAATTTTGCATAACAAAGCAATGAAATTTTCTAAAGAAAAATAAATAAATTTGTAACGAATTGTTGGGGTGACATTTAATTTTATACGAAACATTTGGTGTTTTGGTCGTGCAAAATAAACCGTAACCCCTTGTTTATAAACACCTTTACCTATCTAAGGTACAGCGATAGTAATGGTCGTACAATCTCTTTTAAGTAACAAAAAACATTTAGCCATATTAATTTTATTATGTTAACATATATTGAAGTGCTTTATTAGCATATTAGGATAGCTATTATTCACGACGGTTGCATTTACGCAAGCCGCTGGCGTAAATAAACGGAGTGAATAATAGCCAATAAGATGCGAGTTAAATACTATACTTTGTCTAAGACTATTACTAAATAACAAATTTTGTAAAAATTTATACCAGAAACATTTTGATTAAAAACTTCATCTAATCAGCCATGACATTTCCTATCAAAGCCAGCAATTGTTTTTTGGTGTGATTCCTGAAACCCCAATATAAATTAGAAAAAAAATTATAACAATTTGTCCCCGAAACATGTTTTAAAAACTTCGTCTAATCAACCATCACATTTTATGTTACAGCCAGGACCTCGGCCAGGACAATCATGACAAATCTCAGCGCCTCGAAACAAAGTTAGGTTATGTTGTTGAATTTATTTTGACATTTGTGATTTTGACGTAAGAGTGGATAACCATTGTTCACTCCCATTATTCACGGCAATGTATTATGGGTAGCATTATGTTTGATAAAACACATAAATAATTCATATATTATTTACTAATCGTGCACAAAATAAATTTATTTCATTACAGTTTATATTCGGAACGTCGTAAAATTTTTCTTTAGTATAATAAACCGTTGTAAATCAGTGTACCCCTAATACGCCTTTGAAGTTTTACTTAACACATACATGCAAATAATATGAAAAGTAGGTAAAACAAGCAGACCTAAACAATAAATTGCAGTACAAATATTATATTTCACATTGGTGGTAGTATTTTATTATTTTATCCGAACCACAATTTATTTAATTACGCAGCTCCATTATTCTTACTATTCGAAGTTGTAGTAAATGCACATTAAAACTACTAAATTCAGAGCAATATATAGCACTGTTCGTTATAAAATTGGAACACTTACTTAAACACTGAATTCCGGCTGATTAGCAAGATCATAAACTGTATAACAGATTTTTTTAGTTTACACTGCAATAAGAACTATGAAACCAGATAAATGTTTAAATTAAGGATTTGTGTCTAACCCTTACAAACACACGAAATGACAGGACGCTTTTAAATTAGAATAAGGGTTGCAAGCAATGCTTTCAGCTCTCACCGCAGCTGAAACCGTACTACTGAATTTCAGCTCGACGCCGACGTCTGAACAGCGTCAATTGTATGATATACGACAGGTAAAGAGGGTGCGTCTGCGCTTGCGCAAAATATATAAGCACAACAAAGCGAAGCCAAACATACGCGAAAGCTTACGCTCGGAATCTTGCAGGAAAAGGCAATTGAAGAAAATCCTTAACACGACGTCGATAAAGTGATGCTTACAATTGCTACCATTTACTCTTGTTTTGATAATATCAAATATTACGAATGAAGCGAAGGCATTATGAACAAATTAAATTAAGTGTAGTGTTAAAGGTGAACACCTAGAATTACTGAAAAGAAATTTCCGTTGGTTGATTGATTAAAAAACTCGTTTCATATCTTTGTACCACAAATAAAAGAACGTAATAATGGTACAAGAACATTTAATATTTTGTTATATTTTATTATTTTGGCTTAGATAGGTATTTCATTTTTTTATATATCTAACTTGCAGGTTTTGTATTTTACCTTATATCGAGGATCTATGTCCATTAATGTGAACTAACACGTCATTTCAATAAGTAGCTAGTAGTTTTCATTTCCTAACATCATTATCTTCTATAAAAAAATTAAAATGAGTAAAACCGAATGTATATAAAATAATTGATCCTATTTCTTGCAATTATTATAAATGCATAGGGAAACCAAAGAATAAACGAAATATATTATTTGCCAATCATCTTATCTAACACAAAAAATATTATTTATGTGTACCCAAGTAGCACAAAATGTTTCTATTACCTGAATTCACGCAGACATAAACCCATTTGCATTCCAACTATCCCCACCATATACTTTGCCTATTACTTTCCCATACCACCACTGGTGTATGGGAAGTATTGATATCATGAAAATTTTCGAAGTTGAGATTTTCGCGCAAGTCGAAAATTCATCAACAAAATCACCTTTTCAAAAAAATCCGAAACCGATAGCTAACTTCCGCGTTATACATGTTTTCTTGGTAGCATTTTTTTCAGAAGCGGAATTTTGAAAATATGAGTAGGAAATATGAAAGAAGACCATAATTGAAGGGAAACAGTTTTTTGCCGGATTCTCTAACTTCAAAATGGCGGCCGCTATGAATTTTTCAAAATTTCGAATTTAACGCTCCATAAGTCAAAAACCAATTATCTGATCAGGTATCGCAACAACTTGTTTTAAAGCCCTTTGGCGGTACTACATCATGAAAAACAATTATTTACTAAATCCAATAACTGTCGCAACGGCGCTCTTCCAAACGTTTTGAAATTTTTTAAAAATTATTACAAAAACACTAGTCTAACGAGTTTGTTTAAATTTTCTATACTTATGCAGCTTGGTATTAGCTACATTTTTGTTTTTTGATGAACACCAGAATTCCACTGTTGCGCCTTCTACGAGGTTTTGAAAATCGGAAATTGATGCTCCTATAGCGCCTTTATTAGTCAAAATATGAAGGAAGTTTAAATATAAAAGTTATTCAGTATATAATTCTGCAGTTTTCTAAATATATATATCACGTATACAGGGCGGTTGCTTTTCCCATGACCCTTTTAATAGGGATGGGTTTTTTGCTATTAAAATTGAAAAGTGTTAATATGATACGTTTTGTTTAAACGTTAAATTTTAATTATTTTGCTGTCGTTTTGTGTTTTAATATGCCGATATTAATTCGGTTTTCTGATTTTTCACTTTAATTTACTTTATTAATTAATAATTTATATCATGCTGTTTATTGTTCAGCCTTTACCCACCATTGTATGGTTTAATTTTACATTGTGACTTAGTTGTTATAATCTGAAGATGCCAAAGTTGTTCTGGCGATAGCGTTAATAATTTTCATCAATTTAACAATTTAACTTTTTTTAATTTAATGCATATTTGTGGGATCAGACTTATGCCCGGTTGCAGGAGAACGGAGCTACTGCAGAAGTAGCCTGCACCTCCAAATTGTGAGCGGTTGGTCCCATTGCAGCTGAATGCCAAGGTAGTACGATGTCTCTTCGAAATAGCTCTTAGCAGGGATTAGAGCCCAAGTTCAGATTAGTGCTTCACTACGTGCCCTCGGGAAGGCACTCTTTGGGTTGCTAAAGGAGCAACCGCAGGAGGCTGCTACCAAAAACCGCAAAGAAGCAGTGGAGCTTGTCAGCGATCCAGACCGGTTGCCAGTCGATTATTCTCATATAACCTCATCGAATAGGAGGTTTCTTATCATTTTGATTTCCGGGCTTAATAAGAATGTGGGGGAGACGATGTTTGAATATGCATAGTTTGTAAAGTGTGTCAACGGTCCTAGCTCTTAACATTTGTTAAATTTCGGGTTTACAATGCAATACAAAACTTCGAAGTGACGTCATTTGTATTGACGATCGCTACCGATCGACGATCGGTTCCTGTCAGAGTCCAGCCTAAATCTTCAAAATTTACACAACGTGGTTAAAATTCACGTAATCCTCATCAACAGTATATTTACCTATACTTATACCTTATACTATGACAATTAAATTTTGCATTGAATTATACCGTGTGTCCCTGGGAAGACGGAACATAGGGATTTTGTAATGCTAATTTTTTTTAATGATTCACGAGTGCTTTGAAGCATTTGCCCTTGAAACAATTACACGGATGTGTAACGTTAACGATTTCCATGCCGACCATGTCTGATCGTCTCCAGATCAAAATTTTTGTTTATCTTTTAAATGTCAATTTACTAAAACCAAAGACAATTAAAGGTTATGTTCATGTTAATTTTTTTTAAATGGGGACCTATCTTAACTTCAGTACAGTTTAGAGCTGACAACCACTAATGCCAGTTAAATAGCATGTGAAATGTGAAAATTTACATTAATAGGATGATCTTGATGTATGAACCCAAGAATTTGATGCGACAATCAACTGTATTATGAAACATGCTACAATGTTAATTGCATAAGACTGTATTAAGATGAAATCAAAGAAAAAGCGAATATTAATATCAGTTAGTGTGTACGAATATGAAATCTTTATTTCTACGGCAATTTAATGTGATCAAATAATTGTTACATTAAAAGTATTCAATTTTTAAGGAGCCAGATTCTTATTTGTAGTCGCAGTTAGTCGTCGCAAAAATGTATACTTAATGATGTATAAAATAATAATTTTATTAATGTTAACACAACAATAATACAATAATAGGGGTGGAGGTATAATTCTTGTATACCACAAAGGAAAGTTTTCTAACACATGTCCACGGCATTATTTTATGTAGGTACCTATAGCTACTAGTATAATTTTCGTAATTTCACTTTCAGTTTCTAATAATGTGTAACTTGCGAAAAGCCTTAATTGTTCATCTAATCCATCATAATCTGAAAATGATCTTAGAACCAAAACGTCAACTGCAAACAAATTGTTTTGTATTTATTACTACCTTTATAATGATACTCAGTCTCATTTAATTTAATTAAAACACTTTCTACATTTACATGAACCAATTTGAACAAATAATTAATAATTTTATTTCTAAGTCTAACTGACTTTCAAGAGCGCGAGCTGTCAATTCGTATTGTAAAATAATTGATGAATCGTTTGTTAATATAACTCACGCGCGTATTACATCTGTATTAGCAAGCACGTTAAACAGCTGACATAGCGACGTCGACGCTTCTACCAAATAGAAATTCATAGCACTCGTGGATCATTTTAAAAAATTATCATTGTAAGATCCCTATGTTCCGTCTTCCCAGGGACACGCGGTATAATAAATATAGGTTGTTTCACTTAAAAATTTTAAAATAACAAAGTTGTTTATTGTACTGTGGAAAGTAAACACGCTGTATACATAATATAAATTTAGAAGAATATGTTACTTATTAGTACTATATTTTTGTTATCTTATTTTTCAGTCGTTAATAATAAGAAACACACATTCCACTAAGTAATGTCAATACATTTTGTTTACATAACAAGTTGCAATTGTTTTTTACCACCCATTGCTAGAGCCGTACCAACGCCTGCTCGAATATTGGTACCTTCCATTTGAATACATTTTGATAAATATAATAAGAGTTTATTGTTGGCATATAATATACAAAAAAATATATACAGGGTGTCCAAGATAAGATGAACAGCATGGGGATCTCGGTTATTATAAGAGATACAGATTTGGTTAAATTAGACAAAATGTTCGCTACCTAACAGGGAATTAAATGCACCGAGCAGATTTTAAAAATTCATTGTGGTTCAAACCCAATAGGAGAAAATGTGAATTTTGCGAATATCTATTTTTTTCAATAAAAGGAGTATTTGGGCAGATGGGCAATTTTAACTTGCACTTTCTTAAGGCACTTTTTGATGCTGCTTTCAACGGTGTATTCGTAATTTGTTTAATTTAACCAAATCTGTCTCTTATAATAACCGAGATCCCCATGCTGTTCATCTTATCTTGGACACCCTGTATATATATATAAAAAAATAATGATGTTATGTATTAAGTATAATAAGGCATGTTACTATATGACGACAAAGGGCTAAGTTCAGTTTCTTCATGTTAATGAAGTACTGTTCTTCCACTTAACCCTCAAAAAAGATATATATAAATAGATAAATTCCTATGACAATGTCAACATAATTTTTATTGAACACCATAATTTGTAATCGATAAAATATAGTAAAATATTTTCTAACTGTATATATCAAAAGACAGGAAAATATAAGTGGAAAGAAGTTTGACTATCCGACTATGAAATTAAAACTTTTCAGACGTTTCGGAGATTTTAGAACACAGAATATCCTTCTTATTGTTGATTAAATAGTAATTGAAAAATTGATTTTTTAAACCGGAATATTGAAAAATCTTTAAAGTTGTTTGGCAGGGAATTACTTAGTTTAGCAATATTGTAAGAGTAACTACGTTGAAACATGTGAGTTCTGTGAAGAGGTGGCGTGATGAGTCCTCTATTCCTGAGGTTCAAATTGTGTACATCAGATCTGAATCTGATTTTCTTATATAAGTATGGCGGTGTTTTGAAAATGAGTATTTTCTTGAAAAAGCAATGAGAGTGTAACATTCGTCTGTTTGACATATTTAACCATTGCAATTCTTTTAGTTTATGTGATACATGATCCCTTCTTTTCAACCCAAAAATTAAACGAATGCAATTATTTTGTATTCTCTGGATTCTTCTAACATCCCTGCTGTCTAAACATGGTCCGTAAACTACGTCGCAGTAGTTAAAATGTGACAAAACTAATGATTCAACTAATAGCCTTTTAGAATTTTTTGATACTAGATGCCGAATAGAATAAATTGATTTAAGACTCATATAAGCTTTCTGAATACATAAGTTAATATGCTTTTTGAACCTTAGATCCGAATCAAAAAATAATCCTAAATTGCGCCCGACATCCACAGCAGTCAATGGGACATTTTTAATTTTAATTGTTAAACTGCCTTTAACCATTGCACGCAGTTTCGCGCTACCAAATAACAAAACTTGCGATTTTGATGAGTTAATAACGAGGTTAATAATAAGTGAGTATTTTTCAGCCGTACTTACTAATTGATTTAAATCACTGTTAATAATGACCTGATTAGCAGTAAAGATGTCCGAAGGCGAAAAAGAATAATAAAGCTGCGTATCATCTGCATAAAAATGACAATTGCCTGATTGTATAACGCTATTAAAATTGGAGGTATAAATAATGTAAAGTAACGGTGCCAATATGGAACCTTGTGGCACGCCACTGGTGACTTTATGCAACTTTGACTCTGTATTACCAAGATACACTTTCTGAGACCGTCCAGATAGGTAATGCCTGAAGAGCATAATCGCGGAGTGATGAAGTCCGATAAAATGGAGTACAGCTAATAACATTTCATGATTTAGTGTATCAAAGGCCTTAGAAAAGTCTAACTGCACCAAGGCTGTCAATTTATTGGAATCAGAGGCAGTTAGTATATCATCGGTTATATTGCATAGAGCAGCGGCACAACTATGTCCAGGCCGAAAGCCTGATTGCATATCAGGAAATAAGCTATGTGAATTTAGATATGAACGTAATTGTGAATCCATTGCTCGCTCTAGTATTTTCGACATAGCAGGCAATATGCTGATGGGCCTTAGATCTTTGTAGTCCATGGGAGCACTAGTTTTAGGTAGGGGGTGAATGCACGCTATTTTCCAACATTGCGGAAATACGTTTGTTCAAGGCAAAAGTTGATAATGTGGGTGATGTATGGGAGAAGAAAGGGACAGACCATATTAATCATTTTGATGTTTATGCCATCAGCACCCACAGACAGTGAGGTTACACTACCAATAATTTCAGCAATATCATCAGTGGACACTAGAGAGAAAGAAAATTGAGTCACATTGTTTTTTATATTATTCGTATAGTAATCAATTAAATGCTGGTCAGAATTGGTATAGCGAGGTTTTTGACGGAGTGTATAAAATAATCATTAATATTATTTACATTACGCAAGTTTTGCGGAATTTGTGGTTTTTGTTTAGAATTGAAACCGCCAAGACGGTTTAGATCCTTCCAAAGAGTTTTCTTATTACTAATACGAATGCGGTGATCTAAAAAAGCCCTTTTTTCTCTCCGTATAGCAGCAGTAGTAAAGTTTCTCAGAGATTTGTAATAGTTCCAATGCACAACATTATGAGTGCGTTTGAACTTTATTAAAGCTTTGTCGCGTAGTTTTTGCATAACTTTTATAATGTCCGTAATCCATGGTGCTGGTGGCTTACAAATTGTGATTGTTTTATGTGGTGCGTGGGTGTTGAAAAGGTTGAGTACATTTTCATTGAAAAATGTTAGTTTGTCGTCGATGTTATTCAGAGTTAATATGGTGTTCCAATTAATTGATTCAAGATCACGGCTAAAAAATTCTGGGTTTAGATGTTTAAAATCTCTGTAAGTGTGATACCGCGGTTGTAATGGGAAAGCTTGATGCTTTATTTTGCAAAAAACTAAACAGTGGTCTGATACGTTATATAATTCTTTTACACCACAATCCACAATGGCTTCTTTGTTGGAGACAAAAATAGGGTCAATTAGAGTTTGTGAAGAAGGTGTAATTCGTGTAGGGCCAGATATTAGTTGTTGAAATCCAAAGGTATCAAAATAATTTAGAAAATAATCAGTTGTATTGCTGCCAGTTTTTAATAAATCAACATTAAAGTCACCAGTGCAAATTACCTCGTCTGTAATAGGAATTACATAGGCTAACGCGCGCTCATATTCATCTAAAAAATCTTTAATATTTACCCAGTTAGGTCTGTAGGCTACTCCCACCGCAATTTTTTTCTTGTCTAATTTAGCTTCAACCCATAGCCATTCATAACTTTCATGTGTGTTGTCCATACCTCCACCTCTTCTATCAGATCTATCTCTACGCATCAGAGTGTACCCTTCAATATCAACAATATTTTAACCTAATTTTATTAAAAATATATAAATGCCATTTTGACAGGTCGTGGTCATAATTCAATTTTAACTCGTTTTTTATTACTTTTCTTTGATTTTCAGGTATTGCGAAAAATAATTTACTAACCGCGAACTATAAGTGACTTTTAAGGTCTCGAATGCTTAGGAAACCTCGGCCCTACGGGCCTCGATTTCCCAAACTGCATCCTCGACCTTAAAAGTGTCACTTACAGTTCATGGTACGCAATATACTATAAGTAATACATGTGTTCTTCTACAGTTTGTGTTACTATAACATTTACAAATTTCAGACTTTTTTGCTAAGGTTTTATTTATTTTGGACATCATCAGATATTATCATTTATTTCTACATAAACATCATAGCTCAAGTTCGGTAAGTATTATTTATTAAAAGTCATTTATGAATATTCCCAGCAACTATTACTCGAATACGGAATAATAAATAGGTAGGTACAAATAATCGTATAAGGTTTCTTGTTATGTCATAATGTTATCTGTAATTAAAAGGATTTTATAAGGATATAGCAGCTAATAAGTAAAAAAATAATAAGTGAAAAAATGCGATGTAATAACTTTATCGCGATGAGGTTATTACATCACATTTTTTCATCAAAATTTTTGTGTTTTATTTGTTTTACTTATTGGCTGCTATATCCATATAAAATCCTTTTAATTACAGATAATATTATAAGATAACAAGAAATCGTATACGATTATTTGTAGGTACGTATTTATTATTTGAGTAATAGTTGCTGGGAATATTCATAAATGGCTTTTATTAAAAAATACCCATATATTTATAATAAATATTTCTAAAATCTTTCTTTCTAATCTTAGCAAAATATTTTAAACATATATTACAGTAAGATTAAAAACATATGTTAGCAGAATATTTTGGACAAATATTATAGTAAGATTACTAGCTTACATTAGCAAAATATTTTAAACAAATATTATAGTAAGATTTAATATTATATGTTAGGAGAATATTTTGAACAAATATTTCAGTAAGATTACTAGCAAATACCTCAGAAATATTTTATCCCTTGGCGACAATAATATACGTCGGAAATATTTCGGTAATACGTACAAAGTGTCACTTATAGTGCTGATAAAAATATTATTTTTAAATATTTACGAAATATTTGGTGCTGCCTGGGTTTCTTCAAAATTATTCAAAACGTTACTTTATACCGTGTGTCCCTGGCAAGACGGAACATAGGGATGTTGCAATGGTAATTTTTTTAAATGATCCACGAGTGGTTTGAATTTCTATTTGGTGGAAGCGTCGACGTCGTCATGTGAGCTGTTTAACGCACTTGCTAATACAGATGTAATAAGCGCGTGCGTTATACTAACAAACGATTCAACAATTATTTACAATAAGAATTGACAGCTCGCGCTCTTGAATGTCAGTTAGAAATAAAATTATTAATTATTTGCTCAAATTGGTTCATGTAAACGTAGAAAGTGTTTTATTATTATTATTATTAATCAGAAACCCTTCTACCGTTAGGTGTAGGGCTGTTAATTTATTCTTCATAAAGGAATTTTTTCCAGTTTTTCTTATCTCTGGCTAGTACTCTTGCTTCTTCATGTGTTTTTCTTCTTTTCTTCAATATTTCTGTAATTATGCCATCCCATGTTTGCCGCGGCCTTCCTCTTCTCCTTTTTGGTTGTGTTCTAGCCTCCCATACTTGTCTGACTGGTCTCTTATTGTTCATCCTGAGTAGATGTCCCCACCAACTTAGTTGTCTTGTTTCTATGTATTCCAGTATCGCTTGTTCGTCCAGTTCTTCTCTTATTGCGGAGTTTCTTATTCTGTTTTCTCTTGTAACCCCCATAACTCTTCTCAAGTACTTCATTTCTAGAGCTTGTATTTTGCTCTTCTGTTCTCTTGTTAGTGTCCACGTTTAGCATCCATAGGTTAGTATCGGTCTATATATTGTTTTAAATACATTTAGTTTTGTCTTTCGAGATATTTCTTTTTTATTTATGAAGTTATTGTTCATAGCGTAGTACAGTTTTAGTGTTTTTTCTATTCTATTGTTAATTTCTATTTCTTGTCTTCCATTGTTCTCTATCATTCTTCCTAGGTACTGAAAAGCTGTGACTTGATGCAACGTTGTCTCTTCTACTTCTATTTTTAATTCTGTTACCAACTTTTGTTGTTAAAAGGAAAAAAAAATAAAAGGTGTTAAGGTTTGTCCCTGACGGTGGTCGTTGGTGTGCACAGAAACTTCCTCGGCTGCTCTGCTGCGAATGGGTGGGTAAAAGTTTAATAAATTAATGGGCGCCAGAGTCCTATAATTTAAGTTCCAAAAAAAAATATGTAAAAAGGCTAAACGGACTCGATAAAGCCAAAACAAACAAAACACCTATCAGGGAGCAGGTACCTATATATAAATAAAAAAAAACATCTAGGTTGATAATCAGGTAGTAACTATATTTGTTTTTACCAAAGAAAATTAATAATATAACGGGCGAGACAGTTGTACGCAAGAAAAAAAAATATATATATATATAAACCGTAATCGACGCTACCAACCACGCTTGCGGTAAGCGGAAAGTTATCCACAAGGATAATTATAACGCGAGAAATAATTAAATGACCGCGGAGCGCTGTCTGGTCGTCATTGAAGGTACCTCCAACGCGTAGGACATCGAGTTGATGCATATAAATAAATCGCATACGCTACTTAAAATAAAATCTGAAATAAAAATAATATCCGCAAATGTGCGTGGCGCGAAATAATAATAATCAATCACTGAAAAATGAAACGAGCAAAAGCTCAAGAGAATAAATCAAAAACGCAACTGTTTCTACCGCCTTACAAATTCATACCACAAAATCAGAAATCGTATCAAACTTGATAAAACTAAAAGTAACTAAAATTAGTAGTTTATCTGCATTTTCACACTCTGAATATTTTGAACGTGAATATATAATAGTGAAAATTTACAACAAAATACAAAAGTTCAACAATTCAACACAAAAAAAAAGTATGTGATATTTACAGTGTCTGAAGCATTAATTACTCCTGATCGATAACGATCAATAATTATAACCTTAAAACGTAAATATTTGTAAAAGGTCAAAGACCTACGTTTTTCAGAAAATTATTGAAGGTAAATTTTATAATAAAGTGAATGCACAACTACAAAAAAAAAGTAATACATATCTAAATGTAACGTGATGATTATTAAATTATAGATGTACCGGGGAACCAAACGAAGTATAATAATAGGATGGAAATCTCTGACCTTAAATATCCAAAGGATAGGCACGCAGATGGTAAGCAAACTTGTCCTTTCGGCCTAATGAGTTTTAATCCTTGGTGATGCAGGTTCAGGATACAGAAACGAGGATCCAAAAAATATATATCCCCAAATCGTTTGTAGATGGCAATTCGAATGAGAGACGAAGGTATAATCCACTTCCATAACACCCAGGTAAATTATAGTGGTATTTCAGGTGTAGTAGTACACTAGGATAACGTGTCGCAAATACGATTCGTAGATCGTAATGTAGTTAAAAATTGAAAACGATAACCAGAAAAATAAAAGCCTGAAATGAAATTACAAAACTAAATTTACAGAATCAAAAAGCACATGGCAAATCTCATACCTGAAGATGTAAAACGGCTTGTGGAAGCTGTTTGTGAAGTATTTTCAAAAATCCTAATTAGATTAGTTTAGAATTAATTTAATCCATAAATCGAAGCACTCAATACAAAAATTAATTCACTCAGGTAAGTGATGACCATTATATCCGAAGATAATTACTCTGACGAAAAATTGTAGGTCAACCTTACAACCTCACAAACAGGAAGAGAATGACTTCAAACTGCAGGAAGAACGGAAAAAAAAGAAGGCCAACGAAAATTCGAAACGCACATGACAGTATTTGCCACTGCTCAAAAAAAATTTGAAATAAACCACAAATGTAAATAGAAGAGTAACAAAACCATAGAATGCGAACAACAGGTAAATAGTCCACCAAAAATACATGAAGACAAGAAGGTCATCTAACATAACTCTTTTTCAGACGAAGAATACATCAGCAAAAGAATACACTGTAATGCTAAAATGAAAATTAAATGTAACAATTCTTCTTCTTCATCTCCTACCACCATGACTTTTGTTTTGTTTTTGTTTAATTTCATTCCATATTCTTTTAATACTCTGTTCCAAACTTGTAGATTCTTCTGTAAGTTTTTGCTGCTTCCTGCCATTATTACTACATCATCTGCGAATGCTCCCTCAGATATCTCCACCTTTTGTAGATTTCTGTGTCCTATATGCAGTTTTTTAGATTCTTCTGAGCATTGCCTTATTATGTCATCCATGAAGAATATGAACAATACCGGGCTTAGTCCTCCACCTTGTCTTAAACCTGCTTTGGTTGTAAATGGGTTAGGTCTCATATTTTTACTTACTACGTAGTTAATACTGTTTTTGTACATATTTTTTATTATTCTGATTATTTTACTTTTGACTCCTTTTCTTTGTAAGCACTCCCATAATTTTGTTCGAGGCAGCATATCAAACGCTTTCTCCAGGTCAATAAATGCAAAATATGATTTCTTCTGTTGTTCTAGCGATTTCTGTATTATTTGCATTACTGTAAATATGTGGTCTTGGGTACTTCTACCTTTTCTAAATCCGCTTTGTGCTTCATGTTGTTCTTTCTCTGCTATTGGTTTTAATCGTTTATTGATTATTTTTTCATACACCTTTAGGGCGGTACTCAGTAGCGTTATTCCTCTGTAATTGTTGCAATTGTAGCGTTATTCCTCTGTAATTGCTGCAATTTTTTCTATCTCCTTTCTTGTGTATTGGTAGTATTATTGCTACCTTCCAGTCGTTTGGTATTTGTTCTTCTTTCCATGCACTGTTGCATATGTTCAAAAATACTTGTGTACCTGTCTTTCCCATGTTTTTCATCATCTCTGTTGTAATCCTATCGTGTCCTGGCGCTTTTCCGTTTTTTAGTTCTTCTAGTACTTCTTTCATTTCCTCTATTTTTATTGTCTCGTTTTCATCTTCGTCCATCATTTCTTCTTGTTGCATTCTTTGTTCTTCTTCTCCATGTTCCTCAGCTTCTCCCAGTAATTCCTGGAAATATTTCTGCCAACGATTCATTATTTCTTTTTCTTCGGTAAATGTAGAAAGTGTTTTAATTAAATTAAATGAGACTAAGGCCCGGTTTATTCACCTACCAGTAAAGTCCCGAGTAGCTACTTGACAATTAACTTTATAGGTTACCCGGGTAACAGGACTATATTAGTCCTGTTACCCGGGTAACCTATAGAGTTAATTGTCAAGTAGCTACTCGGGACTTTACTGGTAGGTGAATAAACCGGGCCTAAGTATCGTATATTTAATAAATACAAAATAATTTGTTTGTGGTTGACGTTATGGTTCTAGAATCTTTTTCAGATTATGTTGGATTGGGTGAACAATTAAGGCTTTTCGCAAGTTACGCACTATTAGAAACTGAAAATAAAATTACGAGAATTATACTATTAGGTACATAAAATAATGCTGTGGACCTGTGTTAGTAAACTTTCCTCTGTGGTATAAAACAATTTTATACCTCCACCCTTATTACTGTATTATTGTTGTGTTAACATTAATAAAATTATTATTTTATGAACATAACCTTTAATTGTCTTTGGTTTTAGTAACTTGACATTTAAAACATAAACAAATATGTTGATCTGGAGACGGTCATACATGGTCGGCAGGAAAATCGTTAACGATCGGTGACACTCGTGCAATTGTTTCAAGGCAAATGCTTCAAAGCACTCTTGAATCAAATTAAAAACTTAGCGTTATAAGATCCCTATGTTCCATCTTGCCAGGGACACACGGTATGTTTTCAAGCTGAATATTGAGATTGCAGCCTTTTTTGATTACATTATAGTAAAATATGTTGTATAATTTTTATTTTTTAACATAAAAAATGAAATCTTTTCCTCTATCCATTTTTAAGAACTAAAACAGTTTTGACCAGCTACTGTCAATAAACAAGAATTTTTTTGTTGTGCCGTTACATAGGCACCTCGATTGTCCCCTAATTTCATAAATAGTTCTAGAAATAATTATGTAGACGCATAAAACGCGTTATTTTCACCGATTTAATTTTCAAAAAATAAAAATTATAGAGCATATTTTACTGAAAGTAATCAAAAAAGGCTGCAATCTCAATATTCAGTTTGAAAACGTATAAAGTAACATTTAGTTTCGAATAATTTCCAAAGAATTGAAATTTTCGTTGGTGGGTCAACTGAAGCCGGACGAGACTCGTACATTTTCCCTCTCAATAATTATAATCAATAATTAACAATATATTCTCAGCACGGTATGTAATTTATTATCGCTAACTGAAGTATTAAAAATAATAAACAGTAAAATTCGACATTTACAACGAAATTTTTAACTTGGTAACGATCCATTGAAGCTCCAAGTGGGCAAAGGTTGAATAGATTAAAACTCAATAATAACCTTGTCTAACCCACGAATTTAATGCAAAAAATTGACGAGAAAGTGATAATGTTTTCAGTGGAGTTATCCCAGCATCTTCAGACAACTGTAACAATGAGGGGGATATTTAAGATAATAGTACCTACATCATAAAAGTTAGTATAAAAAACTTACCGACGACAACAACAAAATGACAAAAATTATGAGGTTTTATGCAAGGTACTTAAACATAGTTAGGTATGCTCCTAACGCACAATTCAGTTCCTAGATGCCCCTCGCGGGAGAGGGTGTAGCACGTCACAAGTAGACAAGCTAACAGGCTTACAGCGAAAGTACGCGTTTGACTGCTATTCCGTATATCGTAGTTCGCAAAATTCTTTACCCCTTTATTATAGTTTAAAGTTTTTATATTTATTATAAGCATTTTATTATAGTTTACATATTTTACCATATTATATTTAACGCCTTGCAAAGCATGTTGAACGGATGTTCGTATTTTTATGTCACTGGATATGGGAAGAATTCTTTAACAAGTATTTTGGTAAAGGAGTAAACCATCGCAAAGGAATTAACAGTAAACTATTGAAAAAGTTTAAAAATAAAACAGGATATTATAGCAGTGTATATTCGCCAAAGAATATTTATACGAATAAACTTTTTGAATAGTAAAAGGGAAGAAGAAAAGCGCCAATTATACAAACGAAAATGGGAGGTCTTTTTCTAGGACTTTTTCTTCCGGTGCTTTTTTTTCTAGGACTTCTTTTTCCGGGGCTTTTTTTCGGGGCTTTTTTTCCCGGGGCTTTTTTTCGGGGCTTTTTTTCCGGGCTTTTTTTACCTAGATTCAAGAATGAATATAATATTAAATTAACACTGATTACAAAAAGACTTAAAAAACAGTTGATTGGTGGGCATTCCGAGCAATACTTGAGATTATGTAGTGGTCTTTCTCATTTTTTTTGACAGTTTACAGTCATCCCTCTCCCGTTTTCGTTTGTATAACTGGCGCTTTTCTTCTTCCCTTTTACAATTCAAAAAGTTTATTCGTATAAATATTCTTTGGCGAATGAATCTAGGTAAAAAAAGCCGGGGAAAAAACCCCGGGAAAAAAGGCCCGGAAAAAAAGCCCTAGGAAAAAAACCACCGGAAGAAAAAGCCCTAGGAAAAAAACCCCGGAAGAAAAAGCCCCCTGAAATTTTTTTGAAAGTTTGTTAAAACTATTGGGGCATAACATAAGGTTTCGTGAACAATAGATATTTATTTACCTACCTGTAATTTTTCGGTAATTTTATTAATATTGTTTTATTTAATGCACCGATTTTTATTTTGAATAAATTTATATAAGTAAATAGGTATGTATGATATAGTAAAATAAATAAATGTTGGTTTAGAATCGTGTGAATTATAAAATTACTTCATGGTGGTTTTAAACTTCCCCCTCGATATGAAAGTTGAGACGTAGGGTTTTTTCTTCCAGGGGCTTTCTTTACCGGGGCTTTTTTTACCGAAGCTTTTTCTTCCAGAGGCTTTTTTTACCGGGCTTATATTTTAGGGACTTTTTCCCGGGCTTTTTTTACAGCCACCCATATTCTTAATAGGTACTAATTTTCTTTGCTTCTTGTGTCAATATATTTACGCATATCCAAAATTTGTTGTTGTTTTTTACATTAATGTAATTACTCACAGGAAACGTATGTACCTACTCTACAGAAATATTTCTTTTACACAAAATAATATATTACAAATATTGTATGCCTAATTGGTGATTTTCGCAAATTTATTGTTTAGTTTCTACATAAAAATATGTATGAAAACAATGTAGGTACTGAAACATATAATACATAGGCCATGATTTCGTTTAGAGCAAGATATAGGATGATGGAAGCATTACTTTATGAGTTTATAAAAATTATAGTGGCAATATACCACTACATCCATTGCAGCGGTGACCGCCGCTTCTACTTGTGACGTCACGGTAACATTAACACAGCGCTTATGGGAAACCACCGAAGTAGCATACCTAACTATGTTTAAGTACCTTGGTTTTATGTACCCATATCACAAGATTAAAAATTAAATTAACCCAAAATTAGGCAATTAAACAAAATTTTGTCTTTAAGAATCAATTTCTTAATGATCATATTTTTTTTTGGAGACATTACGTTGTAACGAAATGCTACAATTTTTTTTAGTTTTGTTTAATATTATTATGTTAATTGTTATAAAGTTAATAGTTTTAAAGTTTAAGTTTTTCTTGTTAATACAAGGTATTTTATTTAGTTTAAATTAATCTATTTTAGTTAAATTATTGAAATGTAAATATTTAAGTTTAAATGCATTGTTGACGCTTGACGTCGACCAGACCGCGGAGAAGCGAGCGCTAGCCCCTTCCTGTGTACCTGTACCGGCCGACTTTAGCATTGGGGACCGAGCGCAAGCGATCATTTATCTTCCCTGTATAAAACAGAAATTTGTCGAATATTCAGACAGTTCGAAGATCCGTCTTCAAAATTTTGAAGCTTAAGTCAATCAGTTGAGTTTACAATGCTCCGAATATTTGGTGCCGTTTGGGGTTTAGTTTTCCTCCGTGTTTAGTTTCAACCGATTTAGACCTGGTGCTATTTATTTTACTTCAGACGGATTCGAAGTAAAATCGTAGGACGCTAATATTGCGACTCTTGGCAACCACGTCTTCAAGCGGGGGGCTGTGATCGTGGTATCCGAGGCTCTCGTATTAGCATAGCATCTCCCATTAGATTTCCCGGTTAGTTTTGCTTTCCGTGTAGGAACTTGTACGATCTACTTTAGCCGGGTCCAGGAAGAACCACGAGGTTCTAGTGCTCTGATTACTGCTCTTGACAATAATTTCTTCAAGCGGGGCCTTGGACTTGATTTTCGAGACTTTAGTGTTAGCAAACTTACTCCCTGGCATGGACGTCATTACTTAATTTTCCAAGAGGAAGTGACAATCTGGATTTAGCTTCTTCGAATTTTTGTGTTTTTATTTTTAAAACTATTTATTTCCTCAGAAGTTGATTTTCGGATATATTTTGATATTTTTATGGAAAATATAGAAGATCAAATATTTGAATCAAATCTATCAAATAAAATTGTATTTTGGTTTCGTTATGTTGACGACATTTTGGCATGTTTTGATAGTTCTTTCGAATACATTGACGACTTTTTAATTTTTATTAATACTTTACACCAAAAAATTAAATTTACACTAGAAATTGAACAAAACAGATCTATTAACTTTTTAGACTTAAACATAAAAATTAATTCAGAAAACATACTCGAATACTCAATTTATAGGAAACCTACATAAACTGATACTACCATACCACATAACTCTTGTCACCATAAAACACATAAATTAGCAGCATATCAATCTTTAGTACACAGAGCTCTAACAATTCCTTTAGATAAAAATAGTTTTAATAGAGAAATTTCAATTATTAAACAAATTGCATATAGCAATGGATATAACACAACACTTATTGACACTTTAATTAAAAAGAAAAATTATAAATTAGCTATTCAAAAAGTTTATTCCATTAATAACTCTGATAAAACACTAAAATACGTTTCAATTCCATATTTTGGTAAAATTTCAGAAAAGATTGCTAAAATTATAAGTAACACAAATAAATATAAAGTCACTTTTAAAACAAATAAAAATATTCTATACTCTCTTTTCAATGCTAAAGACAAAATTAATGATTTGCTAAAATCAGGTATTTATAAATTAAATTGTTCATTGTGATTCAGTATATATAGGTCAAACAATTAGAAATTTCAGTATTAAGCAAAAAGAACATATCCGTTGTTACAAATATAAACGTGCACATAAATCAAATTTATCTAAACATTTGTTAGAACAAAATCACACATTAACATCTAATAATACAATTAAATTTTTACACTTTTCTGATAACAAAAATAAATTGAATATTTTAGAAGCTTTTGAAATTTATAAACACACAAAAAACAACATACCTTTAATGAATGAGCAAATTGAACTCTTAGATTCTCCTTTACTGAAGATTTTGGAATAAATATCTTTTTAAAAAACACTGATAAGCGACTGACCTCCGACGGGTTGACTGCGGCCAGCTGCTTCACGCAGTGTTAAAATAATAGAATCAAGGAGTTACTATATTTTGCATTTGATATAATATCTTATATTGCTTTTGACAATGGCACATTGATGCCAAAATACGTATAAAGCGGATAAATCTTGTTATTTCCCGTTGAAATCGATATTTTATTTATTATTTATTATTTAATCATGGATTTTAACAAAGTAACGCTTGTGAATGTCAATATATTGCTTAATACCTATTATTATAATTTTCGACTAAATGTAAAACAATTTTGATTGGATGTACTACATAAACACAAGTTTACAGGAGTTTTTTCATTGAAACATAATATTCTTATTCCCGTAAATGTTTTTGCTTGATAGTCATATGCGTAATACAAAAATGACAGGCGTAGCTTAAAAATGGGGTAGGGGATTACAGCGGAGGACACGGACTTTAAGCAAAATTATTATAGGCCTGCTCATGGATTGTAGCAATTGCGCTAATTACCCTACACGAATTTCGCAGCATAATCTCTCGCGGTATGTATAAACGGGCAGTGAAGTTAAACAAATGAAATTTGGGCTCCAGAGAATAGAGTATACGTAGAATAGAATAGAGCGTGTCCGAATGAAATTGTCAAAAGGTTTGTAAAGACACTAAAAGTTCGGAAACGTATTCTTTGGCGAAAAGTCTATTATTGTACCTGAAGGGAAACAAAAACCGCTTGATATTTCGAATCTACGACAATTCATCGCGAACGTTTATCAATTCATCGAAGATAAATTCATCGCGATGACAAGTAATCCGGTGCGACATTTTATTGCATAACAAACGATGTTTTTAACTTTTCGTGATATGCCTAATATAGTTTGTAGTATTGTTTGTCTTTCTAAACTGTTGTTAGTCCTAAGTTAATGCCATTATATTTACAACTAAAAACTAACTCGAACGCTAACGCTAACTTCATATGTCACTCCAACCCGTTCCATTTTGTTGTACTTTAATAAGCTTTCGTAAATTACCGTCTCTGTTTTGCAAATATTGCGCATTTTCTGCTTGTTACACCCATTAATCCCTCCTGTTTCCTATAAAATACGGAAAACATATATAATAAATAGCACGAAACGGTTTTGCGTGCCGCTGCCTGTGTACATGGTGCCGAGGCTACATAGTGCGAAGGTTATTGTTCTGAGGTTGTAATATACACGGTGTCCGTTTTTCGAAGCTGAGCATGGGGATCTCGGTTAGTTTAAGAGATACAAAGTCCGTTAAATGGAAGCGAAGTTGCGTATTTTAATGCTGATCAATAATCTAAAAAGAAATTTGACCTATCACGTTTAGTTTAAAAAATATCTAAAAAAAATCAAAATTCCAGATTTTCGTTTTTCGCTGATAAAATGAAAACAAGTGAAACTACGAATTTTTAATTAAGACATTTTTAAGACACTTTTTTTACGGGAAAGCTAAATATGCGATTGTTTTTCTCATATCGTTTAAAATAGCCCACAATCGACTGTCAACTTTTGTTTTTCTTATGGACGCCATATTCGATTTTAGCATTTTTGATTGTAACTTTTTTTTTCTTATTTTAACTATGTATTACACATAAAACTTTAGCTTGTGTTTTTACCAACAATTTCAAGTTATCCATTTTTACGCAGAGTGCCATGGAAACAAAAGCGACAAATTTGTTTTAAAGAAAATTCTGATTACGAATTTAATTTTGCATAATAAGGGTGCTTTGGCTAATTTTATGAAAGAAATGCTAATTTTACAAGAAGAATAGTGGGATATAACAAAATTTATTATCAACTATTATGATTTATGTTGAAACAAGAGAATAAAAATTAAAAAAAACAAACAAGTATAGTAAATACTAAAAACTAAAACTTCGAAAGCACGACGGGATAGTAACAAAATATATTTAAGTATTGTTTTTCTTTGAACAGAGATAATCCTTTAGGTTCGGTTTTTCAGTTCGTGTTAAAATTAGCAATATCCTGAGCTGAATAATGTCTTATATTATGTACCAGAGTTAAAATATAATTTGTTTTCAGTAGGTACAGTTTTGGTTAAAGGATATAAATTGATATCAGATGACAAAACATGTGAATTTATAAAATATGGAAAAGTCTGTGGAATAGCAACCCGAGTTGGTAAGCTGCATAAGATGATGAATTAGAAACTAGAAACAAAGCGAACATCGACAGTAGTCAAGAAGATGATATAAAATCATGGCTGCAAGACTAGTTCATCAAAATTATGTAAATCGAGTTAAAAGTATCCTTAAAAGACCAGGAGTTGGTTTTAAAGAAAAGGATGACTTCTTTTGTGAAGCGTGCCTGTAGGGTAAGCAGCATAAATTACCATTTAGTAAAAGTAGTTCTAGAACCAAAAAACCTGTGAAATAATGCATGTTGATGTATGTGGACCGATGGAAGTCGAATTGATTGGAAGGTCACGATATTTTTTGCCCGGGACCGTACGCTTTCTAAAAAATAAATCTGAAGTAATAGATAAAATTCGAATTTATTTCAATCTTGCAAGAAACGAGACTGGCAATACTGTGAAGATTATCAGTAGTGATAATGGGCTAGAAATATCAAATACCAGAATAAAAACAATGTTAGAGGAGCTTGGTGTTAGCCACCAAACAACTGCTGCCTATGTAATTAACAGAACAGTTACAAGTTCAATCAAACAAGAAACCCCTTTTGAGTTATGGTTCAACAAAGAAGTTGATATAAGTGTTTGGTTCTCAATTTTTTGTCCATGTCTCGAAGCAGCAACGAAACAAGTGAAATATATATAAATATAAATATCGCGCCGTTTATTTCTATGAAATTTTTTCTTTCCGCTCTGAAGATTGCTTCTAGCTGATATTGGAAATGGGATAAAAGGATTATGATGCTTCACCACCGGTAACTGATTGGTGAACTGTATTCTGATTGATTTCTGAAGTTTTCAGTTTGAGGCTTTTTGCACTGAACATATGGACAACCAACACGCACACGAGTACAACTCTGAATGACCTTTTATATACAAAATTGGACACCAAAAACAAACAACTTATTCGAGAACATTTAATACAGTCATCTATTTTACGAATAACGCGGACAACGATTATTGTAACAAAAAGTAAAAAAGGATTGTTTTCAGATTATTCACATAATTCAAAAGCTATTAGAGTGTATTACCCAAATGAAGGCAAAGTTGAGTATGCACGAGATATAATTTTTGGTTTGAATGGTAAAAGAGAAAAGATCGAGAGTGAACAGGAAAATCCAAAACCAGAAATACGAAACATACACTATGGAAATAAAGTCCAAATCAAACATAACAAGTGATGAAGAAGCAAGAAGTGATGAAGAAGCAGGAAGTGACGAAGAAGTAAGAAGTGATGAACAAGTAAGCGACGAAAATAACATTGAAGATTTGTGAAGAAGAACAAAATTACGAGTACTTAGTGATCGAAACACCCTGAAGAAACAAAATAAGCTAGATATGAAACTAGTTTTATGTAGGCGTAGATGATGACGAACCAATAATGGCGTGTATGGCGATATTCTTGAAGAAGTTTACATGAGTTTACCAGAAGGAATAGAATTAAGTTCTGATAAGGTAGTATGTAAATTAAATAAGTCAATTTATGGTTTTAAAAAAATTGTCACTTTATTGGAATGAAAAATTTAATATGCTTATGACGAAAAGGGGATTGGTTAAGATCAAGAAATGACTACTGTCTATACACCAGAATTTCAGATACAGACAAAATGAACAGCACATAGCAAAGTTAATAGAAACATTATCGAAAAGTTTTAAAATGAAAGATCTAGGTTTAGCATCAAATTATCTTGGAATTAACCTAATCCAACATGTTGAAATGGGTGTTACAAAAATAAATCAAGCATCTTATAGTAGAGTGCTCGCGCGGCCGAAAACTGCTTAAAAAATGATTCTGTGGGGCTTTAAACACTAAAAGCTGACACCTGTCTAAATCGATAGTTTATATATACGTAAACTTCCAAAAAAAGTTGTCCAAAAATTGTCCTGTGCAAAAGGGCGTTATTCAAAATTTTCGAGTTACGTAGTGCATCAGATAGCCGAGGTTCATATCTTTGTTTGGTAAAAATTTTGTACAATTTTCTGTAGCGGTTTAGCTGTAAAAAAATAAATTATTTTCAAAAAAGCATTATGTCTTATGGGAAGCGCGGAGTTTAAGTGCCTGTATCTCGATTCGACGCTCGCTAAAAATGAATTAATTTTGCCGTGTTCGTACGTTTCTCACTCCATAACTCGGAAAGGAAGCCTCAAATAAAGAAATATTATTCTTTGAAAATTGAAGGCCGATGCTTTCTGATTACGACGGTACTTCTTAATATAATTTTAGTGAAATAATAACATGAGTTTGATTAAAAAACTAAGGCAGCTACAAAATCCGCAAACGTTTAAAACTGCCAACCTCGATCACCCTCCCGCACTGCACTATTCCCCGCGCTCGACCGTTGTCTATGTCTAGCATATAGTATTTACATTTTGAGAGAATTTATTATTTTTATTTACGTACCTATTCGCTGCAGAAGTTTTATAGGGGTAAGTAGGTGTATTATATTTATTTAAATTAATTCATAGAACATATTATATTACCTATGTCAAAATAATAATTATTCCTGTAAAATTCGCGAACTGCCACCAAACCAAGCGCGGGAAATTAAAATGTCACTTTTATTTTTATGTTTTTTTAAGTTTTCGACAAAAATGTTGCACACCTTCAATTAATAATTTACAGGGTTCAGACAATGATTGACGACAGTGGAAGTAGTTCTACTTCGGATAGCGATATCGAATCGCTGCTGATGTTAAAAATTAGAAGTAAAAAGTCAAAGAAATGCATGTTTTGCGACAATTTGCCAGGGCCGATGATCACAGGTTCTGACAAAACATTGGATACCATAAAAAAACCCTAAAGCTTAGACAACTAATCAGCCAAATTGCTGATGAGAATTAATTTACAAATAATAATTTAAAAAATCGAGTATGGTGAACTACAGTTACTTATCTGGCACAAATCCTGCTAGGTATTGTTCTTACATAAGTAAAAGAAACATTCATTTGTTGCGACTGAAATTTGAGAAGAACAGAACAGAATTCAAATAAAATAAATTTGCTGATGATAATCTACAAAAATCGGGTGAATCAGAATCTACCTCGTTGACCTTGCGCAAAGGTCTTTTTGAAATTGAAAAATGCGTCTGTTGTCAGAAAAGGTTTAATAAGAACAGACTACCCCAAGTTCTCACTGTAAATATTGAGAAAAAAATCAAATCAATTGCCCAGATAAACTCAACTGTTTTAAAGCGAATAGGTTCAAATGCTTTGATTCCTATGGAGATAAAATACCATCCACAATGTTTTTTGGCAGCATGGTCGAAAAACACAGCAGTAACGAAATCTTCAGACTTACAAAAAAGTACTTCATCCCTTAACCGTGAAAATATTGTGGAGAACAAACTCATTGAAGAGAATTAAAAAAATGGTTTATCTAAACACAAGGTATATTCAGTAACCACAATTATTAAACGGTATTGTGATTTGGGGGGTACAAAGGTACAATATCTAAAAGAAAGTTACTGACTATAATAAAAAACCATTTTGGGGATGCAATAAAGGTGGTGAAGTCCCAAAACGCAAATGAATCTGACATTCATCTGTTCTGTTCTCAAATTTCAGTCGCAACAAATGAATGTTTCTTTTACTTATGTAAGAACAATACCTAGCAGGATTTGTGCCAGATAAGTAACTGTAGTTCACCATACTCGATTTTTTAAATTATTATTTGTAAATTAATTCTCATCAGCAATTTGGCTGATTAGTTGTCTAAGCTTTAGGGTTTTTTTATGGTATCCAATGTTTTGTCAGAACCTGTGATCATCGGCCCTGGCAAATTGTCGCAAAACATGCATTTCTTTGACTTTTTACTTCTAATTTTTAACATCAGCAGCGATTCGATATCGCTATCCGAAGTAGAACTACTTCCACTGTCGTCAATCATTGTCTGAACCCTGTAAATTATTAATTGAAGGTGTGCAACATTTTTGTCGAAAACTTAAAAAAACATAAAAATAAAAGTGACATTTTAATTTCCCGCGCTTGGTTTGGTGGCAGTTCGCGAATTTTACAGGAATAATTATTATTTTGACATAGGTAATATAATATGTTCTATGAATTAATTTAAATAAATATAATACACCTACTTACCCCTATAAAACTTCTGCAGCGAATAGGTACGTAAATAAAAATAATAAATTCTCTCAAAATGTAAATACTATATGCTAGACATAGACAACGGTCGAGCGCGGGGAATAGTGCAGTGCGGGAGGGTGATCGAGGTTGGCAGTTTTAAACGTTTGCGGATTTTGTAGCTGCCTTAGTTTTTTAATCAAACTCATGTTATTATTTCACTAAAATTATATTAAGAAGTACCGTCGTAATCAGAAAGCATCGGCCTTCAATTTTCAAAGAATAATATTTCTTTATTTGAGGCTTCCTTTCCGAGTTATGGAGTGAGAAACGTACGAACACGGCAAAATGAATTCATTTTTAGCGAGCGTCGAATCGAGATACAGGCACTTAAACTCCGCGCTTCCCATAAGACATAATGCTTTTTTGAAAATAATTTATTTTTTTACAGCTAAACCGCTACAGAAAATTGTACAAAATTTTTACCAAACAAAGATATGAACCTCGGCTATCTGATGCACTACGTAACTCGAAAATTTTGAATAACGCCCTTTTGCACAGGGCAATTTTTGGACAACTTTTTTTGGAAGTTTACCTATATATAAACTATCGATTTAGACAGGTGTCAGCTTTTAGTGTTTAAAGCCCTACAGGATGAACATTTTGAGCCTCTGAGCACTCTACTATTATTTAAAATGTGTTTTAAAGAAGTTCGAGATGGAAGATAATAATAATAATAATAATATTCGATTATTTAGCCAAATAGGCTATAGATACATTAATGACTACAAACAGTATAAATAAACATTTCTCTTAATTTTCTACTAAAATTATAAGTAAGTTATTTCTATTCTACCAATTACCAGTTTTGTACCAAGTCTCTCACCTTATTTTTAAAACTAGTTACTGTATTCAAGTCTTTAATACTGCTGGGTAATTTATAATATAATTCAGTGTTCATTCCTATGGAACGAAACCACCTCAAGATTGAATTGTCAAAAAGTGAAGCTGGAGAAAATAATCAATGGGAAAGTAAGTGTAGATAGTTAATCGGATCTTTAACACTGGCAATACCGACGTAGGGTCAGATCCGACCCAAACATTCGTTTTTTCTAAAAGCATCCATCTAGGAATGCTCCAATGACGATGCTTAAGATCTGTTTTTCTATTTATAAACAAATATTTTAGATTTACATCAATCGATAATAAAAAAAAAAATGATCGGGTCATAACTGACCCGATTATGGCATTCAACGTTAAAACAGTAATACGCGTATACCTACGCGCATGATTTGTAACAGCTGACTAGTATAACCATGTGAGTCCGAGTAATTGGAAGCAAAACGAAGAAGATGTACCTTGTGTAGAGGAAATGACAACAAATATTCAGAAAAATGTAATAAATTTATTTGTCCATTTCACACCAAAGTTGTTGATAAACCTAAACTAAATTGCAAAGCTTGTTTGAATATATGGCTTTAAGACAAGCAGCGAGTGAGGCGTGTTGGTTGAAAAGCGTTTTAAAAGACTTTCACTGTAAAGTAGGAGTAATCATATACGAAGATAACATTTTACATTTTAACAAAACCGTTAAATAAAGTTTTATTTGAAAAACGTCATTTAGGATTAGGACAAATTTAAACCTTAATAAGAGAATAAGTTTTTTTTATTAAGATACTCTTATTTAATTATATAGTAACTATTGTTTAATTTTATTGAAGGGGGGTGTTGAAATACAATAAAATACAAGGTTTCTGTTTGATGTGAATAAGTTAAGTTGGTATGGGTTGT
Source organism: Hemicrepidius hirtus (assembly GCA_963082805.1). Taxonomy (NCBI): domain Eukaryota; kingdom Metazoa; phylum Arthropoda; class Insecta; order Coleoptera; family Elateridae; genus Hemicrepidius; species Hemicrepidius hirtus. The sequence goes on from OY720159.1 coordinate 25,841,671, forward strand.
GTGACATATGAAGTTAGCGGTTGCACAAGCATTAATCAGCTGTGCAGGCTGCTCCATTGTATCTTCTGCTCTTCTTTTGATAGAGGATTTTACCGATTGGACCTCCACCTGAGTTGCTGAGCTATCATGGAAATGATTACTTAACATTTTTAGAACTAATCCGTCTTGCGTGTGGACCCGGGCCTTGCACCTTGCCTTTCCATCAACATCTCTTTGATCGCACCTCCAAAAATGTTTTGTTCCGCAAGCACTTGTTCTATCGAAGACATACAGAAATCCCTCGTGACAATACTTCTCTTTTCCTTAAATTTTCGTTAAAATGGTAAGGTGACTTATTATACATCGTTGAACTCGGAAAAAAACGCTTATTCAGAATTACAAAAAATATACATAGGCGCCCATTTAAAAATGAAAAGTTGACTATCGCAGCTAAAATCTAGTAGGCCCTGAAAATGTTCTAACTACATCAAAACGTAGTATGTAATGACCCATTTCGATTGCCATGTCGACCGTAACAATCCGATCTCAATTAAAAGCTGTATAGCTCGGGGCGGATTTTGTCATTCACCCTGTATAAGAAATGTTAAGATTGTTTAAATACTTAAGATATTCTCATTGTAAGTGTTTGTCTAGAATTGTAAGAAAACGGATAGATGTTTGAAAACCTTTAAAGGGGACAAACTAACATCTATTCTTTGAGAATTATCTTGGGGATTCCAGAAAACTTGTATCAAAATTTCGAAAACGTTTTTTGTTGTAGATAAGGCAATGTGACGTTACCGAATTTTTATGGTAACTGGTAAGTAGGTATTAAAAAGAATCGTCCCGAAAACAAAATGATTACACGACATTCAAACGCTTTTTTGAGGTAAAATATTCTTGTTTTAACTATGATTCCATTAAGAACTACATTAAACAGCCTCCAAACAGCGAGAGTCTCGCTGAGAAATTCTCGTCTCGTCTCGTTTCTCATAATAGTATTTCTCGTCTCGTTTCGAAATAGCGAGACGAGAAATAGAGAGAGTCTCGTCTCGATTCTCGTAAGCGAGACGAGACGAAACGAGAAATTTCCCGTTCTCGCCAGCAGCACTAATTTTATGTGCATTTAAAATTTTAAAAAAAGGATGTTTTTATACCTTGGTTTTTATCTACGTTGTTTCCAATACTTGCCTTTTTTCGGTGGGAACTTGAACTTTTAAAGTTCTCAAATTAGACTTAATGTTATGCTTGTTAATGCTTCATTTTGCGATAAGAACCTGAACGTTTTAAAAGTTAATAAAAATATGGAACTTCTCCAACACTGTAAATTTTTAAACAAGTTTTCCTAAATTTAAACGTCCCTGCGTTCATAGGTCCCTGCGTTCACACGGCCGCGTTCAAACAGCCGCGTTCAACCGGCCGCGTCCAAACGTCCTAGACCGGCTGCTGTAAATTCTTGGGCAGACGGAAATGAAATTTGTTTTTTTGGCTCTTTTTTGATGCAACCTGCAGCAATATGGTACGAGAAATTCATTGCCAATCCCGCCCATAGAAGTTGTAAATAGGAAGATGTTAAAACTTACTTCTTAAAAGAATACGCCGGAGCTGCTGTTAATCGCGAAACAAAATTTGAATTGCGGTCGCGAAAAAAGGCGAATTAACAGTTTCTTTTATGACATTTTAGATGCCTGAATCAGAAATAATTGAATATTTTGAATGTGGTTTATATCCATCATACCAGTATCAATTTTCAATACTAGCCGACGATAATATGAATTTAGAAAAGCTCAAGAGGTACTCAAAATCAGGGATTCTAAAAAACGAGAAAGCTTGTCTATACTAGAAAAAACAGAAACTCCAGTTTTAAAAAATTACAATTGTAGTACTAAAAGCAACATTAACAATAATAGAAGAGGGCAGTTTAATACCTATCAGTCAACGCGCACTTCAGACGGAAGGACAATTTGTTGTTAACGTGAACAGAAATGTGAGTATAAAAGTACATAAGATTATAAAAAAAGATAAATTAAATAAATTAAATTAATAAGAAATTGAAAAAAAAATTTGATAGTTTTAAATAACACACAAGGAAATGATGAATAAATTGTTATACTTATAGTAGATGTTCAAATTGATATCCGTTTACAGCTCGACAGTGTCCAAGACGAAAAATAAACTCTTGTTGAACCCTGTTAATAACATCAGGCGTAATCTGTCTTATTTCATGCCGAATGCGTTCCTTCAAATCTTCCAAACTATTCGGTTTATTTAGATACACCTTACTTTTTAAGTAACCCCACATGAAGTAATCAAGTGGGGTCAGATCCGGAGATCTAGCAGGCCACTCCATTGGTCCTCGTCGGCCAATCCATCGATTCGCGAAAACCTCATCGAGGTATCCACGTACATTCACAGCAAAATGTGGTGCAGCTCCGTCCTGTTGATACCACAGGATATTCCCGGGAAGGTCAGGATCATCTTCATTAGGGTACAAAACAGCTAATGCGGGGACTAAATGTTCTTGGAGAAATTCCAAGTATCGCTGTCCAGTTAGTGTATTTTCGAAAAAGAATGGCCCTAAAATCCTGTTACCAATAATCCCTGCCTATACATTAACTTTTTCTGAATATTGTGTATGATCCTCCCGCATCCAATGTGGATTTTCTGGGGCCCAGTATCGGAAATTTTGACAATTAACATCCCCATTTACACAAAATGTTGCTTCATCAGAAAAAATTATTGGTTTCACAGACATATAGCAATGGATATAACACAACACTTATTGACACTTTAATTAAAAAGAAAAATTATAAATTAGCTATTCAAAAAGTTTATTCCATTAATAACTCTGATAAAACACTAAAATACGTTTCAATTCCATATTTTGGTAAAATTTCAGAAAAGATTGCTAAAATTATAAGTAACACAAATAAATATAAAGTCACTTTTAAAACAAATAAAAATATTCTATACTCTCTTTTCAATGCTAAAGACAAAATTAATGATTTGCTAAAATCAGGTATTTATAAATTAAATTGTTCATTGTGATTCAGTATATATAGGTCAAACAATTAGAAATTTCAGTATTAAGCAAAAAGAACATATCCGTTGTTACAAATATAAACGTGCACATAAATCAAATTTATCTAAACATTTGTTAGAACAAAATCACACATTAACATCTAATAATACAATTAAATTTTTACACTTTTCTGATAACAAAAATAAATTGAATATTTTAGAAGCTTTTGAAATTTATAAACACACAAAAAACAACATACCTTTAATGAATGAGCAAATTGAACTCTTAGATTCTCCTTTACTGAAGATTTTGGAATAAATATCTTTTTAAAAAACACTGATAAGCGACTGACCTCCGACGGGTTGACTGCGGCCAGCTGCTTCACGCAGTGTTAAAATAATAGAATCAAGGAGTTACTATATTTTGCATTTGATATAATATCTTATATTGCTTTTGACAATGGCACATTGATGCCAAAATACGTATAAAGCGGATAAATCTTGTTATTTCCCGTTGAAATCGATATTTTATTTATTATTTATTATTTAATCATGGATTTTAACAAAGTAACGCTTGTGAATGTCAATATATTGCTTAATACCTATTATTATAATTTTCGACTAAATGTAAAACAATTTTGATTGGATGTACTACATAAACACAAGTTTACAGGAGTTTTTTCATTGAAACATAATATTCTTATTCCCGTAAATGTTTTTGCTTGATAGTCATATGCGTAATACAAAAATGACAGGCGTAGCTTAAAAATGGGGTAGGGGATTACAGCGGAGGACACGGACTTTAAGCAAAATTATTATAGGCCTGCTCATGGATTGTAGCAATTGCGCTAATTACCCTACACGAATTTCGCAGCATAATCTCTCGCGGTATGTATAAACGGGCAGTGAAGTTAAACAAATGAAATTTGGGCTCCAGAGAATAGAGTATACGTAGAATAGAATAGAGCGTGTCCGAATGAAATTGTCAAAAGGTTTGTAAAGACACTAAAAGTTCGGAAACGTATTCTTTGGCGAAAAGTCTATTATTGTACCTGAAGGGAAACAAAAACCGCTTGATATTTCGAATCTACGACAATTCATCGCGAACGTTTATCAATTCATCGAAGATAAATTCATCGCGATGACAAGTAATCCGGTGCGACATTTTATTGCATAACAAACGATGTTTTTAACTTTTCGTGATATGCCTAATATAGTTTGTAGTATTGTTTGTCTTTCTAAACTGTTGTTAGTCCTAAGTTAATGCCATTATATTTACAACTAAAAACTAACTCGAACGCTAACGCTAACTTCATATGTCACTCCAACCCGTTCCATTTTGTTGTACTTTAATAAGCTTTCGTAAATTACCGTCTCTGTTTTGCAAATATTGCGCATTTTCTGCTTGTTACACCCATTAATCCCTCCTGTTTCCTATAAAATACGGAAAACATATATAATAAATAGCACGAAACGGTTTTGCGTGCCGCTGCCTGTGTACATGGTGCCGAGGCTACATAGTGCGAAGGTTATTGTTCTGAGGTTGTAATATACACGGTGTCCGTTTTTCGAAGCTGAGCATGGGGATCTCGGTTAGTTTAAGAGATACAAAGTCCGTTAAATGGAAGCGAAGTTGCGTATTTTAATGCTGATCAATAATCTAAAAAGAAATTTGACCTATCACGTTTAGTTTAAAAAATATCTAAAAAAAATCAAAATTCCAGATTTTCGTTTTTCGCTGATAAAATGAAAACAAGTGAAACTACGAATTTTTAATTAAGACATTTTTAAGACACTTTTTTTACGGGAAAGCTAAATATGCGATTGTTTTTCTCATATCGTTTAAAATAGCCCACAATCGACTGTCAACTTTTGTTTTTCTTATGGACGCCATATTCGATTTTAGCATTTTTGATTGTAACTTTTTTTTTCTTATTTTAACTATGTATTACACATAAAACTTTAGCTTGTGTTTTTACCAACAATTTCAAGTTATCCATTTTTACGCAGAGTGCCATGGAAACAAAAGCGACAAATTTGTTTTAAAGAAAATTCTGATTACGAATTTAATTTTGCATAATAAGGGTGCTTTGGCTAATTTTATGAAAGAAATGCTAATTTTACAAGAAGAATAGTGGGATATAACAAAATTTATTATCAACTATTATGATTTATGTTGAAACAAGAGAATAAAAATTAAAAAAAACAAACAAGTATAGTAAATACTAAAAACTAAAACTTCGAAAGCACGACGGGATAGTAACAAAATATATTTAAGTATTGTTTTTCTTTGAACAGAGATAATCCTTTAGGTTCGGTTTTTCAGTTCGTGTTAAAATTAGCAATATCCTGAGCTGAATAATGTCTTATATTATGTACCAGAGTTAAAATATAATTTGTTTTCAGTAGGTACAGTTTTGGTTAAAGGATATAAATTGATATCAGATGACAAAACATGTGAATTTATAAAATATGGAAAAGTCTGTGGAATAGCAACCCGAGTTGGTAAGCTGCATAAGATGATGAATTAGAAACTAGAAACAAAGCGAACATCGACAGTAGTCAAGAAGATGATATAAAATCATGGCTGCAAGACTAGTTCATCAAAATTATGTAAATCGAGTTAAAAGTATCCTTAAAAGACCAGGAGTTGGTTTTAAAGAAAAGGATGACTTCTTTTGTGAAGCGTGCCTGTAGGGTAAGCAGCATAAATTACCATTTAGTAAAAGTAGTTCTAGAACCAAAAAACCTGTGAAATAATGCATGTTGATGTATGTGGACCGATGGAAGTCGAATTGATTGGAAGGTCACGATATTTTTTGCCCGGGACCGTACGCTTTCTAAAAAATAAATCTGAAGTAATAGATAAAATTCGAATTTATTTCAATCTTGCAAGAAACGAGACTGGCAATACTGTGAAGATTATCAGTAGTGATAATGGGCTAGAAATATCAAATACCAGAATAAAAACAATGTTAGAGGAGCTTGGTGTTAGCCACCAAACAACTGCTGCCTATGTAATTAACAGAACAGTTACAAGTTCAATCAAACAAGAAACCCCTTTTGAGTTATGGTTCAACAAAGAAGTTGATATAAGTGTTTGGTTCTCAATTTTTTGTCCATGTCTCGAAGCAGCAACGAAACAAGTGAAATATATATAAATATAAATATCGCGCCGTTTATTTCTATGAAATTTTTTCTTTCCGCTCTGAAGATTGCTTCTAGCTGATATTGGAAATGGGATAAAAGGATTATGATGCTTCACCACCGGTAACTGATTGGTGAACTGTATTCTGATTGATTTCTGAAGTTTTCAGTTTGAGGCTTTTTGCACTGAACATATGGACAACCAACACGCACACGAGTACAACTCTGAATGACCTTTTATATACAAAATTGGACACCAAAAACAAACAACTTATTCGAGAACATTTAATACAGTCATCTATTTTACGAATAACGCGGACAACGATTATTGTAACAAAAAGTAAAAAAGGATTGTTTTCAGATTATTCACATAATTCAAAAGCTATTAGAGTGTATTACCCAAATGAAGGCAAAGTTGAGTATGCACGAGATATAATTTTTGGTTTGAATGGTAAAAGAGAAAAGATCGAGAGTGAACAGGAAAATCCAAAACCAGAAATACGAAACATACACTATGGAAATAAAGTCCAAATCAAACATAACAAGTGATGAAGAAGCAAGAAGTGATGAAGAAGCAGGAAGTGACGAAGAAGTAAGAAGTGATGAACAAGTAAGCGACGAAAATAACATTGAAGATTTGTGAAGAAGAACAAAATTACGAGTACTTAGTGATCGAAACACCCTGAAGAAACAAAATAAGCTAGATATGAAACTAGTTTTATGTAGGCGTAGATGATGACGAACCAATAATGGCGTGTATGGCGATATTCTTGAAGAAGTTTACATGAGTTTACCAGAAGGAATAGAATTAAGTTCTGATAAGGTAGTATGTAAATTAAATAAGTCAATTTATGGTTTTAAAAAAATTGTCACTTTATTGGAATGAAAAATTTAATATGCTTATGACGAAAAGGGGATTGGTTAAGATCAAGAAATGACTACTGTCTATACACCAGAATTTCAGATACAGACAAAATGAACAGCACATAGCAAAGTTAATAGAAACATTATCGAAAAGTTTTAAAATGAAAGATCTAGGTTTAGCATCAAATTATCTTGGAATTAACCTAATCCAACATGTTGAAATGGGTGTTACAAAAATAAATCAAGCATCTTATAGTAGAGTGCTCGCGCGGCCGAAAACTGCTTAAAAAATGATTCTGTGGGGCTTTAAACACTAAAAGCTGACACCTGTCTAAATCGATAGTTTATATATACGTAAACTTCCAAAAAAAGTTGTCCAAAAATTGTCCTGTGCAAAAGGGCGTTATTCAAAATTTTCGAGTTACGTAGTGCATCAGATAGCCGAGGTTCATATCTTTGTTTGGTAAAAATTTTGTACAATTTTCTGTAGCGGTTTAGCTGTAAAAAAATAAATTATTTTCAAAAAAGCATTATGTCTTATGGGAAGCGCGGAGTTTAAGTGCCTGTATCTCGATTCGACGCTCGCTAAAAATGAATTAATTTTGCCGTGTTCGTACGTTTCTCACTCCATAACTCGGAAAGGAAGCCTCAAATAAAGAAATATTATTCTTTGAAAATTGAAGGCCGATGCTTTCTGATTACGACGGTACTTCTTAATATAATTTTAGTGAAATAATAACATGAGTTTGATTAAAAAACTAAGGCAGCTACAAAATCCGCAAACGTTTAAAACTGCCAACCTCGATCACCCTCCCGCACTGCACTATTCCCCGCGCTCGACCGTTGTCTATGTCTAGCATATAGTATTTACATTTTGAGAGAATTTATTATTTTTATTTACGTACCTATTCGCTGCAGAAGTTTTATAGGGGTAAGTAGGTGTATTATATTTATTTAAATTAATTCATAGAACATATTATATTACCTATGTCAAAATAATAATTATTCCTGTAAAATTCGCGAACTGCCACCAAACCAAGCGCGGGAAATTAAAATGTCACTTTTATTTTTATGTTTTTTTAAGTTTTCGACAAAAATGTTGCACACCTTCAATTAATAATTTACAGGGTTCAGACAATGATTGACGACAGTGGAAGTAGTTCTACTTCGGATAGCGATATCGAATCGCTGCTGATGTTAAAAATTAGAAGTAAAAAGTCAAAGAAATGCATGTTTTGCGACAATTTGCCAGGGCCGATGATCACAGGTTCTGACAAAACATTGGATACCATAAAAAAACCCTAAAGCTTAGACAACTAATCAGCCAAATTGCTGATGAGAATTAATTTACAAATAATAATTTAAAAAATCGAGTATGGTGAACTACAGTTACTTATCTGGCACAAATCCTGCTAGGTATTGTTCTTACATAAGTAAAAGAAACATTCATTTGTTGCGACTGAAATTTGAGAAGAACAGAACAGAATTCAAATAAAATAAATTTGCTGATGATAATCTACAAAAATCGGGTGAATCAGAATCTACCTCGTTGACCTTGCGCAAAGGTCTTTTTGAAATTGAAAAATGCGTCTGTTGTCAGAAAAGGTTTAATAAGAACAGACTACCCCAAGTTCTCACTGTAAATATTGAGAAAAAAATCAAATCAATTGCCCAGATAAACTCAACTGTTTTAAAGCGAATAGGTTCAAATGCTTTGATTCCTATGGAGATAAAATACCATCCACAATGTTTTTTGGCAGCATGGTCGAAAAACACAGCAGTAACGAAATCTTCAGACTTACAAAAAAGTACTTCATCCCTTAACCGTGAAAATATTGTGGAGAACAAACTCATTGAAGAGAATTAAAAAATGGTTTATCTAAACACAAGGTATATTCAGTAACCACAATTATTAAACGGTATTGTGATTTGGGGGGTACAAAGGTACAATATCTAAAAGAAAGTTACTGACTATAATAAAAAACCATTTTGGGGATGCAATAAAGGTGGTGAAGTCCCAAAACGCAAATGAATCTGACATTCATCTGTTCTGTTCTCAAATTTCAGTCGCAACAAATGAATGTTTCTTTTACTTATGTAAGAACAATACCTAGCAGGATTTGTGCCAGATAAGTAACTGTAGTTCACCATACTCGATTTTTTAAATTATTATTTGTAAATTAATTCTCATCAGCAATTTGGCTGATTAGTTGTCTAAGCTTTAGGGTTTTTTTATGGTATCCAATGTTTTGTCAGAACCTGTGATCATCGGCCCTGGCAAATTGTCGCAAAACATGCATTTCTTTGACTTTTTACTTCTAATTTTTAACATCAGCAGCGATTCGATATCGCTATCCGAAGTAGAACTACTTCCACTGTCGTCAATCATTGTCTGAACCCTGTAAATTATTAATTGAAGGTGTGCAACATTTTTGTCGAAAACTTAAAAAAACATAAAAATAAAAGTGACATTTTAATTTCCCGCGCTTGGTTTGGTGGCAGTTCGCGAATTTTACAGGAATAATTATTATTTTGACATAGGTAATATAATATGTTCTATGAATTAATTTAAATAAATATAATACACCTACTTACCCCTATAAAACTTCTGCAGCGAATAGGTACGTAAATAAAAATAATAAATTCTCTCAAAATGTAAATACTATATGCTAGACATAGACAACGGTCGAGCGCGGGGAATAGTGCAGTGCGGGAGGGTGATCGAGGTTGGCAGTTTTAAACGTTTGCGGATTTTGTAGCTGCCTTAGTTTTTTAATCAAACTCATGTTATTATTTCACTAAAATTATATTAAGAAGTACCGTCGTAATCAGAAAGCATCGGCCTTCAATTTTCAAAGAATAATATTTCTTTATTTGAGGCTTCCTTTCCGAGTTATGGAGTGAGAAACGTACGAACACGGCAAAATGAATTCATTTTTAGCGAGCGTCGAATCGAGATACAGGCACTTAAACTCCGCGCTTCCCATAAGACATAATGCTTTTTTGAAAATAATTTATTTTTTTACAGCTAAACCGCTACAGAAAATTGTACAAAATTTTTACCAAACAAAGATATGAACCTCGGCTATCTGATGCACTACGTAACTCGAAAATTTTGAATAACGCCCTTTTGCACAGGGCAATTTTTGGACAACTTTTTTTGGAAGTTTACCTATATATAAACTATCGATTTAGACAGGTGTCAGCTTTTAGTGTTTAAAGCCCTACAGGATGAACATTTTGAGCCTCTGAGCACTCTACTATTATTTAAAATGTGTTTTAAAGAAGTTCGAGATGGAAGATAATAATAATAATAATAATATTCGATTATTTAGCCAAATAGGCTATAGATACATTAATGACTACAAACAGTATAAATAAACATTTCTCTTAATTTTCTACTAAAATTATAAGTAAGTTATTTCTATTCTACCAATTACCAGTTTTGTACCAAGTCTCTCACCTTATTTTTAAAACTAGTTACTGTATTCAAGTCTTTAATACTGCTGGGTAATTTATAATATATAATATAATTCAGTGTTCATTCCTATGGAACGAAACCACCTCAAGATTGAATTGTCAAAAAGTGAAGCTGGAGAAAATAATCAATGGGAAAGTAAGTGTAGATAGTTAATCGGATCTTTAACACTGGCAATACCGACGTAGGGTCAGATCCGACCCAAACATTCGTTTTTTCTAAAAGCATCCATCTAGGAATGCTCCAATGACGATGCTTAAGATCTGTTTTTCTATTTATAAACAAATATTTTAGATTTACATCAATCGATAATAAAAAAAAAAATGATCGGGTCATAACTGACCCGATTATGGCATTCAACGTTAAAACAGTAATACGCGTATACCTACGCGCATGATTTGTAACAGCTGACTAGTATAACCATGTGAGTCCGAGTAATTGGAAGCAAAACGAAGAAGATGTACCTTGTGTAGAGGAAATGACAACAAATATTCAGAAAAATGTAATAAATTTATTTGTCCATTTCACACCAAAGTTGTTGATAAACCTAAACTAAATTGCAAAGCTTGTTTGAATATATGGCTTTAAGACAAGCAGCGAGTGAGGCGTGTTGGTTGAAAAGCGTTTTAAAAGACTTTCACTGTAAAGTAGGAGTAATCATATACGAAGATAACATTTTACATTTTAACAAAACCGTTAAATAAAGTTTTATTTGAAAAACGTCATTTAGGATTAGGACAAATTTAAACCTTAATAAGAGAATAAGTTTTTTTTATTAAGATACTCTTATTTAATTATATAGTACCTATTGTTTAATTTTATTGAAGGGGGGTGTTGAAATACAATAAAATACAAGGTTTCTGTTTGATGTGAATAAGTTAAGTTGGTATGGGTTGTGTGACATATGAAGTTAGCGGTTGCACAAGCATTAATCAGCTGTGCAGGCTGCTCCATTGTATCTTCTGCTCTTCTTTTGATAGAGGATTTTACCGATTGGACCTCCACCTGAGTTGCTGAGCTATCATGGAAATGATTACTTAACATTTTTAGAACTAATCCGTCTTGCGTGTGGACCCGGGCCTTGCACCTTGCCTTTCCATCAACATCTCTTTGATCGCACCTCCAAAAATGTTTTGTTCCGCAAGCACTTGTTCTATCGAAGACATACAGAAATCCCTCGTGACAATACTTCTCTTTTCCTTAAATTTTCGTTAAAATGGTAAGGTGACTTATTATACATCGTTGAACTCGGAAAAAAACGCTTATTCAGAATTACAAAAAATATACATAGGCGCCCATTTAAAAATGAAAAGTTGACTATCGCAGCTAAAATCTAGTAGGCCCTGAAAATGTTCTAACTACATCAAAACGTAGTATGTAATGACCCATTTCGATTGCCATGTCGACCGTAACAATCCGATCTCAATTAAAAGCTGTATAGCTCGGGGCGGATTTTGTCATTCACCCTGTATAAGAAATGTTAAGATTGTTTAAATACTTAAGATATTCTCATTGTAAGTGTTTGTCTAGAATTGTAAGAAAACGGATAGATGTTTGAAAACCTTTAAAGGGGACAAACTAACATCTATTCTTTGAGAATTATCTTGGGGATTCCAGAAAACTTGTATCAAAATTTCGAAAACGTTTTTTGTTGTAGATAAGGCAATGTGACGTTACCGAATTTTTATGGTAACTGGTAAGTAGGTATTAAAAAGAATCGTCCCGAAAACAAAATGATTACACGACATTCAAACGCTTTTTTGAGGTAAAATATTCTTGTTTTAACTATGATTCCATTAAGAACTACATTAAACAGCCTCCAAACAGCGAGAGTCTCGCTGAGAAATTCTCGTCTCGTCTCGTTTCTCATAATAGTATTTCTCGTCTCGTTTCGAAATAGCGAGACGAGAAATAGAGAGAGTCTCGTCTCGATTCTCGTAAGCGAGACGAGACGAAACGAGAAATTTCCCGTTCTCGCCAGCAGCACTAATTTTATGTGCATTTAAAATTTTAAAAAAAGGATGTTTTTATACCTTGGTTTTTATCTACGTTGTTTCCAATACTTGCCTTTTTTCGGTGGGAACTTGAACTTTTAAAGTTCTCAAATTAGACTTAATGTTATGCTTGTTAATGCTTCATTTTGCGATAAGAACCTGAACGTTTTAAAAGTTAATAAAAATATGGAACTTCTCCAACACTGTAAATTTTTAAACAAGTTTTCCTAAATTTAAACGTCCCTGCGTTCATAGGTCCCTGCGTTCACACGGCCGCGTTCAAACAGCCGCGTTCAACCGGCCGCGTCCAAACGTCCTAGACCGGCTGCTGTAAATTCTTGGGCAGACGGAAATGAAATTTGTTTTTTTGGCTCTTTTTTGATGCAACCTGCAGCAATATGGTACGAGAAATTCATTGCCAATCCCGCCCATAGAAGTTGTAAATAGGAAGATGTTAAAACTTACTTCTTAAAAGAATACGCCGGAGCTGCTGTTAATCGCGAAACAAAATTTGAATTGCGGTCGCGAAAAAAGGCGAATTAACAGTTTCTTTTATGACATTTTAGATGCCTGAATCAGAAATAATTGAATATTTTGAATGTGGTTTATATCCATCATACCAGTATCAATTTTCAATACTAGCCGACGATAATATGAATTTAGAAAAGCTCAAGAGGTACTCAAAATCAGGGATTCTAAAAAACGAGAAAGCTTGTCTATACTAGAAAAAACAGAAACTCCAGTTTTAAAAAATTACAATTGTAGTACTAAAAGCAACATTAACAATAATAGAAGAGGGCAGTTTAATACCTATCAGTCAACGCGCACTTCAGACGGAAGGACAATTTGTTGTTAACGTGAACAGAAATGTGAGTATAAAAGTACATAAGATTATAAAAAAAGATAAATTAAATAAATTAAATTAATAAGAAATTGAAAAAAAAATTTGATAGTTTTAAATAACACACAAGGAAATGATGAATAAATTGTTATACTTATAGTAGATGTTCAAATTGATATCCGTTTACAGCTCGACAGTGTCCAAGACGAAAAATAAACTCTTGTTGAACCCTGTTAATAACATCAGGCGTAATATGTCTTATTTCATGCCGAATGCGTTCCTTCAAATCTTCCAAACTATTCGGTTTATTTAGATACACCTTACTTTTTAAGTAACCCCACATGAAGTAATCAAGTGGGGTCAGATCCGGAGATCTAGCAGGCCACTCCATTGGTCCTCGTCGGCCAATCCATCGATTCGCGAAAACCTCATCGAGGTATCCACGTACATTCACAGCAAAATGTGGTGCAGCTCCGTCCTGTTGATACCACAGGATATTCCCGGGAAGGTCAGGATCATCTTCATTAGGGTACAAAACAGCTAATGCGGGGACTAAATGTTCTTGGAGAAATTCCAAGTATCGCTGTCCAGTTAGTGTATTTTCGAAAAAGAATGGCCCTAAAATCCTGTTACCAATAATCCCTGCCTATACATTAACTTTTTCTGAATATTGTGTATGATCCTCCCGCATCCAATGTGGATTTTCTGGGGCCCAGTATCGGAAATTTTGACGATTAACATCCCCATTTACACAAAATGTTGCTTCATCAGAAAAAATTATTGGTTTCACAGACATTCGATCAGTATTGCACATTTCGGTCATTTCCTCACAAAACTCTCTCCTACGATCAGGATCGTCTTCTGATAATTCCTGTACTAATTGAATTTTATAAGGATGCCACTTCTCTTTCTTTAGCATCTTACAAATTGTAGAATGGCTAACGTTATTGTCCGATCTAATCTGTCGACTGGGGGTATGTGGATTGTCTAGCAGTGTTAATAGAACATTGAGTTTTGTCTCTTCTGGTAATCCAGGACGACCACTTCCATCACGATCTTTAACATTCCCAGTCTCTCTAAAATTTGCAGCAATTTTACTTACTGTTGAACGAACAATTGGTTGTTGATTTGGATACTTGAGGTTGAATAGGTGGCATACTTCTTCTTGAGTTCTAGTTTTATTACCACAACCAATCAAGATGAGAATTTCAATTCTCTGAGTTTGGGTTAACCCCATTGCAATCAAATTAACAGATCAAACTGTACACAATTAATTTGAGTAAACGTCAAAATGTAAACAAAAGCAGACATAGTACACTAGATTTAAAAAAAAGGTGTTCACTTTAAAGTAATAACTTAATAAGCTTAAATAAACAATTGCTTCGGCCTACTGAGACGTAAATCTATTTTAGAAATTTTCTTATGTAAGGGTATAAAAAAATTAGAAGCTTAAAAAGAGAAAAACAATGTCTATCCAATGCGATAATCAAATATACATGTTTTCATTTAAAAAAGAAGTCAATGACGCCACTACAAAAAAAAGACTTAACGCAAAAATTTTTTGAAGCATCTTAAAATATGCGCCGTAATTTAAATCGCTATACATGTCCGAGCGTTTTCCAGAAAAAATAATATTTCGGGAGATATTGAATTTGTTCCAAACTTTATCCACACACTGTATAATACTCCTGGTAACTACGAAACATCCGACAATTTTTGGACAGTATGTAAGAGTACTTGATGTGCGATGATTCGCTACGAGTCCGAACGACGAATAGTGAATTATCGCGCATGAAGTACGAATACGTAGCTACTGTCCAAAAGTGGCAGGATTATTTCGTAGTTACGAATAGTATTTGTAGGACAATTTGACGAACCAGATTTTAAATTTTTATAGTTTCAAATCGGATTACCTACCAAATAATAATTTTCTTCGTAACCATGGTTTTATAAACAAACCAGACTAAAGTCAAATTTAATATTTCTTTTTGTGTATGGTTTGTGATAAAACGGTTTGGCCAAAGTATAGTTGAAGAAATAGAGGCTAATATGTAGAATCCGGGGCCGCTGTCAAACCGCTGTATTCCCCTTAAATTACTAATGACCAATGATATTATTTATTCTCTGTTCTGTTGTTATGGAAATATTAACTAACATTATTGTAATTTGTCAAATTTATTAAAATAAATCATTGACATTTATTACACAAAATTAAATCAGGTAAATATTTCCATAAATTTGGATTATTGAAAGGCAGGCATGTAACTATAACCGTCTAAGAATTGGCAATAAATGATGATTGTAATTTATTTATGTGAACATGGTATTAAAATCTGTATACATGTGGCCAAGGTAAGTGCCTCTTTGCAGGTAATATATAATAAGAATTTGAACGAAATTGTAATTAAAGCTGCAGTATGTGAACATGGTACCAAATTATATCTAAAAGAGACCAAGGTTGGTTGCTCTTGGCAGGAAATATATATAAGAACTTGAACGAAATGGTGATGGTTAATGCATTATGTGAACAATATACCGAAATATGGGTACATGGAGGCGAGGTTAGTTGATCTTAGCAGTTAATACACATAAAAACTTGAACGAAATGGTGATGGTAGCTAAAGTCTGTGTACATGGTACAAAAGTCAGTGTACCTTCTGGGACCAAGGTTAGTTGCTCTAAAATCTGTGCACACGGCGGCGCCTCAGTCTGTGTTCAGGTTAGTTGCTCTTCGCAGGTTATATATATATAAATAAGAAATTGCACGAAAAGGAGATGGTTAATGCAGTCTGTGTACATGGTACGAAAATCAGTGCACATGGTATTTAGTAGGTACTTTATGACCTGGTCGTCTCGGCATTAGAAATGTGGCTAAAAAAAAGTAGATGGTAACACAAAGGGATGCTCATCCCTCATAAAATAAAACAAGAAATGGTTAGGGGGTAAGCTGAGGGATGTTCATTCCTCATAAAAGAAAACAAGAAATGGATTGCAGGTAAGCTGAGGGATTTTCATTCCTCATAAAAGAAAAGAAGAAATGGATAGCAGGTAAGCTGAGGGATGTTCATTCCTCATAAAAGAAAACAAAAAATGGTTAGCAGGTAAGCTGAGGTATTTTCATTCCTCATAAAAGAAAAGAAGAAATGGATAGCAGGTAAGCTGAGGGATGTTCATTCCTCATAAAAGAAAAAAAAATGGTTAGCAGGTAAGCTGAGAGATGTTCATTCCTCATAAAAGAAAACAAAAAATGGATAGCAGGTAAGCTGAGGGATATTCATGTTGAATCTTTGTATTAATTATTTTTGTATTTGAAAATTTTGAATTTTGTTATTTTTGCGAAAGCAATGTAGTGGTTAGCTATGATTTTATAAAATCTTGTTTTTGGAAACATGGCAACCAGTAAATAATATAAATTTTTTCTCGTAAAGTTTTAACGTGCGAATTTAGTGTCCGTGTTTTTAACTTTTATTTCCCATATTAATCTGATTATTTTCATAAACAAGAATTTATATTTACCTATTACTGAATTAAAGGATCAAGATCGACAGGTTAGTTATTTAATTATATTAATTTACTTGGATTTTGTTTACCTCATATAAATTTATAGTTTTTAGAATTTATTTTGTGTTGCTAATAATCTGCTTTCAGGAACAACAGTTATTTTAATTTATTGTTCATTTATATATTGTGTAAATAATAATTATGTACTTATAATTAACTGAATGCTACATTTTTAATAAAATATGTGTTACATTTGTTTAAGGTGAGCGACTGCTGAGGAAAATCACCAAGTGGAAGAACAGTGAAATTGAAAAATTGTTTCTTCTAGCGTAACTAGCGCAGGTACTGATAGTATGCACAATTTTATTATCAAGTTTTATTTAAATTTGTGCAGAATACCAATGCCAACGCAAGTAACGCTAAAATTAGACATTTGTCAATTTTATTTGTTTTCAATAGGGTACCTTGATTGAGTGATTGTTATCATTCTATCATGGCACTCTAAATTTCATCATCCACGTGATTTACCTACGCAGAAACTCACCTGTGTTTATTTATTTTGGTTACCATGGTACCTATTTATTAAGGTTACCATGGAAACGGGAGGGGAAAGGTGGTGGGGATAGCGGCCCCGGATTCTACATTTATGCCGATTCTTCTGCGGTTGTGGCAGTTGTAGCAGTTGTAGCTGTAGCTATTGCTGCAACTACCACTTTCAACAAATTCTACGATCACATTTTCACAAATTGTTTGCGTCACACTTACATCATCATCGTAGGAGTTACTCATTCCTATAACTGTTTTTTTATTTAAAATATCAATGATGATATAATATATGACACTTTTAACATCTTTGATGAGTGGCGGGCCTCCACCAGTAACAAGCCGGTATGCTTTGTTGTTTGACCAATACTTCCGTCCAGCTGTTTTCAAATTATCGTATTTTGTTTTAATTGAAAAACATTTCTCGGGCGATTGTAGCTGTTGAACATAGTGCATAAGTCATTCCACGCAGCTTCCTGAAATTATTATAAGTTTATTTATTTCTCCTAACATACTAATAACTGACAAAACATTATCACAATAATAAGTGATAAAGCTAATAAATACTGAAATATCTTACTACTTACTTTTTGTGCTGGGCTAATCACATTACTTGTTTTGCATTCTAAAATGTGTTTTACTTTTTGTATTTCTTGTACTAGATGCAATTCTTCTTCAGTTGTGAAGTTGCTCGAACGATTTCTCTTATCATTTACCATCATTTTTTTTAAACTGAATTTAACGCGGTTTTGACAGTTACCTTGACAGCATCCAAACAGCTGTTTCGAGGTTACCGATCACTGCACAATCCGCATGCGCTATTATGCAAATTGGCAATTTAGGGATTGCCAACCTTTCCAATTCTCACTTTAACTAAAGTTGTTGACTGATTTGATTATTAAACCCGTACACTTTAACTTGTTCCTAAAGTACCTTTTACGGTAAAGTTGCCTTTAACTAAAGTTACTTTAAGTGGTTTATTATAAAACAGGCCGTAAGCGAGTTTTTTTAACGTATATATATTAACAACTATAATCACCTACTATCAAGTAAGTCTTGGATTATCCTGTACACTAAATCACTACTTTTCTAAAATTTGAAATATTATTTAAAAGTTTTGTAGTCGTATTCAATGACGCGTTTTCAAGAGCAACTGTAGGTACAAGTCGAGAAATATAAACCAAATAATAATAATAAATTCAAATCCAACCTTAAAAGCAAGAACGGTCTCTTGCCAAACTTTATGAAATTTGATAACAATGTTGTTTCAAGTACTCATTTCGTTGAATATGTTAAAAATACTCTGGCGTTTGCGCTACTGCTGCGGCTTCAGCTCTGGCTAGAATTGATAAAACCATAATTATTTTGCCTATTACGCAAGAAGAATTTCGTAAATAAATATCACAATTTCTAACAAAATATCTGTTGGTCAAGATGAAGTACCTTGTAATCTGTCAAGAAATTGTTGCTGTTCCCATTCTTCTACCGTTGACTTATATAATTAGGTATTTTGTCGAGCAATTATTAAATTCAGTTATAATATAATAGTGAGTCGCTGTGGAGCAGCGAACGTGAAAGTTTGTGTAGTGTTATCATTTCTATTAGTTTCTCCCAAGTGCTATCGTACGCTCCGCTCGTGTCCGTATCAAGGCACGTGCGGATGCACATTATTCATTTATTTGTAATAAAATAATACGAACATGAATTCCAATTTCCAAACAGCCTTTTCACAGCCAACTCCTGGATATCAACCACAGCCAATGCAGGTAGGAGAAAACAATGCTACCAACTTTTTGTATTATTCACCACAACCTGTTATACAACCATCACCAATTCCATTGTATCAGCAAAAATCATCACAATTAAATAGTGACTATCAAAACTCACAGCAACAATTACAACAATTCCACCAATATCAATATTCAAACCAGTTTCCGCCGAATACCCCAAATACGCAGCAATATGAATGGCGTGCACAGACCTCGCGAAAAAATAAAAGACTAGCCGAGACTAACAGTAATCTCCAGTTAGCCAAACGTAACAATCAACAAGTATAACTACGCAAAACAAATTCCAAGTGCTAGCTTATTAAGAAACCCAGCAAGTAGAAACAATTGAAGATGAAAATAGGAGTGAATCAACTGCAGAAACTAAACCACCACCAATACATATTCCAGGAGTACAGGCTATAAAACAAATTTTGGACATAATAGAAAAAGCAACGACTGGAAAATATCACTGTAAAATAATAGGCAAGGACGTTTTAAAAGTTACAGCGAAAACAACGGATGCTTACCGAGATATAGTGAAATGTTTAGAACATAATAAAATTTGTTTCAATACATTTCAATTGAAAGAAAACAGAAGTTTTCGAGTAGTGCTCAAAAATATGCACTATTCCACATCACCGGAAGAAATTAAGCAAGACATTGAAGCAAAGGGACATAAGGTCAGAAACATTCACAACATGAAGAGTAGAGTCAATAAAGAGCTATTATCAATGTTTTACGTAGAACTTGAACCAAATACTAACAATAAAGATATATACAACATCAACAGCATAATTAACTGCCGAGTAGCCTTCGAACCTCCACACAAAAGGAAGGAAGTTGTACAGTGAGCTCGCTGCCAGAACCTTGGTCACACCAAAACGTGCTGTCGTAGACCGTTTAGGTGCGTTAAATGCGGACAATAGCACCCAATATCCGCATGCAATAAAAGCAAAAATACGAATCCCACATGCGCCCTGTGCAACGGAGCTCACGCGGCGAACTACAAAGGTTGTCCGAAATACAAGGAATTATACAAAATTAGGTTCCCGCCTTTGAGAGAAAGAAAACTCGCGAATAAAAATAACCAGACCGTAAGCCCAAACCACCAACAACCAATACCAGCCCTCTCGTATTCACAAATCGTAACAGACAATAGCCAACTAAATAGGAACAATGGAACGTGGCAACAATTACAACCTATCCAACAACAATCGTTCGAAAAACTGGAGCAACTCCTAGCAAAACAAGCAGAAATGCAGACAAAATTAGCGGAAGATCTACGAACAATGCTAACAGTACTCAGTACAATCGTCAGTAAAATGAACTAATGGCTAAAACATATAAAATAGTGTTATGGAATTCTAACGGGCTATGCCAACACACAGAAGAAATCAAGGTCTTCATAAAACAACACCAAATAGATCTCATGCTAATTTCTGAGATACATTTCACTAATCGAAGCTTCTTGAGAATTCCTGGTTATCAAATTTATGATACTCCCCACCCAGATGGTACTGCACATGGAGGTACTGCAATTATCATCAAAAATACCATAA
The DNA here is from genome assembly GCA_963082805.1 of Hemicrepidius hirtus. NCBI lineage: Eukaryota > Metazoa > Arthropoda > Insecta > Coleoptera > Elateridae > Hemicrepidius > Hemicrepidius hirtus. The sequence goes on from OY720159.1 coordinate 25,862,367, forward strand.
AACACCACGAACTAAATAAATGCAACGAAAATTATCTTCAGGCAACAAGCATTGTAATTAAGGATTGGAACGGGCCCATCACAATATCCGCACTGTTCTGTCCACCGAGACATTTAATCTCAAGTACCCAGTACGAAGATTACTTTAATACACTAGGAACCAGATTTATCGCAGGAGGGGACTACAATGCTAAACATCTGTTCTGGGGTTCCAGACACAAACCCAAGGGGAAGAACGCTTTACAAAACTATGATTCAAAACAACTTAAATCAAATCACAAACGGTCACCCCACCTACGGCCAACGGACAGAAATAAAATCCTTGACCTACTAGACTTTGTGTAACAAAAGGAATTGCACCAGGATATAGTACAACGGAACCATGTTTAGAACTATCCTCAGACCACACACCAGTAATTATAACTCTAAGCTCAACATTAATTGAGAACTTAAAACCACAAATGCTATATAATAAACACACCGACTGGGAGTACTTTAGGGAACAGCTAATAGCAACGCTCACCACTCAAATTCCTTTAAAAACTGAGAGAGACATATACCTAGCAGTTGAGTATCTCAATCGAAACATACAAGTTGCAGCCTCTAACGCCACCACCAATCTACTTGTGAAGGAAAATATATCCTCGTTACCTCCGAACGTACACAATCTGATAACAGAGAAAAGACGTCTAAGAAGAATCTGGCAAACAACTAGAAACCAACGGGATGAGAATATACTTAACAATGCCACTAACAAACTAAAACGACTACTACATAAATTAAAAAATGAGGCCATACAAACATATCTCCAAAATCTTTCACCAACAAAAGAAGCTAATTATTCTTTATGGAAAGCAACTAGGAAGATCAAACCACCTCAAGTCAATATTCCTCCAATTCGCAAGGATAATGGATCCTGGGCCAGAACTGATGACGAAAAAGCCCAAGTATTTGCTGAACATTAAATTTGTCAAAGGTATTTACACCACATCCCTCGGAAGCCACGACAGACTACGATAACCAGATTAATCACTTTCTGGAAGCCCCTTTGCAGATGTCGCCACCTATCAAAGCTTTCTCTCCCAAAGAAGTACTAAACACGCCCGGATTTGACCTAATTACAAACGAGGTACTCAGAGAACTTCCAATCCGCGCAATAGCTCTTATGACGGCTATTTTCAACGCAATCTTACGAACAGGTATTTATCCACCTCAATGGAAGTTAGCACAAATTATTCTTATCCCCACACCGGGTAAGCCTCCAACTGAAGCCGAATCATATAGACCAATCAGTCTTCTTCCGGCTATCTCCAAGGTCTTCGAAAAATTGTTACTAAACAGGTTACATCCAATCCTCTTACAAAACAACTTAATTCCTCCTCACCAGTTTGGATTTCAAACCAAGCATTCCACAATTGAACAAATTCACAGAGTTGCAGCCACCATCGATAAAACCCTGCAAGCTGCTAAATACTGTTCTGCAGCTTCTTTGGACGTTTCCCAGGCGTTCGATAAGGTATGGCACAAAGGCCTCGTTTACAAAATTAAACAGTTGCTACCTCATCCGTTTGCCGTATTGATAAAATCCTACATCACGGACCGCTTATTTCAAACAAAACTCCCAAACGCAAAGTCAGAAGTAACCTCTATAAACGCGGGAGTTCCCCAAGGGAGCGTCCTGGGCCCAGTGCTCTATTTGCTATACACAGCCGACCTACCAACAAATGAAGAAACAGTCACAGCTACATTTGCCGACGATACGGCTATACTAGCCTCCAACGATAATCCAGTAGCAGCATCACAATCTCTGCAAGAAAACCTAAATTTAGTGTAAACCTGGCTTAAAAGGTGGAGAATTAAAGTCAACGAAAACAAATCCACGCACGTAACGTTTACTAACAGAAGATTGACATGTCCTCAGGTCACTTTAAACTACAAACCTCTACCGCAAGCGGACTCTGTAAAATATCTTGGTATGCACATCGACCGACGCCTGACCTGGCGAACTCATATCTGTGTTACCACTTGCTATAATGTTTTCCTACTAAAAGCGTAGTTCTTGTACTAAGAATCTTAGCAAGCAATGAATTAAACAAGAGTCTTAAAGGACAATGTATATATTTAAGTTACATAAAATATAGAATTTTAATATTATTACAATGACAGAAATTAGCCTTAATTTAATAGATTAACTTACTTCGACAGCGACACATAGCTTAACCTTTACAAGTTGATAGTTAGGACCTAAGAACGGAACTCCTTGTTTATTAAAGACAAAAGTCTTATACTGTTTTTTATCCATGTTAAACTAGTTCGAAATTGCTATTTAATTACTATATTGTTTTTGATACTTTTACTTTCACTGATAATGTTCAATAATGTTCAAAACAACTATTACTTGAGCTCTGCATGCTCTGCATATTACATCTGGAATAAAAGAAAACACCTCAACCACTAATTAAACAAAATGTACTGGCTAATTGGCAAAAAGTCAAAACTGTCTCTGCACAATAAAGTCCTCATATACAAAACAATCCTGAGGCCGATTTGGACATACGGCATCGAACTTTGGGATACTGCAAGTACCTCAAATATAGAAATCCTACAACGGTTTCAATCCAAAACACACAGACTACTCACAGATGCCCCATGGTATGTAAGAAACTCAGTCCTCCACAGAGATCTCAACATTACTACAGTTAAAGAAACGATTCAGAACAACAGTTCCAACTATCTACAAAGATTGGAGAACCACCCAAACAATCTGGCCATCAACCTACTGGATAACAGTGATTTCCTGTCAAGACTGAAGAGAACCAGTCCGTTAGACCTTCCTGATAGATATTAATCAGTCACAAATAATATATATTACACATAGCCTTGTAATACGTTAGGTATACTCCTTACCAGTCAACAATTATAAAATTTGGAGCGTTGTTACTGGACAACGCTCAATACATGTTAAAATTTTGTCACAACAATTACTTAATATTTCTATGGAAATAGATTGTAATTTACATATGAATAAAAAAAAAAGTTATAATAGTAACACTGTAACGGTGTTCAAAGCAGGTGTTCCGTCAGATTCCAAAAATTATAAACCGATACCGCTTTTCCGTCAGATTTTTTAAAAAACGTTAAGTAGTGTATTATAAGCACTTCAGCATATCAACATTTTGTCGAAGAAACCCGTAACGAATAATTATGTGGTATTGCAATTAAGGTAAATTGTAAATCAAACCTTCGAAACGGTTAATTTTAGTTAATGTTCAATCACTATTATCGTATGCGATTCTGTGCTGGGGAAACTGTTCGTCAGCGCATAGAATCATTGTCAGAGAAGAGAATCATTAGAAGTATATTTAAATTTCACTGCACCTGTTTCTTTAGAACTTAGTTTCAAAAACATAGTATATTAACTCTACCTTATTCAAACTTCATGCAGTTATCCGTGAATCTTCTATAAGTTTTCTTATCTTATACCCACCTTTATATATCAAAGATCTAAAGACTTTTGATCAATTCAAAAATGCGATAAAGAAGTTGTTGCGAAACCTGTAAGAAATATGGAAATAATAGGTAGTATATTATTTTACTAGGGTACAACTTTTCGGGCTATGTTTGTAAGGTAATTACAAATGAAGCCCAAATATGTATGTATAATAAAAATCAAACAAATAAAACATACTACTAGTTTTTCTGCAAACGTAGAAAATGCATTTGTAATTTAAAAAGTGTTGAAAAATTAAAAACGTCAAAGATCACAGACCGAGATTGAAAAGTTTTTAGAAATAATTTCTAAAAACTTTTTTGCAATTGTTGAATGAACGGCAGTAAAAGTAAATTTTACACCGATCACAAATCTCTATTCGTTGTTGCCGCCAGTAAGTGGCAAGTAAAATATCGGTTTATGATTTCTGATTGTTTTATGATTGGTGCAATTTTACTTTTAGTCCGCTCACGCAAGAACTTCAAAAAAGTCAAACTTTAACTGTTTCTATGGAGTTCTAAACCGTATAGTTTCACTGAGGTTTGAAGAAATAGTTATTTTCATAACAAGTGCGAGAAGACGGCGTTTCAGAAATGAATGTAGGGGTTATTGAAACGAGCGAAGCAAGTCTCGCTACCTGCATGAATTTCAGAATTGCCTTTCCTGCAACTATTATGAACAACGCTTTTGCTACAGTCTACAATATTATTGAAATGTTTTTTCAAAACTTGCACTTTCTTATTGTAATACACAAGCAAAACCTTCGAACATATACTGTTCCATTATCGAAGAAGCATATCCCTATACTCCACTATGGTTCAAAGAAGATTCACAGAAACGACGATACAATTTCCAGAAAGTGCAACAAGAATAAACAGATAACCAATGCTCCAAATTATCGCACGCATGCTCAGAGTATACTAGTTCCTATTATATGCCTGTCCTTTTTTGAGCTAATTTCAAGCGGTTTCCATGAAGGAGTAGTGTAAGTTCGAAGAGTAAAACTACCGCGAGTTGCTGTTGCTGCTAAACAACGCATTGTTGAAAGCTGTTTTCGCATGGTGCGGGGATCAATATTTCCCGTACTCAATTTGCATGCGGGATTGCCAAATTCCTAAACAAAATTAGGAGAAAGATTATTATTATTATATTTATTGTTACTATTAACATACGAGCATCCGTAAGTGCGTACATAAGCTAGGTAACATCCGAAAAATTATTATCTTATTTTAACTGATCAGAAATAAAGAATAAAGGGCACATTAACGGATTTCGAACTTTGTCATTTACATGGGGACTAGTTTGAAAATAAAATAAACAGCAATAATTATATCTACGATAAATAAAATTGAAGTAATTTGTTGCCTTACAATTTAAGTCATCAAGTAAAAAAATGTACAAATAACTTCCTGTTTGTTTGAAATTTTACTATAAGTTCAATATATTTTTTAAACAAATGGAATCGGGATAAATCATAGTAAAAAAGTAAACTGTTTGTAACATTGAAAATAAATTGTTTCCAGTAGGAGTATTTTTATCAAGAAACGCTTTCGATAAGGAAATAATTTGTTATAAAAGTTTGTAACAAAACATAGGTTAGTCAAACAAGCAATAAAACCTTCCGAATTCTCCGAACAAATCACCTTACATAATCTACAATCTCGCTACCCAGCACACTGAACACTCGATAGCAAATCTATACAAAGTCCGTAAAGGAGAGAAACATATAAGAAAAGAAAAATATACACCTACAATTTATATGGAAGCAACCTTGTACTTCTGTCTCTAATTGAAATTAAAATGCGAAAGCCGTATTTCTACTTTTGATATAATTTAAAAAAATATTAATCAGAACAAGATGAAATTTGGTATGGATATGTTTTAAGGGTATGCGAATATTGGCTGAGGCTCTCGTTAAGCCACTTTCGTTGATGGATTTACATAACTTTTTTTCTCTTAACATTTTGGCTATTAGGATTAAAAATTCAGATATATGATTTTACATACAAACGCTACATACTTGTTAATAATCGCTAAATGCAGCGTTTCGACGTTTTAACAAATTTAAATAAATTTGAAATCCTTCTCAAAAAGTGGTTGTAGATAAAGGTGAGAAAAAAGTCTCCACTTGATAAATGTATTTTGAAAAATTTTAAAATAGAAAATCCAGATATGTATAGTATATGTAGCTCTTCTATATTAAAATTTATTAAAGTACCTACATTCATCAAGTGGAGACTTTGGGTTTTTCTCACCGTTAACAAATTTCGATCACTTTTGGCTTAGAAATAAGTAGCGTTTATGTTTCAATATTAGTCGTGTGATTAAAATTAAGTATTTGAGTGATTCTTAAGAGGAATAAAAGCAAAGTCAGTCGATGTTTTTTCAACGAAGTACCAAGACAAGGCAAAGATCTTAGCCATTTTGATAAACAAGACAATAGTTATGTCATATTCTCCGTCGGCGGCGCTTCTGACGTGTTGATTTCAATTTTAAACTTGAGATATACTTATCAATTTTCACTTTAATTGTAATTATTGAGATAGCTACGACTTTAAATATTGGGAAGAGAGCGGAAATTAGATATTTCAAAATTAAATTTAATATTAAAGTTTACAGAACAAGAGCGCCCGCACCTTTTTAAATATTTAAAGTAATAGCTTTTTCAACAATTACGGTTAAAGTAAAGATTTAGAAGTTCATCTCAAATTTGAAATTAACCTCAACATGTCAACAGCGCCGCCGTCGACGGAGAATGCGGTATAAGTTTTGTCTTGTTCATCAAAATGGTTTAAATATCTGCTTCGTCTCGGTACTTTGTCAAAAAAGAGTCACTGACTGGCTTTGGTTAGTGTTTAGATTTAATTTCAGATATACTGATTAATTTTCGCTTTAATTGCAATTGTTGACATAGCTTTCAATAAAAAAAAGAACAGAAATTAGATGTTTTAAAATAATTAAATTTGGCATTAAATTTCACAGGGTAAGGGAATCCTTGCGGCAGTTGATCCCAAAATTTGGGTCAGTACTTTAGAAGAAACAATCGACTGACTTTGGTTAGGAGAGATCACAAGCGCCACTGAAAATTTCCTAAATTTGGTGAATATTAGTTAACGTCAAATTATTAAAATTTTTAATGACTGTTCTGACAGTTGTAATTTTTGTTTGCTTGATAGCAACTAAATTTAAGTAGGTGTACAAAGGTAGGTAGGTGTATAAAAATAAGAAAATTGCACATTATACCCGAATAGTAAACGAAAAAAACATACTTTTAGTTGACTGCTTAACTCGTTGGCCGGTAGGTAGGTAAGTATAATTGTTCAGTATTCCTAAAAACCAACATATCTATGTTTTAGAACCCGAAAATTTGTTATGCGTACCTTTCAAATACCAATAGCAGAATTTGCTTTCATGTTTAATAATGTCACGAAGTGCTTAAAACTATTTATTAAGGTAATGATGATATAAATAATGAAATTACCTACTAAGTAAAATCAATGTAATTCAACATGTTAGTATCACGTGCTAAGCATGCTAGAATAACATGTCGGATAACATTATCTCTACACATAATGATAAGGTTCTGAACATACCAGGTTTCATGATCCACGTGCATTCAAGGTTATTACCTTATTTGGTAATGCAACTCTTCTAGTGGCTGTGATTGGATATGCAATTCTGCTGACTAGGAATATCAGGTTTCATGAGGTATCTGGTGATCTTCGCGTGCCGAGGTCATAACCATATATGGACATACAAACTAGTATATAAGCACAACGCTTTTCCATTCGATACAGACAGAGAGAGTGTGCGTCCAACACTCAACAGTCAAGCAGTAGCTTCGACCAAGTTCTACAACCAAGCCAACTAGTTGGGCCCTTTGGGGCCCAAACTCTACATTTGAAGACTCAGAATAACTACAACAAGATAGACCTGGCCAGGGTCCAGCTACTAACTCTAAATAGAAGACTACAGAACACCCCTTCAACCAACCATGGTTCGCTTGGCACTACTAGCTGTTGTTATGTAAGCTCACCTTAATGGTGTATTTTGTTCAGTTTGTAAACTTGCTTAAATATAGTTATGTTAAAGTACTGACTTGTTTAAATCCAGACCAGTCACAATTTATAACGTGACAATATACTACGCAACATAATCCAGGGGGGCAATTCTATGGTGGCAGATACTACTCTTATAAATTAAAGAAAGGCAAAATTTAAAAAAGCATAGTACCTATAAGCAACCAGCGGAGTCACTGGCAAATTTGCTGTTTAAAGTAACCGTTATTGCACCGGCGATAAGGATCAAAATATAAAGTAGATATTTCGCGAACTTCGCAATTATATAAATCGACGTATTTATCGCGTTTGGCACCTAGAAAGAATAGAGAGTTTTTGAGCACCGTACGCTAAGAGTAAGGTTACGCTAACACTAACGTCTTTGCTAAGTATAACAATATGTTGCTTAGCAAAGCAGTATGTTGCCTAGCAAAGACGCTACCGTTAACGTTTGCGTACTCTAGCGTATAGTGCTCTAAAACTCCCTAATAGCTATAGTCGGGGCACGCTAAGGGTGCATCTACGTCATCAATCGCATTTTCTGGTAATTTTCTAGTACCAATATTGAAACAGTATAAAACTGTATTTCTTTGGTGAGTTACGCATTAGAAGTATGTTTTTTATAAGCCCATAGAATGTTATTTTACAGTTATTATTTTTATTAACTAGTTGTATTCATATTATTCCTGCAAAAAATAAAAACGTTTGCTAATTAGTATTTTTTTGTCCTAGAAGTTTCTATTCAAGCACATGATCGTCGTTGTTTTTTTTTATTGTGTTTATATTGCTCAGACATCACTCTGACAGTTTGAGCGATAGATTAAAGCAAACGACGTTTTGAGAATTCAGTTAGTTTATTCAGTTCATTTCTTCAATATATCGTTATTTTGACTTCTTTTCTTTGTTTATTGTTATTAATTTCTGTTTTATAACGTTTTCCGGTGTTTGTTCGTTTGATATTTATTACCTTATTTAATTTTCTGGATTATTCAGGTTTTGTTCGGTTTTGTATCTTATTTTCGTTATCACTGTTTCGTTTGCTTTTTAAAAAATTGTTCTTTTGAGAACAGAAACATTATTCTTATATTGCGATTGGCGAATATTCCCAAATATGCCAGGAGTTTTACCAAGGCAGTCGAATGAACTGATAGCTTCTCTGATCCGGTATTTTGAACGAGAAAGAGACAATGGTGGTCCACTTCTGCATTTAAGTGCTACCAGAGAAGTAAGTGCATATTACTTTACAAGCATGTAGTAAAATTTTTGACGATACGTTTTTGATTTTAAGAGAGAAAAGAAAAACACTTTTACAAGTTCTGAAAGAAACAGGTATCTTTCTTGGGGGAATAAGTTCATTGGGCGAAATTCTGCATAATATTGGATTTAGGTTCAAGAAAGACGACCGTCGAAGAGCTTTAATGATGTTGCCAAATATTGCTCTAACAAGAATTCGATTTTTACGAGAATATGTAAAAAATTTACGGTCACGGTTACGGGTTTTCGAAAATGGAACAACGTGTATATCTTGGCAAGATGGGAGTGTAAAAAGTGTAAAAACAATAAAATTAAGCCAGAAGGAAGCAGGTATAATTATTTTTACTTGGGAAGAATTATTAAAGTGAAAATCAATCCTTAAAGATATACCGTGTGTCCCTGGGAAGACGGAACATAGGGATCTCATAATGCTAATTTTTTAAAATGATCCACGAGTGCTTTGAAGCATTCGCCTTGAAACAATTACACGAATGTCACCGATCGTTAACGATTTCCATGCCGATCATGTATGATCGTCTCCAGATCAACATTTTTGTTTGTGTTTTAAATGTCAATTTACTAAAACCAAAGACAATTAAAGGTTAATGTTCATGTTAATTTTTTTTAAATGGGGTCCTACCTTAACTGCAGTACAGTTTAGAGCTGACAATCAGTAATCCCAGTTAAATTACATGTGAAATGTGAAAATTTACTTTAATAGGATGATTTTGAAGTCTGGACCGCAGAAGTTGATGCTTTTTGATGAAACATGCTACAATGCTAATTGCATAGACTGTATTAAGATGAAATCAAAGAAAAAGCGAATATTAATATCAGTTAGTGTGTACGAATATGAAATCTTTATTTCTACGGCAATTTAATGTGATCAAATAATTGTTACATTATAGTATATTAAGTATTAAGAACGGTAAGGGATGTTTACCGGTCGACGAAAATTGTTTGGGGAGGAGCGCAGCGACGACCCCAATTATTGTCGGAGACCGGTAACCCTTAACGTTCGACATGCTTATAACGTTTTTTGCACGATCGCAATAAAAAAAATGATTTAATAGTTATATTTCAAAAAATTATAAAAGTGCCTGTATAACCTTATTTTTTTTATAAATTGACTGACAACCACGGTAACCATAGTTATCATGTCTGCAATACAATGAATTATACTACTTACTGTTCTAGAACGGTAAGTGAATTACTTACTGTTTTGTTACACCTAACAACCAGTAAATGCAGCTTACTGTTCTGGCATCGAATCTAGTAAGTAAACAAAAAAGACCGATCGTGCAAAAAAAGTATTTGATTTTTAAGGAGCCGGATTCTTGCATACCACAAAGGAAAGTTTTCTAACACAGGTCCACAGCATTATTTTATGTACCTACTAGTATAATTTTCGTAATTTCATTTTCAGTTTCTAATAATGCGTAACTTAATTGTTCACCTAATCCATTATAATCTGAAAAAGATCTTAGAACCATAACGTCAACTGCAAACAAATTATTTTGTATTTATTACCTTCATAATGATACCCAGTCTCTTTTCATTTAATTAAAACACTATCTACATTTACATGAACCAATTTGAGAAAATAATTAATAATTTTATTTCCAACTGATTTTCAAGAGCGCGACTGTCAATTCGTAGGTATTGTAAATAATTATTGTTGAATCGTTTGTTAATATAACGCACGCGCGTATTACATTTGTATTACCAAGCGCGTTAAACAGTTGACATAACGACGTCGACGCTTCCACCAAATAGAAATTCAAAGCACTCGTGGATCATTTAAAAAAATTACCATTGTAAGATCCCTATGTTCCGTCTTCCCAGGGACACACGGTATAGTGCTCCATGCCGGAACCCATAACGGATTTATTCCTGGAGCCTCTCTAATTTTTTCCTCAATAATTGAGGATCCAGATTACTATGGGGAAATGAATAAAGACAATTTTCTTAAATGGTTTAAAAATCTATTGATGACATTAGAACAATCTTCCATTATCATAATGGATAACGCCAGCTACCATAGCAGTTTGGTGGAAAAATTACCCAACTCTCGCTGGAATAAGGATAAAATCAAAAATTGGCTGTCGCAAAAACATTTAGAATTTCCAAGCGATGGCGATGCCTTGAAATTGACTTTACTGGAAATTGTTGCTCGGTCAGTATATTTAGCATGTTACTATCAACGTTTCTTTATTATACCAAGATACAATTTTTAGAATATATATTGCTCTAAAGCCCGTATGACACGGTGTTAAATTTGAAACAAAATTTGCGTGTAGATTGACACGTAAATTTGATGTCAAATTTAACGCCGTGTCATACACAAAATTATTTTATAAATTTTCATGTAAATTTTTATGAAATTATTTTGAACATCCCTGGTAAGCTTAGACACTTTTACGTACCAAGTCTTGAAGGACTCTTACGATAGGGAAAAGATAGGCAAGGCAGGAGTACCAAGGATGTTCAAAATAATTTCATAAAAATTTGCATGAAAATTTACAAAATAATTTTGTGTATGACACGGCGTTAAATTTGACATCAAATTTACGTGTCAATTTACACGCAAATTTTGTTTCAAATTTAACACCGTGTCATACGGGCTTAAGAAAGTAATAGTTTATAAACAAAGAAGTTATAAAACAATAATATTTACTGCTTTTAACCATATCACATCTCGAATATTCCATCAGATTCATGTATGTGTTGTATTAGTTGTATTATATTTAGGTTGGTATTAAGTTAGTGACTATTGTAAGGATGTGAGAAGTTGGTGGCCATTATGGACTAGAGAGAATAAAGTTGATACACGTGTAAGCAATTGTGTTTCATTAATAATTACAAGTTTAGACAAAGGTCTACTATAAAACATGGTGTCAGGTGTAAATGGAGTTTGATGAGTATACAAAGGTATATCATAGTTACGAAAATTGAAAAATTATAACACGTGCATAACCTAAAAAATAAGTAAGAAAAATATAGGATTAAACATGGAATTCAAACCGCCAGAACCACTGGAGCTCAAGGGTAATGCTGAGAACTGGAAGTTATGGAAGCAAAAATTTGACTTCTATTTAAAAGCAACTAAAAAGTCTGCGGAAGAGGAACCAATTAAAATAGCTATATTAATGACCGTAATTGGTGAAGGGTGTCTCGCAATATACAATACTGTAAGTGATGACCAGAAAACTACACTAGAAGCTGTATTGGCTAGCTTTGATGCTCATTTTCTTCCTAAAACCAATAGTACAATGGAAACATTTAAATTTAACAACACAGTACAAAAGGAAGGTCAAAGTATTGATTCATATGTAACCGAGTTAAAGCAGCAAGCTAAGCTATGTGAATTTAATTGTACATCATGTCAAACCAGTTTTTCTGACCGCATGATAAAAGATCGTTTAATTTTGGGTATAAACGACAAACAAATTCAACAGAGATTGATTAGGGAACAAACATTAGCATTCGATCAAATTTAGGAGTACTGTAAATCTGTAGAACTTTCAAAAGAACACATCAAATTATTAAACCCTGAAGAAAGTATTGACGTAATTAGGGAAACGAGAAGTTATAATGAGGCTTATGGAAAAAACACAGGCAGGTGCATTAGGTGCTTGTCAACTCACTTACCAAACCGATGTCCAGCATTCATGAAAACATGTTCAAACTGTTTTCGAAGAGGCCATTTCGCTAAAGCGTGTATGACTCAGAGAACTGGTGAGTACAATCCCAGAGAAAAACGAGCTGAGTACCATCCCAGAGAAAGACGAGATGAGTATCATCCCAGGGGAAGACAACAACAGCAAGCCAGTAACATCCATGAAGTTCAAGAAACAGACGACAGCGTACCAGAAGACAGTTTTGTGAGAATTAATGAAATATCTGAAACAGATGAAGTCAGGCGAGAAGGTAACCGAGGTGGATGGTTTGAAAACCTTCAAATTAATGAGGAAATAATCCAGTTTAAGCTGGATAGCAGAGCAGAATCTAGTATACTTCCTATGACAATCTACAACCAACTTTGTAAAAATAGACCACGCAAGATGAGGCAGACTTCTATCACTTTGGTATCATTTGAGGATTTCAAACTACAACCACTAGGTCAGATAAGTATATTATGCAAATTTAAAAATATTGAAGCGTATGTTAATTTCATTATTGTTAATTTTAGTTGTAAGCTCATATTAGGATTAAGTGATTGTGTTACTTTCAATATGCTCAAAAGAGTATACAGTGTTGACGAATTCTTAACAAGCTCAAAGGATGAATTAATTAACAAATATGATTACATTTTTAATGGCTTAGGGAAAATGCCAGGTGTATGTAAAATTAAATTAGCTGAAAATTATGTGCCAGTTATTCAATATCAAAGAAAAATTCCTCTAGCATTGTATGATAAATTAAGAGAGACACTTGCTGAATTAAAATTAAAAAACATTATAAAGGAAGTTAATTACCCAACTGAATGGGTTAACAGTTTGGTCGTTGTAGAAAAACCCAAGAAAACTCTTCCCTTATGCATTGATCCAAAACCTCTTAACAAATATATCTTGCGACAGCATTTTCCCATTCCCACTTCCAAAGAAATAATTAGCAAATTAATAGGAAAAACTACTTTTTCTGTAATTGATATGAAGGACGGATTTTGGCAATTGCTGTTAGTTCTGATTTATGTACATTTAACAGTCCTTTTGGCAGGTATAAATTTTTGCGCATGCCTTTTGTCCGCCCCAGAAATATTTCAAATAAAAAATTATCAGATTTTTGGTGATATTCCAGGTGTAGACTTTTACTTTGATGATTTAATTATATCAGGCATTAATGAGTACGAACACGACAAAGCATTAAAATCAGTTTTTGATAGAGCAATAAGGAACAACATAAAATATAACAGAGATAAATTCCAATTTAAATTAAAGGAAGTATTAAAACTAAAAACCCCAGAAAATAAGAGTGATATTTTAAGATTATTAGGTATGTTTAAATTTTTTTCACATTTCATCCCCAATCTTACAAAATTAACCGCCAATCTACGAAATCTCACAAGAAATGATGTGGATTTCAATTAGAATGGACAACATGCTATAGAATTTACTAACTTGAAACAAACCACTTCTGAGTATATTCGATGAAAGTAAACAAACCATAATTCAAACAGATGCCTCGTCACAAGGGTTAGGATGCACTCTTCTTCAAAAAAATCCAATATCATTCGCTTCTAGAGCATTAAATAAATCAGAAATTAAATATGCGCAAATTGAAAAAGAGATGCTGGCAATTGTTTTCGCCTTCGAAAAATTTCATTATTGTGTTTATGGTAGAGAAATAGTGGTTCAAATAGACCACAAACCATTGGTGTCAATTTTTAGTAAAGATCTAAATCTAGTTAGTGCACGATTACAAAGAATGTTGCTTAAGCTCCTAAAGTACGACATAAAAATTGAATATATTCCAGGTAAAGAGTTAGTTGTTGCGGATACATTATCCAGAGCATTTATTAATGAACCTGGACCAGAAGATGAAGAAATGCAATATGTTATCCATTCCTTGATAAATAATATTAGCATATCCCCAGAAAAGAAATTAATATTTCAAAGAGCCACAAAAGAAGACGAAATTCTTAAAAATGTTCTCGAGTATGTTAACAAAAACGAATGGCCTAAAATTAACAATTTAACAAATGAGTATAAAACGTATTTCACAATTAAAGATGAATTAAACATTTCAGATGACTTATTATTTTTAAATTATAAATTGGTAGTTTCCACGAAATTAAGAAAGGAAATGTTAGCACTTATACATCAGCCTCATCTAGGTATCAATAAATCTAAATTAAGAGCCAGGCAAATATATTCTACTGGCCGACATTACTAAGTGATATTGAACATTATATTAATAGTTGTCTTGACTGCCAAATTTATCAAAAAACAAACCCAAAAGAACCTCTAATTTGTCATGAAATTCCTTCAAGACCATGGCAATATCTGAGCACCGATTTTTTCGAGCATCGGGGTAACAATTATTTAGTATTAATTGACGCATACTCGAATTGGATTGAAGCAAGAAACACAAAAACTAAATCTGCTGAGGAGGTTATAACATTTTTTAAAGAAATATTTACAAAGTTTGGCATTCCGGATATTGTTTATTCCCTACAATAGTAAGAATTATAAAGACTTCTCATCAGAATGGAATTTTCAAATAAAATACAGCAGTCCCTACCATCATCAGTCAAATGGATTAGCAGAAAAGGCTGTTGATATTGTTAAGAATATCTTAAAAAAATCTAAACGACCAAATGACGTAGCATTGCTATTGATGGATTATAATAAAACCCCATTATCTACACTAGGATTTTCCCCATCTCAAATTTTACTAAATAGAATAATGAAAACAAAAATACCTATCTCATCCGACATTTTAAAACCTAAGTTTATAGATTATGATGCTATGCAAAACAAATTGCAAGCTAAGCAGGAGGTTCAATAATCCTATTTCGATAAAAATTCAAAAGAACTCCCAGTATTATATACAAAAGACAATGTATAATGATACAAAATGGAAAGATTTGGAAAAAGGGAAGGGTAAAAGGTCTAGTAAATGAAAGGTCATATTTAGTAGAAGATGAAAACAGCAACGTCTATCGTAGGAATCGTAGGTTCCTTAAAAAAACGGATTTAAAATTCACTCTGAAAGATAATTATTTACTATTGGATGATGATATAATAATTCCAGAAATTCCTATTAATTTGCGTATTGAACCCCAAACTAATTTAAATATTGTTCCTGCTATACCAGAAATTCCTATCAACTTGCATATTGAACAGGAAAATAATGTAAATATTGTTCCTGATATACCAGAAAATCCTGTTAACTTACTATCCGAAAATGTAAACAATAACGTAGGACGATCAAAACGTAATATGATCAAACCTAGGTACTTGGATGATTATGAATTAAATTACGAGACTGATTAGTTTAGTATTATAGATTATAGTAGAGATTATACAGGGTGCCAATTTTAAGTTGTCCGCCATTGGTAACTTTCTTACCTTTGGAGATGGAAAGTTGGTTAAATGAGGAAAAATTCAGTATTTTTTATGCTCATTTAGAATGTGAAATTTTATTTTTTATGGCACTTCTGGTTTAGCGAGAAATGGTGCCAACTTTTTATTTTTAAATGGAACACCCTGTATTTTTTTAAATTTTTCGATTGGAAATAATTTTGGCTTTAAAAAAGTATAGCACATATGTAGGTACAGTTAAAATTACTCATAAAACCATGATATTTAACTTTTATTTATATTTATTAAATTGGGATCACAATCGCCATGAAACAAAAGGGCACCAATAAACAATACCTAGAAATGAACAAATGTCAAGTTCGTTTTACTTGTTTAGTACTACTGTCACTGAAATCATAAAATGAATTTTTCTAATAACGAGAAGGTTGATATGTTGGCGATTTACTTTTTTTGTCAAAGAAATGCAAGAGACTCGGTACAATGTTTAAGAAATACTTTCGGCAATAAGTGGATAGGGACAGATGCACCTATTCAATGGCCGCCGAGATCCCCCGACGTAACACCACTAGACTTTTACTTTGGAGCTATTTAAAGGATATAATTTATAAAGAAAGATACGAGAATTTCGAGATGCTGCAAAATAAAATCCACCAAGTTTTACATGAGACTGATAGAAGGAAATTGGTTCATCTCTACGTGCTCCACGAGGGAAACTGTATCGAACAATACTTGCAATAACTTGAACATGTATTCAAATAGTTTTATTTGATAATTATTGTTTATTTTCTTTATTGTTCCTGTTTGGTTTTGAGCTAAGCCAATTGTGATCCCAATTTAATAAAAATAAATAAACGTTAAGTATCATGGTTATAAGTAATTTTAATTGTACATGTGTGCTATACTTTTTTAAAGCCAAAATTATTTCCAATCGAAAAATTTCAAAAAATACAGGGTGTTCCATTTAAAAAAAAGTTGGCACCATTTCTCGCTAAACCGGAAGTGCCATAAAAAATTAAATTTCACTTTCTAAACGAGCATAAGAAATACTGAATCTTTTCTCATTTAACCAACTTTCCATCTCTAAAGGTAACGAAGTTACCAATGGTGGACAACTTAAAATTGGCACCCTGTATATAGAGTATAGATTAGACTAATAAAAAAAAAAGAGCATGTGTTGTATTAGTTGTATTCTATTTAGGTTGGTATTAAGTTAGTGACTATTGTAAGGATGTGAGAAGTTGGTGGCCATTATGGACTAGAGAAAATAAAGTTGATACACGTGTAAGCAATTGTGTTTCATTAATAATTACAAGTTTAGACAAAGGTCTACTATAAAACAATGTATATTCGTAACAGGGTTTGCACGAATTTTCTTCTTGTAGGGTAGGTGTACCTACTAACTGTTATGGTTTGAGAAATTTTGTTTATCGCTCTCAAACTTACATTTAAAGCATCAGCATCTCTGTTAAAATCAAAAACGTATCTTCAAAAATTTTACTACATGCTTGTAAAGTAATATGGACTTACTTCTCTGGTAGCAGTTAAAGGCAGAAGTGGACCACCATTGTCTCTTTCTCGTTCAAAATACCGGATCAGAGAAGCTATCAGTTCTTTCGACTGCCTTGGTAAAACTCCTGGCATTTTTGGGATTATTCGCCAATTGCAATATAACAATAATGTTTCTGTCCTCAAAAGAACAATTTTTTAAAAAGCAAACGAAACAGTGATAACGAAAATAAGATACAAAACCGAACAAAACCTGAATAATCCAGAAAATTAAATAAGGTAATAAATATCAAACGAACAAACACCGGAAAACGTTATAAAACAGAAATTAATAACAATAAACAAAGAAAAGAAGTCAAAATAGCGATATATTGAATAAATGAATTGAATAAACTAACTGAATTCTCAAAACGTCGTTTGCTATAATCTATCGCTCAAACTGTCAGAGTGACGTCTGAGCAATATAAACACAATAAAAAAAACAACGACGATCATGTGCTTGAATAGAAACTTCTAGGACAAGAAAATACTAATTAGCAAACGTTTTTATTTTTTGCAGGAATAATATGAATACAACTAGTTAATAAAAATAATATCTGTAAAATAACATTCTATGGGCTTATAAAAAACATACTTCTAATGCGTAATTCACAAAAAAATACAGTTTTATACTGTTTCAAGATTGGTACTACAAAATTACCAGAAAATTGCGATTGATGACATAGATGCACCCTTAGCGTGCCCCGACTATACAGGGTGTGTAAAAATTCGCGTGCAAGCTCAAATTGTAGTCAATAATAACGGCTTACACTACGCGCACATCCGACTTTACATTTACCGTGATGTGCTGGTAGAGGTGTACATTTGCCCGATTCAGTTGGTTAAAGTGCATATATCATGAAATTAACAATGTTATATTCACATTTCTCTATCAGGTGGGATAATGTGAACATTTACCGGCAATTGTGCACATTTTCCGGGCTATGTACTTTTATCGTAACAACTTTTTTTCAACAACTTTTATATCTAAACTGCTTTCATATTTTGATTAATAAAGGCGCTATAGGAGCATCAATTTCCGATTTTCAAAACCACGTAGAGGGCGACACAGTGGAATTCTGGCGTTCATCAAAAAACAAAAATGTAGCTAATACCGAGCTACATAAGTGTAGAAAATTCTAACAAAATCATTAGACCAGTTTTTTTGTAATAATTTTTCAAAAATTTCAACTTTTTTGAAAGAGCGCCGCGCCGTTGTCGACCGTTTTTGATTTAGTAAATAATTTTTTTTTATGGTGTTGTACCATCAAAGGACTTTCAAACAAGTTGTTGCGAAACCTGATCAGAAAACTGGTTTTTGAGTTATGGGCGTTAAAGTCGAAATTTTGAAAAATTCCCCCTTATTCCGCGACATATCTCTATACCGAGTGGGTATTTTCAAAGCCGAACATAGGGGAATTGCATTGTAACTGATCTTTATATAGATTCCTGCTCGCCATTTAAACCAACAAGGATGGTAATGTCTTTATTATAAAAACCCTCTGCTCTACTGAATACTCGTTATTATTCATATTATTTGATATTAATAACAGAAACATGGACTGATTTCAAATAATTTAATTGACAGATAAAAAAAAGTTGACAATCATAGCAACCTATATTATTTCAAAATAGCAATATTTCATATATTTTTTTACAGAAAAAGATAACTAAGTACTAACATTTATTGGTACCATCAGATGCGCTGTATTTTTGTCGTTCTATTCATACCATTACCATCCTTGTGGGTTTAAATGGCGAGCAGGAATCTATATAAAGGTTAGTTACAATGCAATTCCCCTATGTTCGGTTTTGAAAGTACCCAGACGGTATATAAACTACCCCCTTAATATTTAAACAAGCTTCAATTATTATTAACAATGACGAAAATGGACAATTTATTATCGAAAAGAGACGCGATAATATCCCGATTACCCAAATTCACCTATTACGTAGACAATTTTCAAACTATATAAATAATAAATATTAAATAAAATATCGATTTTAACGGGAAATAATAAGATTTATTCGCTTTATACTCTTAGATTCTCCTTTACTGAAGATTTTGGAATAAATATCTTTTTAAAAACACTGATAAGCGACTGACCTTAACTTACGAGGAATTTTATACACTGTTAACAGGTATTGAGGCTTGTTTAAACTCCCGTCCTCTAAGTCCTCTAAGTAACGATCCAACAGACCTTTTAGCCTTAACTCCCGCTCATTTCTTGATCGGGAAACCTTTTAATTGCACCACGGATCCTCATTATAGGCATTTAAAAGAAAACCGCCTCTCTCGGTATCAACTAATAGAACAAATGAGGCAACACGTATGGAAACGTTGGCAGCGAGAATATTTCTCCAACCTACAACAACGTCCAAAATGGCAATCCTCTTCCAACAATATAAAGGAGGGAGATATGGTATAATAAAGGAAGATAATTCTCCTCCACTGCAGTGGAAACTCGGGAGAATTCTGCACGCCATTCCCGGCAACGATGGTGTTGTGCGCGTGGCAAATATTCAAACAGTGAGTGGGGTCTTTAAGAGACCTGTTAACAAATTGTGCATTTTACCTATAAAGCAAACCGTGAACTAACCTTAGGACAGTACCTTATAGCGTGTACGTACACAAAGTACCCTATTTAGATACCCACCGCCATTTAAAAACCCCTCAATAAAAACGAGATTTGTTTTTCCGTCAACGCAGATACCACCCCACATCATTATGGTACTTCCTTTGTAAGAATGGAACTCCTGAACACATCTGAGCCTTTCCAAGTTACCAGGTCGTCTCCATACTCTAACTCTTCTACTGTCAGAGTGTATTCCATCTGTGTGTATTCATCTGTGAACAAAACCCTAGACCATTGCTCTTCTGTCCACAGAAGATGCTCTTCAGCCCATTCTACTCTGCGTGCTCGATTACCATGCCGAATTGGCGAGGCTCTTATTTGACATCGGGCGTGAAGATCAGTTTCATGCAATCGATTTCTAATTGTTTTAGAGCATACAGTTACATTATGGGTAGTCTGCAGCTGTGAAACCAATTGTTTAGTCGTAATTGTTGGACGTCGTCGTCTAGTTTCCAAAGTTAAGTAGCGATCTTGAACTGCGGTAGTAATGCGTCCACGGCCTGGATGTTGTTCGGTAGGATCTCCAGATGTATCTACGCCACCATCTCCTAATAACACTTTGAGAAGTGTTTAAAGCTGCTGCAACATCAACTTGTCTTCGGCCAGCTTCTAGCATACCTACAGCTCTATTCATTTCAGCAAGACTTAAATGTTGACGTTGTTGATTACTACCTTCCATAATAACAGCACCAATAAAACTTAAAACACCCCAAAATACACTTAAATTAACTGTAAATGATGATTAAATTATTCCCTAATAACACTGGAATTGGTTTATTTTTAGTTGAATTGACAATTAAGCATTTGCATTTGTTTATTTATTATTGAAACAATTGCTATCGCTAGCCCAAAGACTAGCACTAACACACTTGATCAATGGCAGAAATATTTGATGTCAAAATTAATTTATATCGATAAAAAAATATATATCCCTAGACTTTTGTGATGTGTGTATTTGTGTGCACTCGCTATACTTTATTTTTTTCTGTTAATGTTTGTAATCGTATGGTCAAATATGTAATTTCACAGTTGTCATTTAAGATTTATTCTTATTATTACTTAAGATGTGTTGTCCTCTAATTGTCACTAAGGACTCAGTATTTATGTCTTCGAAAAACTATAGTCTTTCAACGGGGAGAGTATGTTGTATCCCTACCCACCACAAAATAGCCATCCACCCCAGTCGGGTGGTTGACAAGAGTTGGGTCCAGAGTCGGTACTGTTATGTAGATGAAATGTAGAAACAGGAAAACTCTTCTTTTCAATTGATTAGTTTATTAATAATTAATAACACACGTTATATGAACTGACTTTTGATGAACAATTACATACTAGAGAGGTGTTACGTACAGGTCTACTCTAGAATAGTAACAGTTGGCAAAAAATAAGATGAAGTTTGATTTTATATTACAGTTCGAATGACGTTTTTAGTCGTGAGATTTTGGTATTCTTAGAATTGTTATTCTCAAATTTATAAGAACTAATTAAAATATGTGACAAACACAGCCGAAGACATCAAAGGATGAGCGGTGTCCATCAAAGAATCTTAAATGTGTTACATTTCTGTGAATTCGTTATCTATCTAATTGAGTTAGTAAACAAGTTGCGAAATTAGAGAAAATAAGTAAAATTACAAAATATAGGTAAAGATTCACAAATAATAGGTAAATATAAGATAGTAACATAATAATATATATAATCAATTCAGAAAACTAACGTGACGTTTAATGTGTCAAATGGAAAATTTAGTTGGCTAGTATAAAAAACACTAGAAATTTTTGAAAATAGAGCCTTGATTACTAATAGCTGATGGGGATTTTTTTTGTTAACCAACTGAATTTTCCATTTAACACATTAAATGTCACGGGAGTTTTCTGAATGTATTATAATAATATATAACAGTACCTTACTCTCACTTGTACCGCATGTGTTTTTAATAAATTCATTTTCTTAAAACAAACTGGTTTATTTTTCACATCACAAAACAATTAAGATATACATATTTACAGTGTGTTCACTCAAGCAACCACAGCATAAAACCGCTATTTGTTTTCTCAAATTATCTGAATAAAACTTTGACAGAACGACAGTGTTGCCAACTTTCACTTTTCCCATTCATCGCGCATATATCCCGACAATGGCATCATTGCCTTTTAGGTTTTTAGAGGAACCTAAAATGTAAATCAAAGTAATATTTGCGTCGCACAGTTCCCGATCAAGATAAATAAATATGTTCCTTATAAGTTCGTAACCTATAATTCGGTTTCAAGTTTCTGTAATTAGCTAAAAACAGTGGAGCTTACACATAAGGTGAGACATATGCTGAATTCAC
The DNA here is from genome assembly GCA_963082805.1 of Hemicrepidius hirtus. NCBI lineage: Eukaryota > Metazoa > Arthropoda > Insecta > Coleoptera > Elateridae > Hemicrepidius > Hemicrepidius hirtus. Next base: position 25,884,727 of record OY720159.1, read on the forward strand.
ATACCCTATTACAAAGTCAATGGATCTCACACATAATGTGAGGTAGGTATCGGCTGAATGTAAACTTACTTGATTAAAAAGTCAGTGGAGTTCACACACAATATGAGGCATATAATGAACCATATGTAATTAAAGGAGTGGAGCCCTCCCTTAAGGGGAGATGTGTGCGCTAGGTTTATGATTAAATTATTATAAATCAGAGTCCATATATCTTGAGGCTTTACTTCCATTGTAAAAAATATGAGAACTAATAGGTCTCCATTGATATTTAGAGCAATTTAACGCTGAGCATTCAGAAACACCGAAAGAAGAAATCGATAGTGACCACCATTTAGATGAAGAAACGTTGAAGATCTTGGAAGAGTCGATCTAATAAATACTAGTTCAAACGTGCACCCGGATCTAGCAAGTAGGTGGGCTGGTATTTTGACTACATTTTTTGGCTTACATTTCTCCGGGATTAAACTGAAAAGTAAAAACGGTCTTTGACAACAGCAAAACTGTATGGACAAGATTTGACGGACAAAATAAAATAGGCAAGGTACATTGAAAAAATGGGGCATGAACTGAAGGGCTCATACAATAATAACAAACCATCGCACAAGATGAATGTATGCTTCATAGTATGAAAGGGTATAAAAGGGTATAAAATTATATCAAATAGCTCAGTATGTCAAAGTAAGGTACCAACAGAGCCCTGTAGGTAAGAGTCTGAGTTACTGGTCTTGCAAGGTGCTATTAACAAGTTATTATTGAAGGGGGTTGTAATACACTGTACCCCGGTAGCGTATTTACTATCTATACTGTTGCACAGAACCTCATTGCTCTGTACAGAAGTATACTTAAGAATTGTAAAAGCTTAGTTTTGTATCCAAAGTATACTACTACCCAGCGCCTAGTCGTTCTATGTGGTAGTATACATACTTCCGTCGAAATTGAATTTTTACCGTTTGAGACTATTAACTGATATTTCTCTGTGTATTATTCTTAAATATTTTTTGAAATATTTGTTATTCAATAGAGTTTTAGACATTAAACATGAAAAATAAGATAGGTAATAATATGAATTATTACATTAATTCTCACATCAAGTTCATTAGCTTAATTTTTATAACAAACATAATGTCCTATACTTTTCAGTAAATAACTGCATACAGAATGGCTAGGCGCTGCGTAGTCGTATAGTTTGGATACAAAACTAAAGCGTTTTACAATTCTTAATCATACTTCTGTACACAGCAATGGGGTTGTGTGTAACAGTATAGATAGTAAATACGCACCCCGATTTTCGTGTACCCAAGCCAGATGGCACCAAAAGATTCATTTTGAACTTAATAAGGCTAAATAATTTTATTGACACACCAATACTTCAAAATGGAAGATATATGAACAGCAAAAAAATTGTTAGCCTTTATGTGCAGTGTCGATTTCAAATATGCATATTTCTTAATCATTGGTCATAGAAATAGCAGAAAACTCTTAAAATTTGTGTTTCAAGGTTACTGGAATTTACTTGTTTGCCATTTGGTTTGTGTACAAGTCCCCTTATATTCACTAAATTACTTAAACCTGTGATTCAGGTGTTACGAGATCAGGGGTTTATATCAACTATATACAATCTTCTCTTAAATGATCCTATGTCTCTACCATGGTCTGATATTCTACGTGAAACTAATCTTGATAATAAGATATCTACTTAATTCTTTCATTTTTTCGCTTTTTGACTATGACGCACCTGTTAAAGAAGTATGGGTATAGAAGTCGAAGGCCCCATGATTAAAACATAATTTAAAGATTATTATGAAGGAAAGAAATGTAGCTCTAAGTAAATTCCAATGTACTAAATCCTTAGTTTAGCAATTATACTACTGCGAGTGTCAGACAAAAAAAGGCATATCTCGATTCGGTAGCAGCTGAGAAAAATAATCACAAGAAAATGTGGTCTGCCTTATCAAACTTTAATGTGCACTCGGTGAAAACATCTGCCATTCCTTTAAATCTCAGATCTAAACGAAATTAATAATTATTTTAGCTCGCTTCTATAACTGTTCTCTAATAACAGCTATGATGATAAAATTGATTTTTATCTAAACCACACTCACAATATAAAAACTAAATTTTAATTTCATTTAGCTACAATTGAAGAAGTAAATAGCGCTTTATATAATATCCAATCAAATGCGTATGGTTCTGATAAAATCACTTGAGCTATGCTGAAGTATTGTTCTCCTTTTATTGACAAATATTTAACACATATTATAAATGACTGCGTTGAAATCAACCACTTTCCGTGTGCATGAAAGGAGGCTTCCTCTTCATAAGTAAAAAATCCAACTTCTATGTTAATGTTTGATTTAAGAATTACTAGTATTACGCCAACAGCATCCAAGGTCTTTGAGAAAATAGTATACAAGCAAATGACCGAATTTCTGAATGGCAATAAAACCATTCCTAAGTCTCAGCCGGGATTTAGAAAGGGAAGAGAGTACAGTGAATACATTAACTTTTAATAAATAGCTACACGAACGTCGGACACGCAACTACGGACATCTTCACAAGCATCAAATAAATACACATAACCACGGAGCTAATGCCATAAAACAAAGAATGATCACAACCTACAATTCTATACCTGATCACAGCAAAAATGAAATGAACCTTACAAAATTTAAAAAACAAATTACGCTCTGGATAAAAAATAAGTTATCAAACTATATTTAGTGTTAGCTATAGTTACCTATTATTAGATAATTAATTAATTAGATATTAATATTACTAAAGTTTTTAAAAGTAAAGTCATTACGATTTACGAGTAAATATAAGATAAGCAATAGATTTATACCTATACATAATGTAAAATAATTAATTGCAAAATCCAATAACGAGCAGTAGCTCTTGGATATGGAACTGTATTAATAAATAAATAAATAAAAATTTATTATATATTGCCACCCTTGCAATGCGATATTTAAAACTGTGCACCAATCTCTAATGACTTGTTTTCCGTAAGTATTCTCTATAACCTAACATAGATAAGGTTTGTAAGGTTCATTGTTTTGTAGACCCCTGATGAAGATTTAAAGAATAAATCGAAAGCTTGGGAATGAATAAATATTTTTTTCTTAAAAACTACCCAGTGAACGCTATATTTATAGAAACCATTGATTGCTTAATAGACATTGCTTATAGGCAATCTGAAATTTATTGTAAGAGAACGTTTTGAATTATTTTCTAAAAAAAATTACACAATTTAACTGTATTATAAGTAAAACTTCTTTTGTACAATGCTGTCATATAAAGTCGTACTATTAGTGTGCATTAATTTCGTATATTTGCAGAGTGAACAGAGATCTATCAATTAATTTTTATGAAAAAATCGATGGGGTCTTAGATACTAGTAGGCCATACATGAATGTTCCCAAATGGTGCTTCCATCGATTGTTCATTTTTAACCAACGAATGTTCGCTAATTTTGTGATATATGTTCATAGCGACGCATATATTATAAATAAAACGGAAACACCAATTTTGAATCATGGAAGTTTTTGAGAAATTAGCAGCCATTTTAACAAAGAAGAAAAAAAAATTTAATAAATGTAATTCATAAGGAAAAATATTAGCGATGTTGGTATTAAATATATTTCGGCTTATTAATAAGCCTTCTTCAGTACAATAAAAAAATTTAATTATTTAAAAAACTCTTAGTAATAATATCCTTAACATTGACAATCCAGTTTTATTCATAAGCTTAAGGCAATTGGTGTAAGAAGATCCATAGTTATTGTTGACTTGTTGGTATAATCTTGTGACATCCTAGAGGCAGATTAATTCCAATGGAACGGATAGAAGTAGTAATTAAGAAACTGTGATACAAATTGATGAATTTTCAACAAGTTTCCTGGTTGAGTGGTGATTAAAACAAATACGAAGTTTCAAAAAATGAATATTTTTTCGTAAAATGGGAATCAGTCTCAAAATCTGATTCCGTTAGTAATAAAATATTTAATTTAATTCTGGCTGTATGTATGGGTAAAATCATCGAAGTTATTGAGAAATTAGCAGCCATTTTAACAACGAAGAAAAAAAATTTCAATAAACGTAATTCATAAGGGAAAAATTAGCGACGTTGGTAGTATATATTGTAGTGTTTTATGAGACAATTAATGTGTTAAAATAAACATACTTTGTTTTATTTATTTAATTAAAAGAAAAATATAATAAAAATAATAATTTTAGATTTATTTGAGGGTAGGTATTAATTTAATGTGGGAAAAAAATAAAATACCAGATGGATATTAAATAAAAAAGAAAATGTAATAATAATAGTAAAGCTAGATAAATTTAGAGATAAGAAAAATGGAAAAAAATTAAATTAAATCATAAATAAGGAACATTAGCTAAAAAAAAATAATTTTAAATATTTTATAATTAAATGTTTTACAACAATAAAATTTTATGAATACTTTAAATTTTAAATTGCTATCCATGGAAATTTTTATTTTGGAAGATTGCCAAGGAGATGAGGGATAATAACAACGAGATAAGAACGACAAGGAGAAGAAAAAGTTACAGAGAGAGGTTTTTTGGAAAAAGGAGTAAGAAAAAAATTAATTTGTGGATTATATTTTATATTGGATGAAATGGAAGATTATTTATTAATTTGGAATGACATAATATATAATGGAAATAAAATGGATACATTTTGGTATAATATGGAATAATATAAAAGAAGAATAACGGAAATAAAAAGGATAGTTTGTGAGTGGCAATTTTAAATTATAAAGAAAGAGAAAGGGTGTTTTTGACAATAAAGTGTTTGAAATTTAATTATAAGATAGGGATATTAGGGAAGATAGGGATTTTATAAATATTGTAATAATGTCTTAATGGTATTTTGTATAATTTAATGATAATAAAAGAATTTGATATTTGATGAGAACCCACCCTGAGATAAATGAGTTTTGTGAATGCTAGCTGAGAAAAAAAAATTAAAATTTTAAAAAAAATTTGGAATATAATTTTGATAAATAAAAATAAAACAAAGAAAGTATTTAGATTACCCGATAATTTAAAGTAAATAAAAAGTAACAATAATATTGCACTACAATATGGGTGATTTTAAAATGTGTCGCCAAACTTTAAGGTATTAATGCTGCGCACCATGACAAGTAAAAAAGTTCATATAAACATGTGTCCGAAAATCAAGCGTTTTCGAGTTATGAGCAATTTTTGATTCGTCGCAATAGATCAAACTATATTTAAACTTTAAAAAATATTAAAGTGGCTGGAATACTACTTGCTGTCAAAATCAAACAAAAGCGGTGTTGTTTGTGCCAAAATATACACAAATGCAGAATTAGCAGACATGCATTTTATGTATGGTTGCGCTTACCATAATTTTCTGGAATGAACTCCGAGGCCTTTTAGAAGATGTGTCTTTACAATTACGCCAAGGGATGTGGTTTATGCACGATGGGGCTCCACCACATTTTCTCATACTTGTGAGGCAGCACCTATCTCAAGTTTTTGGCGAGGAATGGATAGGTCGAGGTGGGCCTATTCCATGGCCGCCACGCTCACCAGACCTTAATCCGTTAGTCTTCTTCCCTTGGGGATATTTGAAAAGCCTCGTGTACACCACCCCCATTAATACACTCGAGTAGTTAAAGCGACGTGTTAACGATGCCTGTCAGAGTATTAGAGGAACGCCAGGCGTTTTTGAAAGAGTAAGACAGTCATTGAGGCGTCGATTAGACGCCTGTGTGGAGGTGGGGGGTGGACATGTCGAACATCTACTCTGAAGAATTTAACATTATTGAATTAAAATCTAATAATTGTTATCAACTTACACGAATAAAGTTTAATTTTGTTTAACAAGGTTTCAATTTCGTAAATACAAAAATTGCTCATAACTCGGAAACGCGCGATTTTCGGACACATGTTTATATGGACTTTTTTAGTTTGGCGAGACATTTTAAAATCACCCTGTATACAGTGTGTGGATAAAGTTTGCAACAAATTCAATATCTCCCGAAATATTGGCTTTTCTGGAAAACGCTCGGACAGGTATAGCGATTTACATTACGGCGTACCTATATTTTAAAATGCTTCAAAAAATTTTTGCGTTAGTCATTTTTTTATAGTGACGTCATCGACTTTTTTTTTAAATGGAAACATGTATATTTGATTATCGCATTGGATAGACATTGTTTTTCTCTAAATAGTTTTACGTCTCAGTAGGCCGATCTGGAATAGCGGGTGCAGCTCCAACTCAAAGCAATTGTTTATTTAAGCTTATTACTTTAAGGTGAACAGAAATGTGAGTATAAAAGTACATAAGATTATAAAAAAAGATAAATTAAATAAATTAAATTAACAAGAAATTGAAAATAGTTATTTTTTATACAAGACGATAAAATTATATTTTATCGACAAGCGGAAAGTGTTAATTCACGAGCGATGAAATCGCGAGTGAATTAATTTTCGATAATTAAATTTTATCGTCGTGTATAAAATTCTATTTTTTTCTATAGCAGATGTTAAAAAAATAAGAAAAATTTGTAAAAAAAAACAATTTAAAATTAGATTATATTAAACCCGAAAATCTCAGTAGCAAAGGTTTCCATTCGGTTTCCATGGAATTTCCAGAAAATTAAACTACTTTATCTATCCTTGCGGTTAAAGTGTTACTTTATCTACCCTTGCGGTTAAAGTAATACTTGATCAACTATTTTTAGTCGAACAAAGCACACTTTAACATCTGCTATAGAAAAAAAATATTGATAGCTTTAAATGACACACAAAGAAATGATGAATAAATTGTTATAGTAGATGTTCAAATTGATATCCGTTTACAGCTCGACGGTGTCCAAGACGAAGAATAAACTCTTGTTGAACAATTAAACAATTGCTTCGAGTTGGAGCTGCACCCGCTGTTCCAGATCGGCCTACTGAGACGTAAAACTATTTTAGTAATTTTCTCAAAAATTTTCTTATGTAAGGGTATAAAAATATTAGAAGCTTAAAAAGAGAAAAACAATGTCTATCCAATGCGACAATCAAATATACATGTTTCTATTTAAAAAAAAGTCGATGACGTCACTACAAAAACATGACTAACGCAAAAAAATTTTGAAGCATCTTAAAATATGCGCCGTAATGTAAATCGCTATACCTGTCCGAGCGTTTTCCAGAAAAAATAATATTTCGGCAGATATTGAATTTGTTCCAAACTTTATCCACACACTGTATATTTTGGCTTATTAATAAGCCTTCTTCAGTAAAATAAAAAAATTTAACTATTTATAAAAGTTGTAGTAACATCGGTATTTTTTTTCCTTATGAATTACATTAATTGAAATTTTTTTCTTCTTTGTTAATGGCTGCTAATTTCTCAAAAACTTCGATGGTTTAACCCATACATTCAGCCAGAATTATTAAATATTTTATTGCATTTTCGAACTTTCCGTATAGGCTATGAATCGGAATAAGTGAGACAGGGATTACGAGTATAAATAAAATCACAATAATTAAAGTGTGACAACACAAGATTTTCGACTAGAAGTTTCTTTAACTTAAAACATTGTATCTCACAACTGGCATATAAAACCTTTAATGTGGAGTAACATTGTTGTAATAATTTTGTAACATGGTCTATACAGGGTGTTTCTAAAATAGGGTTCCAAACTTCTACAGCGTGTAGTACTCATCAAAATAAGGCAAAAAGTTCTAATAAACATATGGCCTAAAACGCACCCCTAGGGAGTTACAGGCCCTTAAAGGGTTTTTCACCCTGTAACTTTTTTTTGTTAAACATTCTTTTAATTTTTACCATAAATTTAGAATTTTTGGACATTTTTATGTAAAAAAGGCCCTCTTTGTTTAAATCAATATCGGCAACCTTTTTCGAGTAATTTGAGTTTGAAGATTACCATTTTTTCAAATTATTAGGCCGAAGGATTTGAATATTAATAATTACTCGAAAAAGGTTGCCGATATTGATTTAAACAAAGAGGGCCTTTTTTACATAAAAATGTCCAAAAATTCTAAATTTATGGTAAAAATTAAAAGAATGTTTAACAAAAAAAAGTTACAGGGTGAAAAACCCTTGCCTCCCCCTGAAAGGGAAGCCCATGAGTTTAAAAATCAAAAATGTACTAGCACGTCTTATTCAGAATGAAAAACTAAGTAAATTCCCATAATTTTGTCTATTTGTCTGTTACCGTTCTTCAAACAATAGAAAAAAACCAATTTCATCTGAACCCTTTTAAGGGCCTGTAACTCCCTAGGGGTGCGTGTTAGGCCATATGTTTATTAGAACTTTTTGCCTTATTTTGATGAGTACTACACGTTATAGAAGTTTGGAACCCTATTTTAGAAACACCCTGTATAACGAAAATCTTTATCCAATATAACACCGAGATTATATTTGCACCTTGCCCTCAGATCATATACATATGTAGTACCTCCATTTACATGTCAGAATGCACACTATTGAAAGCTATATTACACAAAAAAGGATCAACGAGCCCACCTTTATATAGCGCCGGCCACACCTTGGCTGCACTGTGCCGATGAATCATTCTTACATTTTGTGTCAGATGTGCAACAGCGTATTACAAGTTTGTTTTAAGAAATGATAATTAAACAGTGATTATTATGGGAAAACATCGCCACAGACGTCGTTCTTCTTCTAGAGATAGATTGGAACCGTATTTGAGCGATGGAGCGTCAAATTAGGATTGGTAGGACGATAAATTAATATTAGTTTAGTATTAGTTAATAATTTTTTTTTTTTGTTTAAAACCAATGTTTTTCTTAATACCAAGCCAAAGCTTAGGCTAAGGCATGAATGGAAAACATCCTCACCTGAATGTCCTGAATCTTATTGTCCTCCGCCGAGGAAATCGAGATTCCGATCCAGGTCTAGATCAATATTTCCTTCTTTCGGGGCCTTCCCCGTTCATTAGGGAATGTATCGGAGGATGATATAAACTTAAGTAAGTAAAATTCTTACCTAACCTTTATGTACTTGTACACACGACCAAGGGTGAAACTACAGGTAGTTCCATTCCAACCTGACCCAATTGATTGGTAGTTCCAAGCAATTCGCTATTCTAGTTGAATAGTAAGTGGGGATCCACAATGGCCGTAAGCATAAGAAATACATAAATCTATATATTTTATTTAAACATAGTATAACCGTAAAATATTACGTGTTCACAATGTCCCTAAAAAATACGCAAAATTAATTACAAACCATAACCTACTCATCGTAATTGGTATCATCTGTCATCTCATCATCTGCATGCGTTTACTATGAGTGAAATGCAAGAAAAATAGTTATTATTGTTACTGCTACTGAAACGAAGATAAGGGCAACGACAGACCGCAAGTTTGTCAAAACCAAAATAGAACAGACGTTGGAGGGTTCGTCCAATAAACATAAATCGAGAGAAAAAAGGCGAATTCCGAAGGTTGATAATTATTGAAATGGGACTACACGACACCGAATGCTTTTTTACATACCTACACAAGAATGATACCAACGTTGTTTGAAGAACTGGTAGAATTACTTTATCCAAAATTATCAAAGTACAACATCAAACAACAGCGCAACGCGGCCACTACGATTCGCCACAAATATATTTATTTAGTAAGATTTACGTAAAAAGTTAAAATAATCCAACTTTTATGTAGTCCTTATGGAAAATTATGTATACCCGTAAACATAACATAAAAAAACTTGCATTGTGAACAACGTCATTAGAAAACATAGTATCCAACTTTATGTGATTCTTATAAATTACGTATTTCTTATGCTTACGGTCATTGTGAATCCCCACTAACAGCTTAGTGGGCCTTACCTGGACTGTAAAAAATTGATTGGTAGTTCCAAGCAATTCGCTATTCTAGTTGAATAGTAACAGCTTAGTGGCCTTAATAGGAATGTAAAAAATGGATTGGTGGTTCCAAGTAATTCGCTATTCTAGTTGAATAGTAACAATTTAGTGGCCTTAACCGGAATATAAAAAATTGATTGGTAGTTCCAAGTAATTCGCTATTCTAGTTGAATAGTAACAGCTTAGTGGCCTTACCTGGAATGTAAAAAATTGCTTGCTCGTTCCACGCAATTCGCTATTCTAGTTGAATAGTAACCGCTTAGTGGCCTTAATAGGAATGTAAAAAATGGATTGGTAGTTCCAAGTAATTCGCTATTCTAGTTGAATAGTAACAATTTAGTGGCCTTAACCGGAATATAAAAAATTGATTGGTAGTTCTAAGTAATTCGCTATTCTAGTTGAATAGTAACAACTTAGTGGCTTTAACAGGAATGTAAAACATGGATTGGTAGTTCCAAGTAATTCGCTATTCTAGTTGAATAGTAACAACTTAGTGGCCTTAACTGGAATGTAAAATATCATTCTCCTAATGCCTTACAAGATAGAAGTTTTATCACGTTGCGACTTCTTTTCCTGCCACAAGCGCAATCTATGATTGCACCTGGTGAGTTGAGGTTCATCTCACCTGCTCAAGTTCAGCAACTAAAATCCAGTGGATACTTTATTTGTATATCTTCAAACATTTGGGTACTTAACGGCAAACGGGTTTCGGGTGAACCTGAGGCGACTGGTAGTCGCGTAGCAGACGACCTGAAAGTACCCAAGGCCCTAGCTGTCAAAGAACTAAAAGACGACTTCCTAAATCTCTTCGGCGAGGTTCGCCAGAAGGAGGACACTAAGACTGGTAAAATCCACAAGGACCTTGCTATAAGTGGGAAGTCGATATGAGTCTGAGACTCGTTCGTCAGCCATCGCCAAGTATTCAGTAATCGGTAATTACCCTTAACGGGATACACCAAAATTACATTTAGAGGTCAAGGCTTCTGTTAGGGAGGCTGTAATAAATCGGAATAGCCGTTTGGCAAATCTTCAATCCTAAATTGGTACAGCCTCTCCACCTTGGGAAAGGCCCTCACAATCTTAGTGGATGAGGAGGGCCAGAAGGGAAATAATCTCCCAAGTTATTGAGCTGGTTAGTGATGCTGGTAGGCTGATGGTTTACCTATAAATAGGTGAACGGATGAAGGTAGCCAAAGCTCTAGAAAAATCTAGTTTGGAGCTCAGGACTCCAACGGCTACGAAACAGATCAACAGTTCCAATACAGAGCGAAGCAGTAAATACTGTAAGCAATTATGCAAGTCGTCTGGATTCCTTCTTGCCAGTTTGGTAAGAAATTACGTCAGACCCTGTTGTTTTAGAATATATTAGAGTATACAAGATACCTTTTAATAAATAGTTATACAAACGAAATCACTTAGAGAGTAAGTGGTCATGAACAGAAAGAGGCGAGGTTCGTCTCGAAATTCGTAAATTGCTTAACATAGGTGCAGTCTTAAAATGCCCACCCTGCATTAATCAATTTATCTCTTTTTTTCTGGTACAATAGCTGATGGTATAAAACGTTTATTATTGAACTTTAAGAGTTTAAACCTCTTTATTTCCACAAGCCACTTTAAACTCGAGAATACGAAATGGGCCAAAAACTTTTTCCCAGGACTTCCTGGCAGTGCTTGATTTAAAAAATGCATACTATCGCATACCAGTGGACTCGGGCACCAGAAATATCAGATTTCGGTTTGACAATTGTCGTTATCAGTTCACTTGTTCGCCCTTTGGGTTATGTACAGCACCGTTTGTGCGCAGTGGTATCTCTGTTGAGAGGTGAAAGCATTCTTTTATCAGTAGTTTATCTAGATGATTTTTCCTTGTTGGAAATTCATATACCTGTTCAAAAAATGTTTTGCAACAATCCAGTTATTGGTTAGATTGGGCTTTATTCTAAATGAAGGTAAACGTCAAGCAACCCCTTCTAGGTCTTGCAAATTCTTGCAATTTGTTTTAATTCTCCAACAATGCCCTACACCTTACATATGAGAAACAAAGTAAAGCCAAATTAGTGTAGCAATAATTAAGAGACGGAGTCATTTTAGAATAAGAGATTTTGCCAATTTATTTGTTTTTTGGTGTAATTGTCTGGCAGTAAATTATGGGGGTATATACTAAAGAATTCGGGAGGGTTAAAGATTTAGCCATTACAAGTCCAACAATAATTACAACAAAAGGATGCTAATTCCTAGCTCCTTTTCTAGGAATCTTGATTGGTGGGAGAGAAATCTGAATCCAGAGGGGATGTCCTATTAGACAGTTCTCCTTTCAGTTAGAAAATTTTACGGACGCATCTTTAAGTGGCTGCGGGCCCTTGCAGGCAAGAATAGAAGTCGTGGTTTGTTGGAGCTAGGCAAGAAAAAGCTCGTCATATTAATTATTTGGAACTTTTATCAACCTTCTTTTGCCTGAAATGTTCACAAATAAGTTAGCTAACTGTGAAATCCTCTTACGAATTGACAACACAACAGCGATTTCTTATATGAATCGTATGGGAGGCCGAGGGGTACGGATTCCTCTCTTAAATAAATTAGCGATGGCAATGGTATGTAAACCGAAAAGTTTTCAGAAGATAGTGAGGCAGATTTAGAATTTCTTAGACTAGGTAGTTCTAGAAACGGAATATCAACTTAGTGATTGGCATTTGATAAAATTAAGGAATGTTTTGCTAATCTAAAAATAGATTTTGCATCTAGGCATAATAAAAAATGTATAAAATTTGTATCTTGGTTCAAGATCCAGAGGCGTATTGTGCATTCACATTGAATTGGCACCACTTGTAGTTATATGCCCTTCCATATTTTCAACAATTTTCCGTGCTTTACGAAAAATTTTAACTTACCATGCAGAGGGTGTTGTGGTAGTGCCGTATTGGCCTTCACAACTCTGGTTCCCTTTATTTATATCTTAACTGTAGGTGAACCTGTTATGTTCCATCCTGACAGTAATTTACTGATTTTCTCGACAGACGTCCTCACCCGCTTTGGGAAAATCTTACCCTGGTGGCAGGACTATTATCAGCTAGGCTATATGCCTACGCTCGTACCGTTCCAGAACCTGCAATACCAGTTCTTATACCCTCTGTTTCTACTTCAACATTGAAACAGTATTACTGTGCTTATAAAAGGTGGTGGACTTTTTTCTAATTGTGGAGGATTGCCTGTTAATAGTCCAGTTCCTAGAATAAAGAGGTTCTTTAAGGGGTTATACAGGCTTAAGCCATCTGCAACTAAGTATGTGTCCACTTGGGATCTGGCGGACCTTACCCTAAAATTAGTTACGGTGGTACCCCTAACTGGTCCATCGAGTCAAACCTTGTCTCTGGTGGAGTTCGAAAATATTCATCAGCATGCAGATGGGTTTGAAATAAAAATCCCGCAGTCCATAAAGACTTCTGGTTGTAACAGGTACAACCCACCCTTTATCTACCAATTTTCCCGGAAGACCAAAGATATGTGTAGCTAATGTATTGAAGTCCTTTTTGGAAAAGACAAGACCAGACCAGACCGCTTTGCAGGTCAAGGAAAGTTATTTGTAACCTAGACAACCCTGCCATCCAGCCTCGGCTCAAAAAAAATCAACCGTTGGGTTAAGATGTGTCTGGAGAAAAGCGGGATTAACACCAGCACGTTTAAAGTTCACAGTACAAGGCATTCCTCTACATCGGATGCAAACAGGGAAGGGCTCAGTTGGGATGCAATCCGGATTACAGCTGGTTTGTCGGAAAAATCCTCCAGCTTTGCTGTTTCTCCAATAAGCTCATAATTGATAGAGCATCGTTCACGAGGGCTGTCATTACGTTGTTCGTAATAGGTAGTTACCTATATGATTATGTATTATGGGAATACATTACCTTAATGACTTTATTATACCTATAAGTTCAAATACTTATACCTAATTAAATGTATCCAATTGCGTTCTATAATTCCTTATTAGTCATATTGATATTAGTTGCAGCAGTATCTTTCAACATCTACATATGTATATGATCTGAGGGCAAGGTGCAAATATAATCTTAAGATTAAACGAACTTACCTAAGTTCTATCTTGATTATATGTTGCAACTTGCACGAAGATCAGACCCACCTCACCCTGCCCTTATGCTGCAACAATATAGGCTTTGAAGATAATGATTCATCGGCACAGTGTAGCCAAGGTGTGGCCGGCGCTATATAAAGGTGGGCTCGTTGATTCTTTTTTGTGTAATATAGCTTTCAATAGTGTGCATTCTGACATGTAAATGGAGGTACTACATATGTATATGATCTTCGTGCAAGGTGCAACATATAATCAAGATAGAACTTCACTTAGGTTCGTTTAATCTTAAGATTTTTTGATGTCATCACTACTGGCACTGGAACATTATTAATCTTAATATTTAAATTGTGTTTCAAAGTGGCAACAGATTTCTTACAGCCAAATAGAAGTAATCTAGATTTACTAGAGTTAAGTTTGAAATTATGGTTGACATATATCGCAAGATATACAGGTTTAGTTCACAAAAATTCCATATAGGGGGCGTACGGTCGCGTTGTGTATATCTGTATACATACACGTTGTCCCTAGAAATTTTGAATACGAGTAATGTAGCCACTGCGATTTTGTTCTTCTCGGTTATTATAATAGATTGCCATGGTTGTTTATTACCAATTAGAAATTACTATTTATTTCCCATTGCTTAGTGATTTAAAATATTTGACTCGGTTATGTAAAAAGTGAGCGTGGTAACTAAGCGACAAGTAATGAATTCAAATGTCCGTATTCAAAATTTCTAGGGACAACGTGTATACACTACAGATAGTTTTCTGATATTACCCACCCTAATATGTTTTGCGCATTATAAGAAACCCTTAAGTCTGACAGCAGCGCATTCATTTCAAATTATTTCAATAATAATTTGTTAGAGGAATAGCTTTACGCTTACGTCTCTAAAAAACGCGCGAACATTTAAAACTCTAGAGAAACGAATTAAGTTTATCGTCACAAAGGTTTCCATAATTTTACTGCTGGTGTAATAACATTCAAATAAGCCAAAATTTCAATTATGAAGTAAAATAAAACTGCCCAAAGTAAAAAGTG
The DNA here is from genome assembly GCA_963082805.1 of Hemicrepidius hirtus. NCBI lineage: Eukaryota > Metazoa > Arthropoda > Insecta > Coleoptera > Elateridae > Hemicrepidius > Hemicrepidius hirtus. The sequence continues at coordinate 25,899,754 of OY720159.1, forward strand.
TTGTAAAAATATAAATACAAATTCCGTTTATTTCTAACAATTCTTCACATTTATGGAAAGAATAGGTATAAAAAAGTTTATAATTAAATAATATAATAATAAAAGAACATTATTAATTTAGAGGTTCGTAAAATGTATAAAATTAAAATTATCTGATAAATATAAAGTTTAGTTTATAGCTAAAATAGTTATTTCTTCAATACTAAGCCACATGCATGCGTTATGCATACGTGCATCTCACAAACGACAAAAAAGGTTGAGATACAAGTTGTAACTATAATTTTTTGAAATACCACTTTCTAAATAGATTAACGGTCGTCTATATAATTTCTAGTTGAAAAAACGCTGAAAATAATATTTTCTGTTTCCAGGACAATTGTAGCCATAGAGATAGCTACAAATACTTACATTTTAATTTAATTAGTGGAAGTAGTAAAACAGATCATTTCGTTTGAGAGAGAAAGTGAGAAGTAAGAATAAATCAATCATGTGGTTTAAGTAGACACACAATTTGTATTCCATGGCCATTCCTTATCTAATAATTTTTCAGTTCAATTTAAATAAACTAGCATTAGTTATTTAACTATCAAGAGCGTGAACAAGGTGTTTCTGGCACACGGCATGATTATTACCAGACAAGCGAAGCGACGCACGGGAGTATTATCATGCAAAGAGCTAAAGACGCTGGTTACGCCTGTCATGCTTACAAAATTTCAACTAAGATTGAAATTTAAAAAACGTACTATTTAGCTTGTCAATTTCATTTATACAAAAAATTAAAATCGCGTCATCAAAACAAAATAAACCTACCTAACCGCAGTAACAAGTAGAAATGAATACAAATTATTTGCTAAAAGGTGATCTCTGTCAAAAGTTAAGAAAAAAGCTTGGATAATAGATGCTATATTAGTAGTCCAGTCAAATTAGATTTTTTGCTGCATTAAATCATGTAGTTCCAAAAGTTTCTGGAATGTGTAGAGGGTGGTCCCCTGAACAACGCCTAATAAAGTCCCGTCGATTTCAGGTGCCGCGCGGGGCGGGGGGGAGGCTCAAAGGCCCCCCTTTTCAGTTTTTGGCGCAAATCTCGAACACAATGGGTCGCACAGCAAATTTTAAACTTTTCAAAATTAAAGGTTATTACATTCCCTATAAAATGATGTATTACATTTACCTCCATGTGTTATCGTCTCCGATATATGAGCGGTGAAAATGGAAAATTGGTAAAAATTGGCGCTTTTAGAATCCGGGGCCGCTATCCCCACCACCTTCCCCCTCCCGTTTCCATGGTAACCTTAATAAATAGGTACCATGGTAACCAAAATAAATAAACACAGGTGAGTTTCTGCGTAGGTAAATCACGTGGATGATGAAATTTAGAGTTCCATGATAGAATGATAATAATCACTCAATCAAGGTACCCTATTGAAAACAAATAAAATTGACAAATTATCTAATTTTAGCGTTACTTGCGTTGGCATTGGTATTCTGCACAAATTTAAATAAAACTTGATAATAAAATTGTGCATAGTATCAGTACCTGCGCCAGTTACGCAAGAAGAAACAATTTTTCAATTTCACTGCTCTTCCACATGGTGATCTTCCTCAGCAGTCGCTCACCTTAAACAAATGTAACACATATTTTATTAAAAATGTAGCATTCAGTTAATTATAAGTACATAATTATTATTTACACAATATATAAATGGACAATAAATTAAAATAACTGTAGTTCCTGAAACCAGATTATTAGCAACACAAAATAAATTCTAAAAACTATATCCAAGTAAATTAATATAATTAAATAACTAACCTGTCGATCTTGACACGTTAATTCAGTAATAGGTAAATATAAATTCTTGTTTATGAAAATAATTAGATTAATATGGGTAATAAAAGTTAAAAACACGGACAATAAATTCGCACATTAAAACTTTACGAGAAAAAATTTACATTATTTACTGGTTGCCATGTTTCCAAAAACAAGATTTTATAAAATCATAGCTAACCACTAATTTTTTTTCGCAAAAATAACAAAATTCAAAATTTTCAGATACAAAAATAATTAAAACAAAGATGCAACATGAATATCCCTCAGCTTACCTGCTAACCATTTTTGTTTTCTTTTATGAGGAATGAACATCCCTCAGCTTACCTTATAACCATTTTTTGTTTTCTTTTATGAGGAATGAACACCCCTCAGCTTAGCTTCTAACCATTTTTTGTTTTCTTTTATGAGGAATGAAAATCCCTCAGCTTACTTGCTATCCATTTTTGTTTTCTTTTATGAGGAATGAACATCCCTCAGCTTACCACCTAACCATTTCTTGTTTTCTTTTATGAGGAATGAAAATCCCTCAGCTTACCTGCTATCCATGTTTGTTTTCTCTTATGAGGAATGAACATCCCTCAGCTTACCACCTAACCATTTCTTGTTTTCTTTTATGAGGAATGAAAATCCTTCAGCTTACCTGCTGTCCATTTTTGTTTTCTTTTATGAGGAGTGAACATCCCTCAGCTTACCCGCTAACCATTTCTTGTTTTCTTTTATGGGGGATGAGCATCACTTTGTGTTACCATCTTCTTTTTTTAGCCATCTTTCTAATGCCGAGACGACCAGGTCATAAAGTACCTACTAAATACCATGTGCACAGATTTTCGTACCATGTACACAAACTGCATTGACCATCTCCTTTTCGTGCAATTCCTTATTTATATACCGAGTGTTAACCACCAAACCTGGCCATAGGACCTATGCAGTATGCAATGCTATGCATGTTTAAAAAAAATATGAATTGCCTTGAAATATTTTTGTCTAACGGCATGTTGCCAGCTTATTTTTTTAATGAAATTGCGTTATAAGTCGTGCTGTAATTTGTGTTATAAACATGAACTATTCAATTGAAGAAACGGTGTTCATGTTCAAACCTTTTATTCTGGAAATAGTCTAAAATGAACCCCTCAAAATGATAACAAACAAAAATATTTCAAGGCAACTCATATATTGTTTGTGAAACATGCGTAAGTACTATGGCCAGGTTTGGTGGTTAACACTCGGTATATAACCTGCGAAGAGCAAGTAACCTGAACACAGAGTGAGGCGCCATGTGCACAGATTTTCGTACCATGTAGTACACAGACTGCATTGGCCATCTGCTTTTCGTGCAATTTCCTATTTATATACTATATAACCTGCGACGAGCAACTAACCTGAACACAGACTGAGGCGCCATGTGCACAGATTTTCATACCATGTACACAGACTTCATTGACCATCTCCTTTTCGTGTAATTTCTTATTTATAACTTGCGAAGAGCAACTAACCTGAACACTAAGGCGCCATGTGCACAGATTTTCGTACCATGTACACAGACTGCATTGACCATCTACTTTTCGTGCAATTTCTTATTTATATACAGGGTGGTGACTTGAGCAACGCAACATAGGGATTTCAATGGTAAATTCTTAATGTTTAATTATTGGCTCCCCTAATTATTTTAGAGCAAAAGTGTGTTGTGTGTTTTTTGTAGAGAAAACAATTCTGCATCTGTTCATACTATTATTTATAATTTTCCATTTTCCGGAAGCGTAGAAATAGAAGAAATTAAAAATGGTCTTTTTAAACAAATCAGTGATGCCCTGGAATTATCTAAACAATCAACATTCGCATTTACATCTGTCATTACGGTTTGAAGTTTATAACCGATTATTAAAATCTATTATTTTTAAAATATATTCAAACGAAAGAAAAAGTAGAAATGATAAAGTGCCTGGTTTAGCGTAAAATATGTTCCTATTACCTACTCGTTTTATTGTTTTAAAAAGAAAAAAAAAATGTAATGAGACAGAAATGTCAGTGCGTTTGTTTGATTTTATAATTCCATGGCATCAGTGATTTTTTTAAAAAGACCATATATAATTTCTTCTATTTCTACGCTTCCTGAACATGGAGAGTTGTAAATAATAGTATGAAAAGATGCAGAATTTATTTCTCTACAAAAAACCTCAACACACTGTAGCTCTAAAATAATTAGGGTTAGCCAATAATTGAACATTAAGAATTTTCCATTGAAATCCCTATGTTGCGTCGCTCAAGTCACCACCTGGTATATAACCTGCGAAGAGCAACTAACCTGAACACAGACTGAGGCGCCCTTGTGCACAGATTTTAGAGCACCTATCCTTGGTCCCAGCAGGTACACTGACTTTTGTACCATGTACACAGACTTCAGCTACCATCACCATTTTGTTCAAGTTTTTATGTGTATTAACTGCTAAGATCAACTAACCTAGCCTCCATGTACACATATTTCGGTATATTGTTCACATAATGCATTAACCATCATCATTTCTTTCAAGTTGGTCTCTTGGTCTCTTTTACATATAATTTGGTACCATGTTCACAGACTGCAGCTTTAATTACAATTTCGTGCAAATGCTTATTATACAGGGTGTTTCTTAAATGGCGGACACGGAGAGCACTACGCGATTTTCATCTTAAAGGTGAGTTGAAAAAGTATAGGCGATTTTGTCCTAATGTATTTAGTTTCCGAGTTATTCGCATTTTAAAAATTTTAAATTTGACAACATTACGCATGCTTGCACGGACTTTGTTTTAAACGTTTGGTGTTTTAATAAGGCAATATGAACAAGTTTCCTAGGTAATAACCCTCGTAATAACCTCATAGCTACAATGCACTGTTGCAACATATTGAAAAAAAGTTTAACAACAGATATTTATCAGAAAGAATGTCTTCGGAGGAAGGAATACAACGTATGAAAAATTCCAAATTTATTAAGATTTAGTATTTGATTGATGAACAATGCGGAACGATTAAAATTTACCCGGTTTTCCAAAGCATAAAGGAATTGAATCTCAATCTTTGACGGAGAATAACTCTTAAACTAGCGAAGAACTGACATTATTGTATTATATTTTTCCAATTGGTACCTGGAGGGGAATGTAGTACTGTGCTCCGTGTCCGCGATTTAAGAAACACCCTGTATATTACCTGCAAAGAGGCACTTACCTTGGCCACATGTACACAGATTTTAATACCATGTTCACATAAATCAGTTACAATCATCATTTCTTGCAATTTCTTAGACGATTATAGTTACATGCCTGCCTTCCAATAATCCAAATTTATGGAAATATTTACCTAATTTGACAATTTACAATAATGTAAGTTAATATTTCCATAACAACAGAACAGAGAATAAATAATATCATTGGTCATTAGTAATTTAAGGGGAGTACAGCTTTTTGACAGCGGCCCCGTATTCTACATATTAGCCTTATTCTCTTTTTTGGATATCACATTTTGTAGAATATCCCAGGCTTTTTTAGTGAAGAGTGGTCAAACTAAGAAGAAATCAACATCGGCATCCATTACTGCGTTTGACACTTTTACTGGATCATTTTCTACATGGCATTCTTCGATTTTTTCGCCACTTTCAAAAGCGAATTGATCTTGCTCCCTTGTTAAAATCCAGAATAATATTTTTTCTTGTTGCTTTTTTAATCCTAAGTTCGCAATATTATTTTTCCAATACGATTGCTACTCTTTTATATCTTCGTTATAAGAACTAAATTTCTTGCCAACTTCCAACCTATACGTTAACACATTTCATTAACACAATAAAAGCAGAAGTTAAACGCAAACGTACATTTCTTACAGCTCAACAATAACACATTTATCAGAATAACAAACACCCAAAACACAACAACAAACTCACATAACCTGAAAACGATATACTAGAACTCGGGACTGACCACGGATCCCGAGTCGGGGCTGAATAAAAGTCCCGGCAGCTATTTGTGACGTCATTCAATGACATTATTCGAGACCGATTGTGGATCCCGAGTCGGGACGCTAGCCACAGCGTTGATTAAAAGAAGAATTAAAAAAGCTAAAGAATAGTCGTTACTAGAAAGCTACAATGAGATCGAAGAATATGAACATCATAGATATGATAGCTTTAACGTGCATAAAAAGATTAAAGAAATTACAGGTAGTAAAAGATCAAACCAAGCGAAGCGAGTGCACTTAGAGAAAAGGGTGGTAGAATAATCATTGACATAACCGACAAGCTGGAGAGATGGACTAAAAACATAGAACTATTTGAAGATGATAGGACAGAATTGACAAAACCCGAAATAGAGGAGACAGGGCCAGATATTATAAGAAGTGAAGTAGAATACGCCATTAAAAACACGAAAAAAGGGAAAGCTGTAGGACCAGACGAGGTTCTACTAGAATTGTTAAAACTCATAGACAAGGTGACTGTAGTATATTGAACAGGCTACGAGTATAAAATATAACCATGTAGTAGTTAGAGTAGTATAGATTTAAACAGAATATCCAGGTGTGTCAATCTGTAAGCAATAAATGATTATAATAGTTACTGTTGTAGATCAGTTATTATATTTGGCGACGAGGATAAACCGACCAGTTCGTTACGAGGAAACAGATAAGTTCGTTACGGAGAAAAATGGCTCATCAAATTGAAATAGGAGGAGTTGCACAGTTTGACTGTTCAGGTGATCCCGCAAGTGTAAGACAAAGGTGGACAAGATGGCTGCGTGCATTCCAGTATTTTATGAATGAGAAAGGAGTTACAAGTGCAGACCAGAAAAGAGCACTATTGCTGCATAGCGCAGGTGAGGAAGTGTAAGATATTTTAGAAACTTTACCACTACCGCTACAGAAGATGAAACCGTAGACGTTTATGAAGCCATGGTTAACATTTTAAATAAACATTTTATTCCACAGGCAAACGTTCTATATGAAAGGCATGTATTTCGTAGTTTTAGTCAGGGTGATGAAGAGTCCATAGACCAGTTCGTTACGAGGTTAAGGAAGCAGGGAAAATTGTGTAATTTTAACCAAGTAGACGAGGAAATATTATCACAAATAGTGGACAAGGGAAAATCGAGCAAACTTCGCAGAAGGTTAATAGAAAAACCGAACATCACTTTGGCTGAAAGTTTGAATATTGCACGGGCAATGGAAACAAGCGAAAAGCAAGCAACGGCTATCGAGATGAAAACGACATGCGAAGCAAAAGAAGTTAACAAAGTAACTATAAGAAAAGCAGGAAGAACAACCACAAAGAAAACAGAAAAAGCGAAAATTCAGTGTTTTAGGTGTGGGAAATGGGGACATTACAGTAGCGATAAAAATTATCCAGGTAGGAATTATACATGCAAGAAATGTGATTTAAAAGAACATGCGACTGAGATGTGCCGTTCCAAAAATAAAGGAAAAACCGTAAAACAAGTGCAAGAACAAGAAACTCCAGAAACCGATTCAGGTGATTTTGCTTTCACAATAAATGCTTAGAGGTCAGAACAAAATGGAGATAAGATTGAAGTAGAATTAGGAGTAAAGTTCAAGATGCTATTTGACTCGGGGGCAAACTGTAATGTAATTGATAAAAATACTTGGGAAATGTGTAAAAAGAGGAAAATTGCATGCAAATCAGAAAAATGTAGTCAAGAATTAAATGTTTATGGTACCGATAATAAAATTGGAGTTATAGGGAAATTTATAACAAAATGTAAGTTGGTTGATAAGCCAACCACAGTAGCAGACGTTGAGATTTTGGTAATTGATAGGGTAGGAATGTCAATTCTAGGCAAAACGACATCTGAACAATTAGGAGTTCTGAAGGTTGGGTTAGATCGGGACCGTCGATAGCTTCGGGCCTCGATGTAGGATTCATGACGTCACGACAACGGCCGGTCTTTGCGGCCGGCTACCCTATGAACGCTATAAGAAAATCCTATTTGAAACATGTTACGGTTTATAATCAGGGCTTTATATGGTTACTTTGTATATTTTACCACATTTACTGCATTTTTCAAACATTGACGTTTGTTTACAGAAATTTACCTAAACAAAATACGGCATAATAAGCCATTTTATTTGATTGTATTAAAATATTACCTACCGTGAGAGTATGAAATAGTGAATATTTTATTTGGTTCAGTACAGTAAATATGTAAGAATTTCAGTTCAATAACATTTTAACAAATAAACAATTATTATTAGGTACAAAAACTAAATTGAAAATAGAAAAATGAACATTTAGATTAGAAAATTGTATTACGTAGTACATTAAATTTATTTTGTTTGGGTCGCAGGTCAGAAAAAATAAAAGTATTTGGGTTATAAATAACACAAAAATTAGTAACATGTACAACTAAAATATAAATTTGACAAATTAATGCTTTAGAGCCTTTTTACACGTCAGAGAATTACTCAGAAAATTATTGTGAAAATTACTCTGAAAATTTTCAACAATAATTATTTGACGGGTAATACAGCATTTTACTCGCAAAATTATTGCGAAAGTTATTACCGTTATTAATTTTGCGAGTAAAATGCTGTATTACCTACACGTCAAATAATTATTGTTGAAAATTTTCAGAGTAATTTTCACAATAATTTTCGGAGTAATTCTCTGACGTGTAAAAAGGCTCTTACACTCTTGCACAATAAAAAATTAAGTAGTATTTGTATCTGCAAATTTCTTTATTTTTCTTTTTTTGGTAGCATTTTCTTTGGTTACATATCATTTCTTAGTTTAATTAATTGCCCGTAACCACTGATTCCTTCGGAATTCGTCTTTGGGAAATACGAATACATTCATACGCTCTGAATTTTTATAGTTACTGTTGCATCCGGGCACACAGCAACTAGAAGGAATTTTTCCCTAATTATGTAAAAAAGCAAACGGTTGTATACATATACTTATTTTTATTTACTTCTGATCAATCAGTGTACCCCAAAAATAAAATTACACTAATCATTAAGTAGCAAATGCTCAGGACATACACGGCGCATATGCTTAGCCTTTCGGCTGTTATGCTGACGTCACAACGGTAGTGGGGATCTGCATGGAGGCCCGAAGCTATCGACGGTCCCGGTTAGATATTAATCATATTGCAATTGGGAATTTGGTGGAAACATATCCTAAGATTTTTAATAAGGATAAGATAGGAAAATTAAAAGATTTTCAGTTAAGTATTCCTATAGACGATAACATAAAACCTATAGCTCAACCACCCAGACGAACCCCTTACCATTTGCAGAAAAGCCTAGAGGATGAAATAGAAAAACTTTTAAAAGCAGATATTATAGAACCTACACCAGGCCCAACTCCATGGGTATCTCCTACAAAAATCAGATAACAGTATTAGGCTCTGTGTGGATATGAGAATGGCTAATCGTGCAATAATCAGGGAACGATTCCAAATGCCAACGTTCGAAGAAATAGTTCATGAAATGGGAGGAAGTGAAATATTTTCCAGAATAGATATAAAATGGGCATACCACCAAATTGAAATAGAGCCAAAATCGAGGAGTATTACCACTTTTAGTACTCACCAGGGACTTTACCAATATAAAAGGTTAAATTTTGGTATAAGTTGTGCACCAGAAATGTTCCAAAGAATAATACAAAATTTATTTGCTGATGTGCAGGGCGTAACAAATTTTCTAGATGATTTAGTGATTTTTGGGAGACACAAAGGGGAGCACGATGTAAGACTTCACCTGTGTTTGGCAAGAATAAATGAAGTCGGATTGACAGTAAACCCAGACAAATGCGAATTTGGGAAAGGAAGTGTTAAATTTTTAGGACATGTATTATCCAAAGAGGGATTTAAACCAATAAAAAGTAACATGGAAACCATACAAGAATTTCGAAAGCCAGTGACAGGAGAGGAAGTAAGAAGTTTCCTGGGATTAGTAAATTTCTGTGGGAGATTCATTCCAAACATGGCAACGCTGACAGAACCATTGCGACAACTAACAAGAAAAGATGTAAGTTTTCAGTGGACCGGAGAGCAAGAAGATGCCATGGAAAAATTAAAGGAATCGCTAACAGATTGTAAAGTTTTAGTATATTTTAATAAAAATGCAGAAACCAAACTAATAACTGACGCCAGTCCAGTCGGTTTAGGCGCCATATTAATACAAGAACAGTCAAAAATTCCACGGATTATAAGTTATGCAAGTAAGAGCCTGACAGATGTGGAAAAGAGATATTCGCAGACTGAAAAGGAGGCATACGCAATCGTATGGGTGTTTGAAAAATTTGAGATGTATTTGATCGGGAAAGAATTTCAACTAATTTCAGATCATAAACCTCTGGAGTTTATTTACTCTACAAAATCACGTCCAAGCGCAAGACTGGAAAGATGGGTTTTGAGACTGCAGCCTTATAAATACAAAGTGATTTATCAGCCTGGAAAGAAAAATATAGCAGATCCACTGTCTAGATTATTAAAGTTAGATGATGGGCAAGGAAATGTCAAAGTAGATTATGTAAAATGGGTAGCTACTACTGCAACACCACAAGCAGTAACTGCACGAGAGCTGGAAAAGGCATCGGCAGAAGATGCTGAATTAAAAGAAGTTAAAAGAATTTTGCGGGAAGGTGGCAAGTTAGAGCCTGACAGATGTGGAAAAGAGATATTCGCAGACTGAAAAGGAGGCATACGCAATCGTATGGGTGTTTGAAAAATTTGAGATGTATTTGATCGGGAAAGAATTTCAACTAATTTCAGATCATAAACCTCTGGAGTTTATTTACTCTACAAAATCACGTCCAAGCGCAAGACTGGAAAGATGGGTTTTGAGACTGCAGCCTTATAAATACAAAGTGATTTATCAGCCTGGAAAGAAAAATATAGCAGATCCACTGTCTAGATTATTAAAGTTAGATGATGGGCAAGGAAATGTCAAAGTAGATTATGTAAAATGGGTAGCTACTACTGCAACACCACAAGCAGTAACTGCACGAGAGCTGGAAAAGGCATCGGCAGAAGATGCTGAATTAAAAGAAGTTAAAAGAATTTTGCGGGAAGGTGGCAAGACATTGCAACACTATAATCTGATTGTAAACGAGATGTGTTATATAGGTCAGCTACTTTTACGTGGTAATCGTATAATAGTTCCAGATAAATATCGGAGTAAACTATTGGAAGTAGGACATGAGGGTCATCCAGGAATTTCTAAAATGAAATCCAGATTAAGAAGCAAGATTTGGTGGAAGGGAATGGACAAAGACGTGGAAGAGTTTTGTAAGCGATGTCATGGATGCCAATTAGTTGGAGTTCAGTCAAAACCAGAGTCAATGTCTAGAATGGAATTACCAGAAAAACCATGGGAGAAAATAGCAATTGATTACATGGGACCGCTGCCAAATGGACAGTATTTATTTATCATGATCGACTATTACAGCAGGTATATGGAGATTCGTATAATGAATTCAATAACTACAACACAAACGTTGGAAGTAATGGATGAGATATTTTCCAGAGTGGGTTTACCAACATATGTTTATTCAGACAATGGACCACAATTTAGAAGTCATGAGTACCAAACTTTCTGTAAAGAACGGGGAATAATTTTACTTCGAGTAACACCGTTATGGCCTCAGAGTAATGGTGAAATAGAACGTCAAAATAGATCTCTTTTAAAAATACTTAGGATTGCAAACAGTACCAGAGTATCCTTGAAAACGGAACTGCGCAATTATTTACTAATGTATCTTACAACACCGCACTCTACAACCGTAGTAGCACCAGCAGAGTTATTTTATGGTAGAAGGATAAGATCAAAATTACCTGAAATGGATATTATAGTAACAAATGATGAAGAGATAAGAGACAGGGACAGAGAAAGGAAGGAAATTGGGAGACAATATGCCGACAAAAGAAGACAGGCGAAAGAGAGTGAATTAAAGGAAGGTGATCAAGTGTTATTGAAACAACCAAGAACTGATAAGTTGAGCACTAACTTTGGACCAGAAAAATATACCATTACAAAGAAAACTGGGAGTGAAGTGGAAATAATGGGAACACATGGACAGACGTTTAAGAGAAATTCAACACATGTGAGGAAATGGTACGAGAAAAAACAAGCAACGGATGAAAGTGGAATAAATAGTGAAGTGGAAGATAAAATTAATAATGATGTGAATAGTGAATTTCGAAATAATAATCAGTGTGTGACCGATAAAGTAACATCGGGAAGTGAAGAAACTGGAACCGTGCCGGAAATTAATACGGATACCGGAATAGTGGCTAATCGACCAGTGCGGAATAAAAGACAGCCATCCTATCTCAAAGACTATGAACTTAATCAAAATTAAAAAGAAAAGGAAAGATGTAGTATATTGAACAGGCTACGAGTATAAAATATAACCATGTAGTAGTTAGAGTAGTATAGATTTAAACAGAATATCAAGGTGTGTCAATCTGTAAGCAATAAATGATTATAATAGTTACTGTTGTAGATCAGTTATTATAGTGACGATTGCAATAATGGTCAGCCTTTTTAATACAATCTATAGAACAGGTGTTATTCCGAAAAAGTGGCTCTTATCAACCTTCGCTACACTCCCAAAAAAGAATAACGCCAAAGATTGTTCTGAATACAGAACTATAGCATTAAGGAGTCACAGCTTGAAGGTATTTTTTAATATCATGCACAAAGAAATATACAAAGAACTTGAAGAAGGCATAAGTGACACACAACTAGGATTCAGAAGTGGATTAGGGACAAGCCCTGTTTGTTATAAGCGTACGGATGCAAAGGTGTTTAGATGTAAACCAAAATGTCTATCTATGTTTCATCGACTTCGAAAAGGCTTTTGATCAAGTCCGACATGAAAAGATATACAAAATTCTTAAAAGAACAAACATCGATAGTCGAGATATTAGAATAATAACCAACTTGTACTGTCACTAGACAGCAAAAGTAAAGTTCGAAACAGAATCAACAAAAGAAATGAAAACTTGCGGAGGTGTTCGCCAAGGTTGTGTTCACTTTCCACGACTTTTTAATACATACAATGAAGCCATATGTCAGGAAACGTTTGCAGAGGAAAAGAGGAAGATGTTAAAATTACTATAAATGGACAAAGCATCAACAATATACGTTATGCTGATGATACACTTCTACTGGCAGATAATTTAGAAGATTTACACCACTTACTTGAAAACATAAATATCCACAGTAATAATTACGGTCTCAAAAAGACGAAAGTAATGGTGATATCAAAAAAGGAAAACATTGACGCCAATCTAAACAGTTTCTAACACACAAATATTGAAATAGTCATTTCACACAAATATTTAAAGGCCGAAACCGAAACTAACGACCATAACATAGAAATCAAAGCAAGAATAGAAATAGGGTGACAAGCGTTTAATCAAATGAAAAAGGTTCTATGCTGCCGAGATATTAATTTAAATCTTAGAACACGAATTTTACGATGTTATGTTTTCTCCACGTTGTTATATGGCGTAGAACAATGAACTTTGAAACAAGCAAACATTAATAATATCGACGCTTTTGAGATGTGGTGTTATAGGGGAATGTGGAGAATACCGTGGACGAAAGAGTAACTAATAGGGAAGTACTGCGGAAAATGGAGATGGAATGTGGATAATAAACATGATCAAAAGAAGAGAATTGGAATATCTAGGTGACATTATGAGGGGAGAAAAATATTGGTTTCTGAGGCTAATAATGCAAGGGAAGATTAGAGGAACGAGAAGTGTAGGTCGAAGAAGAATTTGCTGGTTGCACAACCTAAGAGAGTGGTATGGTTTTAATTCAAACGAGTTGCTTAGAGCAGCTGTAAACAAAGTCAGGGTTGCCTTGATGATTCCCAACCTCCGATGGGAGACGAAGATGTCTGCGGGCCAAAAACATCTGGAAAGAACACATGCCTATGCTACACTGCACAACCGATGGTTTAAAAAAGATTCATAAATACAGCAATACAATTGTTAGAAAGTGCAACAAGGATAAACCGCTAACAGGAACTAATGCATAGTGCGCATGCGTAAAAGCAAACAGCTGTGAGCCTGGCGCTATGGACATCGTCACTTTACAACCAATAACCACCTCCCAAATTACAGCGCGCATGCGCAGAAAATATTAGTTTCTATTTTATGTCCGTCTTTGTCAATCTTACAACTTTCGGCTTGAAAAACCGTCAAAGACACACTTGTTATTGATCGGTCGTACATGAAAATTATTTGGAACGTCAAAAAAGTAAAATTTCAGCCTACTAATACTAGACTAAGGCAGCAGTTAGCTTTTTTTACACATATGAATGGCTTGCCTCTATTTCCATTCATTGCATGCATCTCTTTCTTACACATGTGAATGATCTTTTTATTACTCATTGCTGTTATTACACTGTATGAACACTTTTATTCCAAACACGTTTATTTGCTATTGCTGCCAAAATAATGATTACAAACTGGAGAGTATTATTCTGTTAGAGCGACAACAATTCGGCAACTGCAAGAAGAATCAACCTTTATAATTGTTTAAAACAAATTAAAATTAATAATATGTTAACTACATTCATTCGTGCTGTTTAATTCGGCAAATTGCTTATCCTACAAACAATTACCTTCGTAACTTAGCTGTAAAGTAGTCTGATTCTATTCCAGCGATCAGGATGCCCTGATGCCATAACGTGCTCGCATAACCTTTTTTTTAAATGTATGTATTCGTTTCATTAGTATTAATAGTAGTAATACCTTTATATTATAATTTTTCAAAGCTTTAAGTAGTACATTAGCGAAATAGTACATAAATTAAACAAAAAAAATTATTCAAACCGGGAATCGAACTGGCGGGATTTTATTCATTCATCATTCATATTCATTCATCATTCATCAGTCAGGCCACCATGCCACTATTCTACGGAAATACCTGTTTTTACGCAGTCGGGAGGAATAGACCAAACTTCAGAACTATATTATACATTTATTGACATTTTCAAGCGTAACTTTGTTAAAATCCATGATTAAATAATAAATATTAAATAAAATATCGATTTCAACGGGAAATAACAAGATTTATTCGCTCTATACGTATTTCGGCATCAATGTGCCATTGTCAAAAGCTATATAAGAAATTATAACAAATGCAAAATATAGTAACTCCTTGATTCTATTATTTTAACACTGCGTGAAGCAGCTAGCCCCAGTCAACCAGTCGGAGGTCAGTCGCTTATCAGTGTTTTTAAAAAGATATTTATTCCAAAATCTTCAGTAAAGGAGAATCTAAGAGATCAATTTGCTCATTCATTAAAGGTATGTTATTTTTTGTGTGTTTATAAATTTCAAAAGCTTCTAAAATATTTTTAATTTATTTTTGTTATCAGAAAAATGTAAAAATTTAATTGTATTATTAGATGTTAATGTGTGATTTTGTTCTAACAAATGTTTAGCAAAATTTGATTTATGTGCATGTTTATATTTGTAACAACGGATATGTTCTTTTTGCCTAATACTGAAATTTCTAATTGTTTGACCTATATATACTGAATTACAATGTGAACAATTTAATTTATAAATACCTGATTTTAGCAAATCATTAATTTTGTCTTTAGCATTGAAAAGAGAGTATAGAATATTTTTATTTGTTTTAAAAGTGACTTTATATTTATTTGTGTTACTTATAATTTTAGCAATCTTTTCTGAAATTTTACCAAAATATGGAATTGAAACGTATTTTAGTGTTTTATCAGAGTTATTAATGGAATAAACTTTTTGAATAGCTAATTTATAATTTTTCTTTTTAATTAAAGTGTGAATAAGTGTTGTGTTATATCCATTGCTATATGCAATTTGTTTAATAATTGAAATTTCTCTATTAAAACTATTTTTATCTAAAGGAATTGTTAGAGCTCTGTGTACTAAAGATTGATATGCTGCTAATTTATGTGTATTATGATGACAAGAGTTATGTGGTATGGTAATATCAGTTTGTGTAAGTTTCCTATAAATTGAGTATTCGAGTATGTTTTCTGAATTAATTTTTATGTTTAAGTCTAAAAAGTTAACAGATCTGTTTTGTTCAACTTCTAGTGTAAATTTAATTTTTTGGTGTAAAGTATTAATAAAAATTAAAAAGTCGTCAATGTATTAGAAAGAACTATCAAAACATGCCAAAATATCGTCAACATAACGAAACCAAAATACAATTTTATTTGATAGATTTGATTCAAATATTTGATCCTCTATATTTTCCATAACAATATTAGCCAATAGTGGTGAAATGGGACTACCCATTATTGGTAACCCATCTTTCTGAAGATAAATTTTATCATTAAAAATAAAATAATTTTGATGAATACAAAGTTCAAATAATCGAATCAACTCTATCCTTTTCGTTAATTCAATATTATTGTTAACTAAAACATTTTCTAATAAAGGAATACATTCCTGTGGGGGTATTTGTGAGAACATACTCGTAACATCAAATCTAACTATTTTACATAGTGGTGGTAAGCTAATGTTACTTAACTTATTAATCAATTCAGAAGTGTTTTTAACTGAATATTTTGGAGTGTATCCTAAATTATTAATTATATTATTTAATGTTTTAGCTAGCATGTGGTTTGGTGCATGTATGTATGAAACTACAGGTCTAATAGGAATGTTAGGTTTATGTATTTTAACTAAACCGTATAATTTTGGTGGTTGTGGATTTGGATATATTATGTTATGTTTCTCGTATGGTGTTAAAGTAATTTCGCAATTGTTTGTTTGTTTTATTTGGTTTTGGTATTTATTTGTTGGATCTCTATTTAAAATTTATAGATTAGAATCTGTTATAAAATCATTGACTGTTTCTAAATAATCATTTTTAGGTAAAAATACTAGTGTTTCCCTTATCTGCCATAATAGAAATTAAATTATTTACTCTAACTTTTTCCTTAATTGATTTAATTAATGAAATATTATTATTTGTATTATGTCTAAATTTATCGTTTATCGAAATTCTTTTTAATAAATTAGAAATTTGAGACTTTGCATATTTAAGTGCCTCTCTTTTAGAATATTTTCAGAATTTACTGCCAAAATTTCTTTTATATTATTATCTAATTTTGGAAAAGTCGAAAATTTAAAACCTTTATCCACAACCAGTATATTATAAGGTCATAATTCCACTATTAATGCCCGGTTTCTGGAAACAAATTTATGAAACCCATAACTTATGTATTCGATAAACAGTCAATGAGGCAGTCCATGACGTATCACGTGATCCTCGTGGAAGGCGTTAACTGGCCTATACGAAATTTGATCACGTGACCTAATGACATTAGAGTGCCTTATTCGCTGTTTATGGAATACTTAAGTTATGGGTTTCATAAATTTGTTTCCAGAAACCGGGCATAAGAGACGTCTTATGATATTAATAAAACACATACCTAGGTCTTATAATTAAAACAATGGTAAATCTATAGCAACACGTATGACAAAAGTCAGTTCAAAATGTCAAAATAAAATTTTTCCAAAATATTAATTTAAAAACGCCACTCTCTGGTCTGGTTGTGGATAAAACGTTGTATTACATACGTGTCTTAGTTGTATTTTATCCACTTAAGAAAATTAAATGCTCGAACTTCGTTCTCGCGTTTAAACATTCTTGCGTGGATAAAATACTTCCTAAGACACTTATACAATAAATAACTAGTATTATTTTAGAAACGTCATTTCTTTGTCATTAAATATTACGTTAGATAAATTTAGTACACGAGGATGAAAATTTATAGTTTTATTTGGTTTTTTAGGTTCAATAGATTTTTGTTCTTGTTCTAATCTAGAAATTTTATCTTTTTGTGTATTGTATTTTTTAAATTTAATTTTACTAACTAATTCTCTAATGTCATTATCAAAAATGTCAAATTCAATGTTATGTAATTTGTTAACTAGTTCTGTGTATAGTACCTTTAAGTAAATGTGCAAATTGTCTCTGATTCTGAACCATCTTTTAGATTCTTCCTTCAACCATCTAGTTTTCGCATTTCTGATTATCTTCTCAGTAATACCTACTATTCTTTGTATTGGTCTTAACATTGATATATTTTGGAATAATTTAATAATTAATACACTTGAAAATATATTAGAAAATATATTGGAATACTTCAACACGACACTACTTCGCATATTTTACAGTACAAAAAAAATTTCTTTGACTCATACGTTTGGAGCCCGACCGCCAACCTGAATTTTCTTAACTGGTAATATAATGGTATTTAGCGAACGCAACGAACACGAAAAGTAAGTAATCTGCTCAGTGTAAATTTATTTTAGTTTTTGTTAGAGAAATTGATATAAATTGATAAACTTGCTATTTTACCATAGTATTTTAATATTCAAAGGAACGTGAAGCTCAAGATTAACAAGCACATTGCGGATTACTGTGTTGGTCGGATTGGGCGCCGCACAGGCTTCTAGGATAATTCGCCCCCCACAATTCGCCCCCGGACGATTCGCCCCCGGATGATTCGCCTCCGGACGATTCGCCCCCGGGGATAATTCGCCCCCGGACGATTCGCCCCCGGAAAAAAATTAAACAAAAGAAGACAGACCACCCATATATTTTGTAACAAAACTTACAAATAGTTTAAACTAAAATGGAACTTTTACGAAATAGTAAATGGAAAACAATTGCATTTTAAAAACGGTTTGAGATCAAAAAATTCGACATTTTGCAGGCAGCCTAACCTATTAAAGGTATAAGCTTTCTATTTTTTTTTTGTAAATAAACCAGGGGTGGCGCGAATGGGGGTTATCACTTTCTTCTTGTAACCCGGTTTTCTTAACCTTTTGTTGTTTTCCATTTTAGGTTATAGATTTGTATTCCCTGTTGCCTAATTAACAAAAAAGGTACTCTTGTTTCAACTCGCCTGGACTAACCGTTTCCTATAAGATGCAGGTTTTCTGTTCAGCCAAAATCAATTTAGAATGCTGGATTTGTATAAATTAATTTATTGAAAAATAAATTAAAATAAAAATAGTTACAGTAAGTGTTCGTACTGTTTATACCTTCAATAGGTTAGGCCGCATGCAAAATTTCGTTTTTTATCTCAAACCGTTTTTAAAATGCAATTGTTTTCCGTTTTTTCAATACCATTTTCAAAGACGTGTAGCTTCCTTATGCTGAGGTTTAGGACAAAATTTTTATAGACCTTTTCGCCTTATTTTTACGTCAGGAAGCGGCTGGTAAATTTATGGTACTAGGTTTGGAGACACCCTGTATATTTTATTATAAGAATAAAAATAAAAAAAACGGACTGTATATATTTTGTATAATGTATTTTTTATTAGTATACCACATACAAAATAGTAATTTATAAATGTTTTTGTGCTTAAAATTACTTCCAATTCCAATTTAACGACTTTAACTAACAAAATTTAATTAATTCGTAAGAGTAAAGTAAGTAAGTAAAGTAAAAGTTCAATTTTAATTTAAACTATTTCTAACTTTTGTTACAAAATATATGGGTGGTCTGTCTTATTTTTTTTAATTCTTTTCCGGGGGCGAATCGTCCGGGGGCGAATTATCCGCGGGGGCGAATCATCCGGGGGCGAATCATCCGGGGGCGAATCATCCGGGGGCGAATCTTCCGGGGGCGAATTGTGGGGGGCGAATTGTCCGCAACCCGCCGCACAGTGGGGTATTTTTGAGAAAACCTGGCCAAAAGGCAAATGTTAAATTTGAAAATTGGGGTCTAATTATTTCTTAGCTATATCATCAGATAACCAGAGCAACAGGAAACAATCGACACGCGTTACTAATGCAAATGTTTTGGTTCCTATGCTACTCTAAATATAACAATTGTAGGTGTTGCAACTATCACTCATCACTCATCAGTAACATTTCGAACTTCTATTGTATATCTAAAGCTTGTACGTTAATTGTGGATAGTATGGAGCCTCGTCCTGGAGATACGTATATTTTTTAGTCTATTTTCATGTTCACTATATTTTATTATTCGGTTTTTAATGCCTAATATCAAGTTTTTTTTGAATTAACACTTTTAACGGGTGATTTAGTTAGGTGCCGGGTTTTGTCCAATTAAATTACTAGTATGCTTGTTTAGCTATACTATTTAATACCTTAAAACCGTTGAAACATTTTGCCCATATCTGCCCCCACCTAAAAATATTAATTCTTTTAGCAAGTACTGCCGTTCTACTATTTGCACCTACAGTGATGTGTCCACGGATTGAGTGCATATAAGGTGTAAATGACAATTTTTTTTAGAGTTTAATCTTCATATTCTGGGGATCGCTCCTGCTTAGTCTCAAACTAAGATATTGAAAAAATGAGCCAAATCCATTAATATAGAGGGTGTTGTTTTGGCCGATATGTAAAAATTAGTCAAGAGTAAACTGTCTTTATTTTAGCAGATATAACAAAAATGTTTTAGAAAAAGTTGTTTAGAGTAGATTGTTTTGGACAGTTCTGGGACACTCCCCCCACTCCTAACCTTGAATCCAAGGTCAAAGTCAACTCTCAAGGTCAAGGTCAGATCTCAAGGTCAAGGTCAGATCTCAAGGTCAAGGTCAAGGTCCTTGAATATTAACCAAGGTCACTCCCTTAGACCAAGGCCGAACGCAAGACTAGAGCTAGTAATTGAAACAGTGTAACATTTAATGATTTTATTTAGAAATGGTATACATTTATTAGTACAGTATTTATTCACACAGTATTACATTTGAACATGTCGAGTATCCTCAAAAAATATCAATTTTCTTGCATGTGTTGTCCTCATGAAAATCAAGATTATCAAAATCTCCAGTAATTTCTAGGTGTATACGATTCAAGTATTTCGAGTTCTTCAAAGCAGCGTTCTTGATAAAAGTTTTGTCGAACCACTCATCGAATCGGGTATCACAATTTACTTCGGTATGTGGAATATCAATACTTTTAATTCCTTTGCTAATACAGCTGACAGACCCTTTAATTTGCAAACGCTGATCACAAGAGTTGTCTAGCATCACTAGTAAGTTATTAATAGTTTGCGGTTTAACTTGTAGCATACAACAATTGTAGCAGTAACCTAAAGAAGCTACACCATCTAATACGTACTCAACAGTCAAAGTTGGGTGCAACATGTTTACAGCTCAAGATAAATTTTCAACTGCAGCAAAGTAGTTGTAACATCGTTTATATAGTTAGGGAAACACAGAATTAAAGTTTCTTAATATAAGTTTTATTACATTTAAACAAAGTAATACAAACAATAGGATTATTTAAAACAATGTCTAGAAATGTGCGAAAGCAGTGTGTTTATACCAAGTTGAACGTTCCGACCTGAGTCAGTATTTCCAGCAACATCTTCGCCCCTTTGAGTGTGTTCGTTCGATTGCAATTTGTTTTCTAGTAGTTTTAGAAGATAATCAATTCCATTCAAGTTGGCAGCTAATTCGAAACCGTTCAGAGTGTTGAAAACCTCATCCAGCAAACCCTTAGCAATTTTAAATTCATTCATTAAATTAGCAAACTTGCAGCTTTGAGACCATCGGAGGTGTTCAGTTAGAGGATCATCCGCAGATTCCCACTCATAAATTCGAATTCCGCAGGAGTAGCATTGAACGTCGTCAACACCTTCACAAGCACGAAAGAAACCTGCACTGGCAAGGGATTCAGGAGATTGAGTCCTGATCCAATTTGTACGAAATGTTTTTAAACGTTCCAAATACGATTGGTAATGTTGACCGTTAACTTCGAAACACATGTTGGTTGTAGATGTCGAGAACAACTGACTAACAGGAAGCTGCTAGTCCGTGTTTATATAGTAGAAGTCGAATGGGCGGAGTCATATTGGTTGAGGTTAAGTGTGGTTGGTTCAGGTATTACTGGTCAGACCAGAAATACGCAATATGACCCAAATACGGATCGATACATCGAACCATAAATTTTAGTATTGGGTCCACAACCTGTTTCCTGTAGCAGTGGTGAAGCGATCCGTTGATAGGGAACGGTCGGCTGGTTAAATTTCACCACGTCCTGGAGGAGCTCTCCGTGACTCATTGTCGTGCAGTGAATTGTTGCAACCGCATATAGTTGGCGATCCTCTGTCGGTGTTGATGGTGGACTTGGTGGTGCATCAGCCGGAAACACGCCTCCGACAAACTCTCGAAACATATTATAAAAGTAGTACTGGTCTTCCAGAGGAAGAACTTCATTAAAGTCGTTGTATACGAATGCCGCCATGGTAGGAAACTGATTGGTACCACTTTCAAAATTCGATTAAATAGTGAATGTTGAACCTTGAACGGTAGCGGAACTGGTAATTTCAAGGTGAACAAGTAGACTGTCAAGAAGACCTTGAAGAGTTCCCCCACCCACTACAACCCCACTCTCACCCCCACCCTTCCCCAACCCCACCCCGCGAACTCATGTAACCTTGAAATATGTGTATATATGAATAGTTTTGAATCTACGGAGGTTAGTTCCAAATCGTCAGTGTGTAATAAGCCGTTCGTAACGTAAGAAACAAAAGTGTTATGGATAATTTATTACAGTGTATCGAAAATGCTGCGAATCAAGTGAAGCATAAATCTGCTGAAGCGTCTGTGATAAGCAGTGCAAAGTATTGTCCAGTACTACTACGACGTCGAAGCTATCCTCTCAATAAATCGAGGAGTAAATTCGTCGTTGTTGGTTTGTCTGGCTACACACCGTTTACACCTGTTATACAGTTGCATGGTGTTAAACATGATTTGGTAACATTAGACGAGACTGAATTGAAAATTCTGTTTGAAAATCGCGGAGCAATAGCAAATTATTTCGCAAAAGATGTTCAACTACAGTCATTGAATTTAAGCGGTTCAAAGAAAATTAACTTTCAAACAGTGGGTCCAGTCAAAGTAATATGTGTTAAGGACCTCACTGAAGGTGGTGGTGAAATATATCTCGGAGTCGAGTCGTTGTTGGAATTGTGGAGTTTACAGCATTTAATTGGTTATGGCGCTGAAATGCTGAAAACATTGGAATTTTCAACATTTTATACAAGTATTATAAAAAGTGTCGCTCAAATATCAGGAGACGTAAAACAAAACGTTGAAAGTATTTTGTTAAATCTGAATATCAAATCAGAAAACGTTGAGTGCATGATTGAAATGCTAAAATATTGCGAGGATATAATAAGATGCGATATTGAACTTGAACAATATTTACAAGTACAGACGCAATAATTAAATATGTGGATGGCTTATGCAGAAGCTTCCAGGCCAACGGCCACGGACTTACGTACATCAATAATCAGAGCTGAAAGTCAGTTTAGCGACTTAGTGTTCTATTACGAACACGAAAGTGTGTATAACTTTTGGAGCTACTGTAGCAGTGGACTAGAAGAACTTGCAAAATCGGCCAAATTGTATGAACGTGCTGCATCCCTTTGTCGCGAATTTCTAGACGGTGAAATTTCTGTAACGAACTTGATTGCACAACTGGACCGTATGAAGTTGGACACGGAAGAAATTAAGAAATTTAAGACTTTGGAAGATCGTAATGAGGGTGGTAAAATTTGATATGACTAGAAACAAAGTGTATAATATGGTTGCATGGAGATATGCCTATGAAGCTGCTAGAAAAGGAACGTGGCAAATTGCAGCGTTAGATCGTAGCAGATTTAAAAGAAGAATTGTAGAAACGGCTACGGTCCTGGAGGAGGTTTTGAATGTGAATCATAGGACTCTCATATATATTGAACGTTTTTTATAACTTTATTAACAGTATTAACTGTGTTAACTTAACTATTACTAGCTTTTAGATAATAATGTACTATAAATGTATTAATCTTCTAGTATGTGCGTATTGGAAATAAATATATCTCTTAACTAATTTTATTTGAAATTTATTAAATGAAACTATTTCGTAAATAAAAAGATTTATTGAAAAACTATTGCATTACATAGTGTTGGTATAAATGATAAACGTTGGATAAAGCACAGTAACAAAGCGTTTTCAAATGATACATGCAGGCTGGTTTAGATGCGGTTAAAGCGGGGTGTTCTTCAATTTCAATGATGTTTTTGCAGGTATATGCTCTTAAAAATTTAGCCTTCTCATCTCGAACAAGTCGCTGAAAGATTTTTGGAAAAAGGAAGACTGGTGTATGTCCATCATCCCAATTAATACAATGGTGGTTATTCATCAACCAAGTAGCTTGCTGCTGAAACTGGTGGGGTAGTGTTGAGAAGGAAAATGGGGATTTAAAGATGTGATGTGAAACAGTCTTTCCATCATACGCAGCTAATTCTTTTGGAGTAAATTCTTTGTCAGACGTCTTGAAACCTTGAACATCCACTATAACAAACATATTGATGCTTCAGTACTAGAAGCGACACTGCTTCTTCGAAGGTGTCCGACCAACTGAGTACTAATCATTTAAAGTTGTTTAACCGCTTTTGTCAGAGCATTATACGAAAAAACGCGATCATGCAACACCAAGCAATACGCTGTTGTATCGTCGGCTACGTTGGTGGCTGTTTCAAATTCTAATCTAAACACCACTGCATTCGCCTGAATGTAGTCTTTTTGATTTGAGCAATCTACAACAATAAGAGGAGCTACTTTCTTGAAGTCTGGTAGAGATAGCATAGGCTCATCGTGTTTCTTGTAATATGTTGATTGGAAGTGGGAATACATGTCGTATAGGGTTGCATAATGATTATTAGCGATATCGATATTCAAATTATCATATGGATATCTTTCGGTGTTCAAGTATACTCTAATATTTTTGATATTGCAATGATCGAATGAACTCGAAACTTTATTTAATTGTCCAGATCGAGCCGTTTTGAAACCAAGTATAACTTGTCGAGGTGTTTGCAATTTTGTGCTGGTTGCGATAGCATGAGAATGGAGAGTATTGGTATGCACACCAGAGATTACATGAAGTTGCCAACTGCGAAACGCAACTTGTGTGTCGATGTTCTTATCAATGTATTTGGTTAAAGCCAGTTCCTGCGCAAGGCCTGCTGTAATATGGGGAACTTTCCAATAAATTTTGTCAATCTGAACTTTGATTGCATCAGTCGCCACGGCGTTGGCAAGATAAACAGCATCGTCATCAGTATTACTTCGGATTAATACCAATTCTTGTCGGATATTCAATACAACCTTATTATAATCTTCAGCGAACCCCAACAAGGTTCTGAGAGGGATGCAGACATTAAAATTACCGGAGGCATCCGTTATAGAACTTGAGCTATCAGGCAACCATCCGGCGTTTAGAAGTTTTTTAACATCTTCGGATGTATTGGAAACATAACCTTTCATAGTAGTTGTTATACCAGGCTTAGTTACAGAATCAATAACAACACCGTTCATTTCATATCGAATTTCGCTAAATAAGTGTGCGATACCATTATTTACAAATTTCGCGGTTGTAGGACCTCCCGTTGCTTTAAGTAGTTTTCATTCTATGTATAAGTGGCTTAATCCGGGTAGAGTAGACATATCTTCTTGTATAGGTATTCGAATTTCATCATTATTGTTAAAACTGGTTGTGTACGGCTGATGGGTGTGGATTTGATTACTAACAATGGAATTGTCGACAAAGACCTTTTCACCAATATTCAAAATACTCATTGTAGCAACTGATAACCCAACGACTTGAGGAATGCTTTATTCTTGTTTGTTAACAGGTCGGAAGTCGATCTCTTACTGACCTTGGAGCGCTTGGAAGGGGGCTTGTTATATCCTTTTTGAATCGGCTGCAAAGGATTGCAACCGTAACCGTGCGAATGGAATATGAAACCCATTACACCTTCTTCAAATGTAAACCTACAGTTATGGTTTCTGAATTGAAACTGACCGGTCGATCGTCCTGATCAAGTATTTTAATTGTAATGTTCGTAATGGTTTTAGTACTGATAGGTAGATAAATAACTGGATTTGGAGACTCGACGATTTTGTAGCCAACCGGGACAGTAGGAAAGAATTGATGAATTGTATGGCTTGGTTTTCCATTGTTATAAGACCCCACAGAAATATTACAATGTATTAATATGGTATTAACTTGCATTATTTTGGTTATGTGTTCAGATTCAACCACTTTATTTTTTGAATATATTTTTTTGTCGAATCCTAGTATATCCCTTATAGAGTTGTCATATTCGAAGTCTATTTCATGAGAGGCCTTAATCTGGGTTTTCATAGTGCTTGCATGTCCTCGCAGGTCCACGTATTCCCTGTCGCCAACATTACGATTTAATTGCGACTGTATGTATTGGTTGATGCCATTAAGTTCATAAGCACCTTTCGGAAATACAATATCTGGTCTACCGACGAGTCTAAATACATTTTTTGGCTCCACAATATTAGGAATGCTATTGTACGATTCAAAACTTAGTAATCCCAGAACATATTCTTGTTCAGATTCCAAACAAATTGGAGGATCAAAATCGACGCTTAACACCGACGTATTTCCGGAAAGTGTGAAAATGGTAGACATTGCGATGCGTTGTATGCAAGAAACAACAGTACACTGACGTTGTAAAAATCATCTTGCACAGCTATATAAAAATTGCAAGCATAAATGTCCGCAATTGTATGAATTTAACTTTTGATATCGTTCAAAGTTGTATGTAATCTTATTCCTGCTACCGTCGCTGCGGAAATATTTTATTAATTCCGGTGGTGGTTTTAAATTCCCTATACTATCAAAGTATTCCACGTTGAAACTTCGCTTCACGTAGGCGGTCCAATGCGTACCAGCACCTATTTTATCGTCTAGGTTAACTACGCCCGATTCGTTTTCATAAATCGTCTGAGGTAAATCGTCACGCATGTACACCCCTCGAAAATTGGGAATCCGTAATATCTTAGCATATTTCTCCAAATCCACGTTGGTAAGCGCTCGGCGCGGTAGCTTGACATTTAGTTTTTTGGCTGGTACGGATTTAAATACAGTCCAAATCCTTTTTTATACGGACCCAAATGCAAACCCTTTCCCACCGTTACAGCTTCCATCGCTCTGTTGTGACGCTCCTTTTCTTTCAAATCCTTTGCAGCGGCTTTGGCGTCACCGACTGCTTTAGCCACTGCTGCAGCACCGCCTCCCAAGGATCCAAGAGCGCTTAAAGCGGCAAATATGGGGATAAGCGGTAAAATACCACCCGTCTTAGGAATTTTCAAAATTCTACTTCTGGGCTGGGCGATTTTTTTGTTTTTAATACCGCTTAAAGCTGTATTTACAACATTCATTAAATTACCGGTGTTACGACCTTTAATTAGTTTGCGAGCCCGATTAACAGCACCCGCAAAGCTTAACACTTTTCGCGAACGTCTCTTCTTACGCAAAGAACCCATCCCCAGCTTCGTTTTACCCTTCATAATGCCTGCAATAGCTAGCGCAGCTGTTTTTTCTCCAATTCCAGCGTCTCTTGAACGAACGCGACCCCAAGCCTTTTCAGCAAGCGTTCTATCAGCCTCGTGTCGGGTCTGAAGATCTTGACGTTGAGAATATACAATGTCGTGCTCCTTACAGGCTTCGTCCAACGAATTAATACCTCGATCCCCTCGAGCAAGTCTTTTTTTTAAGCGAGTTCCAGGACCGCAATAGTTATACCCGGGAATGTGTAATTCTACAGGCAATTTGTTTATAAGAGTGTTCACTAGTCCAGAACCTTTCTTGTCAACAGCTCGACGTCGAATACCGACGCTACGTTCGTAAACCAACATTTTAAGCAACTGCGACAGATATTCGAGCGTACCGTATTATATATATATATATAATTTAAATCACATTCGCCAATACTTTAGTGTTTTGGTTACGCACATTTAAGAAAGGTGTCGAGAATGAAAAAAATTAAAATTGAAAAGCAAAATCACTCTTTACCAATCGTAAATCATGATCAAACTTCATTGACGGCGAACTATCAGAAACATGGTATTTTACTAGGAGGTGGGTGTAAGCGTGGACTTATCGTTGGTAGATCTAACTGTGGGAAAACGAACGTAATGATTAGTTTACTAGAACCTTCCAACGGGTTGAGATTTGAAAATGTTTATTTATATTCGAAATCATTGAATCAACCGAAATATAATTATTTAAGGAAACTACTGCAACCAATACGGGAAATCGGTTTTTATGAATACGAAGACGGCTTAGAGATATTGAAACCTCAGGAAGCCAAACCCAATTCTGTAATTATTTTCGACGATGTGGCATGCGAAAACCAAAGTGTAATTAGAGATTACTTTTGTTTTGGACGGCATGCAAACATAGATTGCTTCTACTTATGCCAAACCTATTCCTCTATTCCAAAACAACTTATTAGAGACAACGCCAATCTTATTATAGTATTTCAACAAGATAAGACCAACCTAAAACACATACACGATGATCACGTTAACGTTGACATGCGCTTTGATGATTTTAAGGACTTATGTTCACATTGTTGGAACGATCCATACGGTTTTCTAGTCATCGATAAGGATTCGGATGTAAACGGGGGTCGGTACAGGAAAGGATTCGATTCTTTTTTCCACATATACAATTGAAGCGAAACTATACGGCTTAGTTGTCGTTAAGCAACTGTCAGAGGAAGATGGATAAACGGTTGGTTAGCGCACTAATTAAAAGTAGGCAAAATTTAAAAAGAAAATTGCAAAGTTTAAAATCAGACATGACCCGATCGCAGTCTACACTCTCGGAACAATTTAAGCCCATTTCCCAACCGCTTAAGGAATTACTAGCAACTATTAAAACTGAAGGTTTACAAACCAGAGATTTACATGTTAAAGTAGAGCCCACAGAATTAAAGATACCTCCTAAAAAGGAGATGCCTACTCGCACGCGCCCACAGCCTGTACCATCGAAGCCCCACTTTCTGAAAGCTGATGTAATTGCCGAAGCTTCACCGGAAGAGGAACTCTTGGAGTCTGAGGTCCTGAACGTGGAAAGTGATAATGAAGAATTTTTGGAACATAGTGTTCGAGAAGCTCAACAAACGATTGAAAACATGTTACATCCAGATGTCCTCGATAAATACTTGGAACACTTTCAAGGTTTAGCTAGACAATACATCGAAGACTTGATACGGGACACGGAGGGAAAATTCGATGTTCAGTATGGTGTTCGATTCGATATTGAAGCAGATAAATTTCATATAGGAAATAAAATTCTTGACTTCGACGGGGAAGACATGTTTATAATGGACGGCGGTCGTAAGGTTACATATAAAGGAACTCCTGGGTTCTACGAATTGATGTTTAAAAAGGCTCCTATAGGCTATACTACAAAGGATCATGATCAGTATAAAGACATCGTTAATCGGTCTGCTGCCAACCGTAAAAATTACAACGACAGCGAGCAAATAAGTGGTAATACCGGTCAAAAGTATCGAAATATTATTCGCAGTATAAGTACCCCCAAATCAACTCGGTTAGGTAAAGGAGTTCTAAACGTAAATAGCAGAAAGGTTGAATTTGTACCTTGGAAAAATGCGAATACTCTTGTAGAGAGAATGCAGATCTTGATAGCCTCGCAGGCTGCAGGACATGCAGGACATAACAACGAAATTGTTAGCATCGTGAACGCTTTAAGGCGCGCAAAAGTTATTAAATAAGGTCAATAAATAGGCAAATGTTCAATAGCCACATCATACCCGCGTTAGCTCAGTTCGCGTTAACATGCCGATAGATAAGTTTGGAAGGCATATGCATCAACATCATCCTACCGATGTAAATCCGAAAATATATCTGGTGGAAGATGGCGAGGCTCTTAAACAGGAGATATCTGCAGAGACTGCAACTAAGATAGGGGATATGAAATCGGCTCTAAAGTATGATACCATCTTTTATGTAGTGGCTGTTAAAACTGATAGCAAAGGTCGGTTCGTAATTATTAACGGTAGTAGTAACGGCGAATATGAATACAGACTACCATCTGCACAAATAATATCAGTTGCTTGCACCCCATCTCTCGCGAAAATATACCTAAATGGTGTGTTGCTGGCGCCTGAGACGCTCGGTACACTAAATCCAGGCGATAAAATATCGGCTACATACCAACCCAATAAGAATATCTTGTTGAGTTTAGAATTTCTCATGAGAGTTCCGATACGGGATCATTAATAACGAGTTTTGTAGTAGAAGCTTCTAATTAAAGATGAACGTTAAGGAAGACGTTGTAGCGGAACTGCACAAACCGGCTAGAAAAAATTTCAAACGGAGACGTGTGATCATCAAGGGTCTAAACGATTTGTTTCAAGCCGATTTGGTTGAAATGATACCATACCAAAAAGTCAACAGAGGATTCAGATACATTTTAGTTGTTATCAATGCATTTTCCAAATATGTTTGGGCATACCCCGTCAAACGAAAGACCGGTCTAGCCGTTGCTACCGCGATGAAGAAAGCGCTTTAACTACAAGTTCTAAACCGAAAAATCTACAAACAGATATGGGTAAAGAATTCTACAACAAAGAATTCCAAACCCTGATGAAGCAATTCAACATTAACCATTATAGTAGTTATTCAAATTTAAAAAGCAGTATCGTCGAACGCTGCAACCGCACTTTAAAAAATATGATGTGGAAGCAGTTCAGCTTGCAAGGAACGTATAAGTGGTTGGATGTTTTACCAAAAATTGTAAAACGATATAATTCCACAAAACACTCAACCATCGGAATGAAACCGGAAGATGTTAATGCAAGTAATGCCGATGAAATTTTGAAAAGGGTCTACAGTCATATGAAAACGGTTGACCCGAAGAACATCAACTTTTCTGTGGGAGACCGCGTTAGAGTTAGTAAACACAGGACCGCATTTGCCAAAGGATACACACCAAATTGGAGCAACGAAATTTTTAAAATCGTAAAAGTTCGACTTACAAACCCTGCAAGCTACATTTTGGAAGATGGCGAGGGCGAGGAAGTAAAAGGAGCTTTTTATGGGTTGGAACTGCAGAAAACAAAACATCCCGATATTTATTTGGTAGAAAAAGTTGTTAGGAAAAGAGGAAATCAGCTTCTGGTCAAGTGGTTAGGTTTCGATAATAGACACAATTCGTGGATATCAAAAAATGCTATTGTATAAAATGTACAAGTTTTATTCATGAATAAAATTTATATCACAATTGTAACTAAAATATATAAATAAAATACTTTTTCAACAATTATTGTTTATTTATATTCTTATCATTATAGCGTATGGTTTGCTTTCTCTAAGCAACTCCCACAAATCATATAAATATTTACAGGTCAAATAAGCACATATTATGTACACACTATCTATACTTATAAATACACGTAAACTAAAAATCATATTAACAACTATTGTACAAGAAAGTTTCGGGATCGTATACCGTAGGACTTTTGCTGCAAAGTAATAACCATACCGCTACGACTGATGAAAAAATGGTTAATTTTGATCCCGATCGGAAGCCTCCAATAAATCAATCAAAACATTTAATCTGTCATCAACGTCTAGACCTGGTGTCGGAATAGCCAAGTGACCCCACGCCAGAGTTTTCGTGGTATTGGGAATAAGGTAACTTTTATCATCAAACGCTGACAACCCAACCTTATTTATCAGCTCGGTGTACATAGTGTGTTTACGGGATCTAAATACAAAAAACTTGCAAAATACGTCACTCCGCCTGTTCTCAGCCACTTCTTGAAACAGGTCAGCGGTGAGATACTTTGCAACTGCACTCTTGGGAACACCCTTTGCCTTCCGATCGGCACCACTTTCGAGGTTCACACAGTATGATTTTGCACCTGCACCATAAAAACTCTGTATAGGGAAACCGCCATATTCGTCTTTCATCTTACCGACGACAGACACATTCTTGGGCATTTCATGGAGAGCGTTCTTAAATTTAGAAGTGTCAAATTTGTCGAGATGCTGTTTCATGTCGTCATAAAAATTGTCTGTATAAATTTCAAGTACCAAGGAGTCAGTATCGGTGTACAGCAAGGAAACGTTATTGCCATAGGTATTTTTCTGAAAACTGTAATAAAAATCGTACATAACGGTTTTTGAAATGTCTAAAACACAAAAACCTGCATAGCTAGGTTTGTCGTAGTAAACCGAAGTTCTGTTCAACTCAACAGCAACTAAATTTTCACAAAACACGGTTTATTTGGTCTAGCAATTAAACTTTCGGCACCAATTCTGTTACCAATCTTCTCCCAATGACTGACTAGCCTGACATTAACCCTCTTATCCACGTTCTCGATCGTCTTACCGAACACGCTGTTGTTAAGCGCCTTAAAAAAATCTTTCTGAAATTCGTTCGTCGACCGGTTTCTTAATTTAGTATTTAAATCAATATAGGAACGCAACCAAGGGGTCTGTACAAATTTGAGTACTCTATGAACTTTGTCCAAAATCAATCCGGCTTCTAAACACTGTTTTAAATTTCTGTAGTGGATTACATACTTAAATTTGTGTTGTAAATTTGGAATTAATTTCACGTTTTTCAATTTACCGTTAGGCGGCGCGATAAGTTCGGGACAAAAGGGTAAATCATTGTGGAGATGATGCAGATTTAGGGGATATCGCAGGTCCACTTCCAGCACATACCCAGTGTCGGATTCATCCGAAGCGTCTAAAACATTTAACGTTTCAATTTCTTCGACCCCTAACCAACTAAAATCGCGTTGCGGTAAATATTGACGCATGGCATAGCCATACAGATTTGTTGCATCTAAATACATGATAAAAGAATTGGGTTTGGCGGGATCATAATTCTCCACGAATCTATTATTAGCTACAGCCTTTCTACCTATACACGTACTGACTCCACCGCGGATACCTTTTCTGAAAAAGTGCAGCATATCCATGTCAGTCAACAGTTCTAACTCTATGCCCTTGTATTTCAACATGGCATCCCAGCTTAGTCCAGGCGAGGTGTAATAATGGGCCGGATCTAAACTGTAATGTCTCAAACATAGAGCTCGAAAATTTTCAAACACGTCTGCCAAAATTAAGACGTCCGATTTTAGATAAACGTCAGAGTAGTCTCCCAAAGTTTTACAGTCGAAAGTCGTCCACACTTCCACAGCGCGATCGTAATCAGCTGCACTAATGCCCGTACCATGTAACGAATCGAAAAATTGATCGATAGTGGGTAGTGCGGTTTGATCTAATTTTGAAAAAGAGTCGATATGTGAGTAGGGGAACACACCTTTCTGCCTCATAAGGTCGAATTTGACGCCATCACCGAATTCCCTTTTAATCTCGATACACTGATCGGAAGATAGATTCTTAGCCAACTGCGATAGCGAACAATTCATAAATCGGTAGCTGTCTAGGAATCTCATACTCAAATAAATTTTCTTTACACGATCATTATCCCGAATTTCATCAACTAACACACGTTTGCCAAACGATACATACTTTTCTTTATTCATCGGAATAACGTCAATTTCTTCATTATTTAAAGCAAGCTGCTTAACGAAAAGGTGTGAATCGTAATTTAAATTATGAAAAAAGATCGGTACGAACGTTGGAACATTGAAATTTAGATTACAAATCGAATGTGCAGCTCCACGGTAGTTTCCAGTAAGGTGACAGTGGTCCTTAACTTTGTCCTCAAGTCGATCGAAAGCTAAGTCGCAAATATGACATGTAACGGCATCTTCGTAATTTTGAATTTCGGAGGGATTTAAAATTTTCATCGGTATCACACGCTTTAAATGGTTGTCATAAATCAAGTGCACATCCCTTTCCAGACGCCCCATGAATTCTGCTACGGCATTTCTACCGCGATAAATTTCGAATTTGGACAAATTATCATCGTATGAACATTTAACAAAGTATGCGAAAGAATGAGGCTGGTGTACACAAGCGGTGACCGTGAATCCCTTTCCAGGATGCGGTTCTACGGTATCCACGGGTTTCAAAACGGTTTCAAAATCTGCATAAACGACAAAGGGAACTGTCATTTGTTTTTGATAATTTTGAAATTTCAGAACGTTCTGGGGAACCTGCTTCCCCAGTTTGTCAGTAATTAGGTCGGTCGACGGTAATTTCGTGTAAACGTGATTACAGTCAAAAGTCTGATGTTTAACCAACTGGGCTTCGGTTCGGAAATAATGGAGACAACCGTCGCAAAAATGTTTAGCGCCATCCCTAGCAGTTATCTGCTGGGATACCAATCTCGACAAATCTTTTATCCAACAGTAATGACTATTACCCACCGAGTCAGTAGCAAGCAATAAATTTACATGACAGCGTCTTTTTCTGTCGGTGTAATACAAAGGTCCCACAGTTTCGTACTTCATACCATTCTTTGTAAGAACCGCTTCAAGACCGTAAACATTAATCGAAATTTGGGGATTATATCTTTCAAATTTGGAAATATCGGATAATCTGACCGGAAATTCGATGTCGTTGAAGACTAGGAACTCCCGGCAGTCGGGATAAGAACTGACTCGATTAGGTCGACCGGTAGGCTCACAAATAGCCGCGGTGACAGCCCAGCCGAAGCAGAACTCATCGTCATTTTGAACGTTCACAACCGCTTTCTTGTACTGTATCGGTTTCGGAAGCTCGAAGTATGACGAAGCTCGAAGGGGGTTGTATTTATTAACGTTCACGTGTAGATACAATAACTCCTTCAAAGCCCAGTCTGTAACAGACAAGTTGTAAACATTAGTCCTGGGCAGGGGGGGTGGGGGTTGCAAATCATTACCAGAGTCGCGCTCCTGAAACTCGGACGTCTTCTCATCCAGTATTGCAGTAAACTTATCATATAAACCATTAAGATCGGTGCCAAACGTTGCAACTTCATTTGCAGTGTTAAAGGATTTTATATCTTCTAATTCTTTCGCTTCCAAAATAAAATATCCAAATAATTCAAAATTTACTTTAACACTCTTAAACTTGACAATCTGCCTTTCCAGCAGCGGTATAATTTTATCTTTAATTTCATTCATAAACTCGGTAACATTTAGATGATAATTTACCGAAGTGATTTTGTAGCTGACAATACGGGACTGGAAGGCGGTTTGGTAGGTCGACACTCCTTCCCCCAACGGTACGAAACCAGCGCGACTGCAGTGTCTCCGGCTTCGAAGATGTCCGACGTAGCCGTTTCGAGACACGTTCTCATCGCAGACGTCGCAGTATCGGTTGGGAGTCGGTCTAAGTTCTAGAACACAAACGAATTAGCATCGCCGATGGAGTTCTAGAAAGGGGTGCGAACCTATGGAGTCTTTAGTTTTCGGTCGTTTGGCTGGCGAAGGCTCGACACCTGCAGGATCCATCGAAGGCTCCACAAAACTGCCTAAAACAAGCGAACCACTCTTATATACTCAACACCTCCAAAAAACCTTCAAGTATAATACCGTTTTGCGACGGTCGACCTAACTGTTGGCAGCTGTCTCTTCGATGGCGATGCAAATTGTCGAGCCTGGTGAACCTCGAACCGCACGTGTCGCACAGGAACATCTCGACTCGACTAGGATCTGAGAAGCTACTATCTGCACAAACAAGGATTACGAAAATCGTTCGCGGCCCTTAGTAGCCTTCCCAGAGCTTATCTAAAAGTCGGAGAACACTTCCAGCTGGCACGACGTGGACGTTGGGAAACCAGCCACAAAAGGAAGGATACAAGGACTGGGCAGGCGTGGGTAACAAGAAATTTAGGTTGTTGCCAGAGAGAGCTGTCTGAGCAACAGCGACTTCGCATCTATAACGCGCATGAACCTGAACTTGAGCAGTATGGTGTTTAACCGCAGTTGTTCAACTTTCTTGAAGTTGTCGGTGGACATCCATCTGTCAGTCAGGTTCTGCTTACGTTCTATGATGGTTTGGAAGCGGACAATCTTCTGTTCGAGCTCTCGAAGTTTTGCGTGTAACGCTAGCAAATCCGCTTCCAATTTGCGAACGCTGTTCTCTTTGGCAGCAATCTCGGCAACGACAGCATCGTCAAAAAGCGAATCTTGGAACACGGTTGCGGGTTCAATGGGTATACTATCAACGTCCATGGAGTCCGCAACAGAAGCTACCGAAGAAGTATGTTGCGATACATCCAAATTCTCCACCATCTCATCCTCACCCTCACTGAACAGTTCGCCACTAGCATCGTTGCAAACTAGTGCGAATGTATCGTCACATACTTCTTGTTCCACAAACATTGATTCTGAGTCACCGAACGCCGGTGGTGGTGGTATTATGCTCTGGGTCGTGGAAAGCATAAGCTGCGAAGAAGTGCCACAAGAAATACTTTCTAAGAAGCGATCTACAATTTGAGAGCGAACATCAGAATTTAATAACGAATCGTCTGAGGCGTCCATTGCACGTCTAAAATGGGTCGTATCCATAGCATTAACAATATTCGAATCGAACTCGTTAGAGTAACTACACAAATCTATAATTTCAATTGACGTGCTAGCTGAAGAAACATAATTTTCACCGGTCTCATTTGCAGCTGTAGTTGCAACATTCATGACTTCGGCTTCTGAGTTAGCACTAACGAGTTTCTTGAAATTAAATTTAGATGGTACAATTATTGCACTCGATTCGTTCTCAAACTGTTGAGGATTTTTACCCTGCAATAAGTAATTGCGCAAAATACTGGTGCGGTCCTGAACTTCTACAGCTGGAACATTTTCCCAATCTTCGGAAACATTCTCAAATTCAGGACGCAACAGTCGGGCAGGTTTAAGCAAAACATTTTGTAAGATTTTAACAACAGGTTTACTTTCTTGGGGCAATTCTTTACATACCAGACTGACATCGCTGCCGGACTGCGTACATGCACACAACTTAACTTTCTTCGGTTGCAACTTTTTCAGGCTGAGTCTCGAGAACCTAGAAACTCGAGACACACCTGGAGCACTGCATCCTATCACGACACCTTCACAAACACCACAACTTCCGGCACTAGAACTGGTAAACATCACGAACAAGAGCTGAAGACGAACTGACGCTGTCGAAGGGGGTGGTTTGTACTTAAGCACATAAACCGGTTAACCTTGGCCTTGAACCCCGCCCCTTTCGGGAAGGG
Organism: Hemicrepidius hirtus; assembly: GCA_963082805.1. Classification (NCBI taxonomy): domain Eukaryota; kingdom Metazoa; phylum Arthropoda; class Insecta; order Coleoptera; family Elateridae; genus Hemicrepidius; species Hemicrepidius hirtus. Next base: position 25,936,570 of record OY720159.1, read on the forward strand.
GGTGGCCTTGACCTTGAGGGTAGTATTTTTTGAGGCCGTTTTTCGGCATATATTCAAGGTAATTTTGTCTAGTTTTGGGCTCCACCGACGTCGCTGAGCACAGCTCAGCGAGTACAAAGATTTCTCTATCCCCATCGATGAGGAACACTTTTCAAAATTTGACCTGAACGGAGCGAAGCGAAGCGGAGCGAGTATCAAGCTTCCTCCATCCCTATCGATGTGGAGCACTTTTCAAAATTTGACCTTGAAAAAAATTTTTGTTGACATCACATGAAAAACCTCGGAAGCAGCGGAGGGGGGTATTTTCGTGTGGAACATTTTTTGGTTTTTTTATTTTTTTATTTTTTATTTTTTCCATCCCAAATAATTTTTTCAGTACTTCTATCCATCCCAAATACTTTTTGTAGACAGTCTATCCCAGATAATTTTTCTAGACAGTCTATACCAAATACTTTTTTACTTAACCAGTTTCTTTTACAAAGGAATGCACTACCTTAACACCCCTCCAGACCCGTAACCACAGCTAAAAGTCAGTCGACTACAACCATCGTCGCAGTTATGTTGTTTTTCGGTAAACGTGACGGTGCACGACTCCAAGTGTCATTAGTGTCGTGTACTCTGAGGGAATATCAATCAAACACTTTGGACAACTGTGATAGGCAAAGACACTTCACGCCTTCGTGGGAATGGCGGAGATCATCATACAGCACCTGGAGGGTCCCACATTGGGAGAGGGTTATACCCTCTTCCATTCGCAACCGTTTGGTGGTATTTTTACCAACCGCAACGGTGAAGAAACATTCTACGAGCTTCACCAGGTTGCAGGTTTAGTAGAATACTCCAACCGGTTTTGCACGTTAGGGGCCTTCAGAAGGACAGTGCTGCAGCGTTGAGCGTTGGTGTGGAGTGGAGTGGAGTGTTTTTTTAGTTTAGTTTAATGTTTAGTTTAGTTTAGTTTAGTTTAGTTTAATGTTTAGTTTAGTTTAATATTTAGTTTAAGGAATATTGTACAGTTGTTAATATATATTTATCATTGCTATTGTCCTTTTTTTATTTGTTGCATTTATTTTGTAGGAATACTGTAACTCCATAATATTTTTTCTATAAATTTAATTACAAGTGAAACAATTCCAAATTTAATTAAAACTACAGCTATATAATAAACATAATTTATTTATTATGCTTACAACTGCACATCAATACCTTCTACACCAAGCTTTTGAAGATATTTTAGAAACTGCAAGTCATCTCTAGCCCCACCACCATTACAATTTGAAAACAAGGTATTGTATGCTGTAGCACCATCAAGCACGCAATTATCAATAATTGCGTTGTAGAAGTGCATGTTATCCAATTTCGCAAACGGTAGGTAGCAGTTTTGTAATACACACTCACTTTCGTCGACCACTGCACAAGCCATGTTTAAAAATGGTTTATCATTATCGTCGTACCTTGGACATACACTAACACAATCTTTACACTTTTTAAACATATAATCACTACTTGCGATATAACCCTTTGCCAGCCATTTCCGTATAAATTTATCAGATAGAAAATATTCTTGAATCCCCTTCTCCATTTTATTCCAGAAACACAAGAAATTATATTCGCTCCAATCAGGTCTAACGATACCTGCATTAACTAATTGTGTAGGTTTTCGCACGCCTTCTGATGTTGTTATTAATTCAAATAAGGCTTCTTTGTTACACTCATTTAAACGACGAATGTTAGCTCGATTTGCAGGATTTTTTTTCAACAACTTGCTATCGTACCACTGCGGTTTTGAGTTACTCGTCGACATTTTTAACACTTTACGCCATACCGTTTACGCGCAACTTTTATATAGTATCCCCCACCATCACGTCCTGAGTCTGCGCATTGTTTACAACTCCCCACCTTACTATACGAGTCCTTGAAAATCAGCCAGTTTGCTACAAACACTCCTACAGTCAACATGTTGTTTCTGTACGTTCCAGACGAAGCTGTTTATTGGGTTCATGATAATGCTGAAAGTCGATACCATAAGACTGGGGAAATACCAACTATAAACCCTGAACTGAGCTTCCCATTCCCCGAACCGCTTCATCCGCTAAATAGCGCATTATCCGATTTTTTTGGAGCGCAATATGGCTTCTTCCACTATAGTGCATCAGTTATTTATACAATCGACCCCTTGCATATAATTTCCCAAGATCGTTATCCAGCTCTACACAATTTAGTTTTGAGGGTTGAAGTTTTCAAGAGACTTCATGATTTATCAATCGTGAGTACTAGCGAAGAAAGTGATTCGGAGGGATCTGAAGATTCCGAAAATGAAAAAATGCCTCTCGTTCGCAGGAGATTGTCATTCGAGCACAACCTGCGGTAGCGTCAACATGGTTCCGGTAAAGTTGTTAGTGGCTTTAGCTGCCGTTTACGATGGGTTTCTCTATGTACTACAACCGCCAAATTCCATTTCCGCATCTATAACCTATGATCGTAATATGAGTAACGCTACTTGGTATAAAATGAACAACTCCGTCTTGGCTGAAATCCCTGTATTTAAAATACCTGTGAGAAATTTTACTGAAAATGGTTTATTACCTTTCAAGATAAAATTCCAAGCACCTACATACGCCGTAACTTCCAATTGGCAAACTATTAAGATAAGTGATGATGTGTTTAAGAACTGTACTGGCTTTAACAATTCCTGTTGGGTATCTGTAATTATTCTAGGAACTGTACTATTAATCATAGCGTCATTATGTATTGCATATTTTGTCATATATTGGTCAATGATGTCTTATAATCTTAGATAGTGTGTTAATGATAATTTTTTCGTTTCTGTGAAATACTGTACTAATAAATGTATACCATTTCTAAATAAAATTATGAAATGTTACACTGTTTCAATTACTAGCTCTAGTCTTGCGTTCGGCCTTGGTCTAAGGGAGTGACCTTGGTTAATATTCAAGGACCTTGACCTTGAGATCTGACCTTGACCTTGAGATCTGACCTTGACCTTGAGAGTTGACCTTGACCTTGGATTCAAGGTTAGGAGTGGGGGGAGTGTCCCAGAACTGTCCAAAACAATCTACTGTTTAGAACTAAAAGTTATTGAAGATTTTCAATTTTTATACAAATCAGCCTACTTTGATATTTTTCATCAACATGAGATTTTTTATGGTTTTTATGGTTTTAATGGCCCATGCATAAAGAGTAATTAAACAAAGTACTTGAAAAACAAATAATTATTTATTAAAAAAATACTAAACCTTATTTGTTACAAACATAAGTTCAAAAGTATTGGATTTTGATGAAAAAAATCAAAGTAGGCTGATTTGTATAAAAGATGAAAATCTTCAATAACTTTTAATTCTAAACAACTTTTTCTAATATATTTTTGTTATATCTACTAAAATAAAGACAGTTTACTCTTGACTAATTTTTAGATTTCGGCCAAAAAAACACCCTGTATATTAATTGATTTGGCTCATTTTTTCAATATCTTAGTTTGAGACTAAGCAGGAGCGATCCTCAGAACATGAAGATCCAACTCTAAAAAAAATTGTCATTTACACCTTATAAGCACTCAATCTGTGGACACACTGTATATCCTGGTTATTTTTATATCTATTTGAAGGTGATGAGTTAATATAATATTTCCTGCAGGTTCACGGGAGGAGAAGGTGATTTTGACTAGAAGGTACTTGTTTGATATCATACAAGAAGGACCTCCTACTCGAAATTATATATATTGCTAAAACGTCCGCCATATTGAATCCGCCATTTTGAATTTTACAATTTTGCCAGGTTTGGCCAGGTTTTTGTAAAAATACCCCACTGTGCGCCGACTGCATTAGTGGGCTCGCTACCTGGGTTACACCATAGATACAAATTCCACAAATTTCTTTAGACATAATTTAATATATTGATTATATTTTTGTAGGTATGGGCAAGTACCACAAACCCTGAAATGGAAACGTTAAAATCACTGGTTTTCTTTGTGAGAGCACAGCCCCCATAATACTATTATTATAGGGGCGCCAGTGTCCCCACGAAATCGGCACCTATGATTTTGGTCTATTTAACGTACGTATACAACACAGTAATTTAATTACCTTCGTATGTTAGGCTTGGTCATTATTCACTAAGTTTATCGGATTTCAGAAGATGGGTTAATGTATGGTATGACTTTGTTACGCGGCACTGTTACTGGGAAAACAAATTAGTTTTGTTCAAAAACAGCTACACATATGATTTTGTGTAGCAAATTTCAGAGTTACTTGGTTTTTAAAGCACGGTGATTTCACATATCGGGGCACGTATATAACTGTTAACTAACAACATAGCGTGCATATAAAGTGCCACTTTTAAAACAATTATAAAGCGTCAATGCGCCCTCACAAGCCGATCAATAACTTCTTCACGCGATAATCATTTACACGTGATTGTACCTATATGGTATAATCCATGTTATTGGGATAATAATATATCACTTGATTGTTTTAATAAACTACAAGGACGGTTGCTGAATATTTTTTCCTCGTTTATAATACAACCGTATCACAGTGGCGGTATAAAATCTGTAGTTTATTAGTTTTGTATTTTTTTTAATTCTTTTCAAATTTACACATTTCGTTTCTTTATTTGACCTACTTCATAAAAACTTTGCAGTATCAAATTATAACAATGCAATTTCTTTAAATTTGACTATTTCTCTCTGCGCGAGTCAGCATAAACAACCAGCACTGCACGGCTTCCAAGTAGTAGTAGTAGTAGCATATTGAGTAAAATTGCCTGTGGCGTACAACACATAAATAAATAATAAGTAATACACACATTCATACAAATACATAACAAATATCAATGGAAAATCAGGTCTCAACAAATGACTGCCCAGAGTGTTACGTTAATTAAAAAGAAAAAGTATAATTAACTATTCAAAAAGTTTATTCCATTAATAACTCTGATAAAACATTAAAATACGTTTCAATTCCATATTTTAGTAAAATTTCAGAAAAGATTGCTAAAATTATAAATAACACAAATAAATATAAAGTCATTTTTAAAACAAATAAAAATATTCTATACTCTCTTTTCAATGCTAAAGACAATAAAACTAATGATTTGCTAAAATCAGGTATTTATAATTTAAATTGTTCACATTGTGATTCAGTATATACAGGGTAGCTATTAAAGATTGGACCAAAGCCGTAGCGCCCAAACTCTTTAAGATATTAATTTGAAATTTGGAACACTTTAATACGACGTCACTGCGCAATACTTTACAGTATAGAAAAATTTTATTTGACTTATACTTTCGGAGTCCGGCCGCCATCCATCTTGAATTTTCTTAAATGGTAAATGGGGTAACGCAGTACATCATTAGAAAGCTTGATTATCTTTCTTTCTAATCATGGTAAATTAATATGGGGTTACATAAGAAAATAATGCAGAAAAATTAGAAAACAATTTGCCTACGCTCAGACGTCTATTTATGGTATGCTTTAAATCTAGGTAGCTCTGCATTAACACAACGTCAAAATTAAACAAAAATCAAAATAAACAAACAATGAATAAACAAGGTACCTACTAAAATTAAACAAAGAATTCTAAAAGTTAAAAAAACAAATAGGTACCATGTGATTGTTAAAACTATGGTATCGAAAAACTGCTTAAATTTTCAAAAAATATTCAAACTGTTTTCTGTCACCATACCCAATCAGTTTCTGTCCACCAATCCATGTTTATTGCTTAACAAACTTCGGATTGTCAAATTTCTACGAAAGGTATGACAATGTACCTACTGTCATCTGCTAAACAATTACTGATTGTATTTTTGTTTAATTTTAAAGCATACAGTTTAAGAATTAAAGCATACAATAAATAGCCATCTGAGCATACGGCAAATTGTTTTCTAATTTTGTTGCATTATTTTATTATTTAACCCTATAATAATTTACCACAATTAGAAAGAGAAAAAATTAAGCTTTTTAATGATGTATTGCGTTACCCCTATTCCCATTTAAGAAATTTCAAGATGGCGACCGGGCTCCGAAAGTATGACCCAAATAAAAATTTTCAGTAGTGTAAAATATGCAAAGTAATGTTGTATTGAAGTGTTCCAAATTTCAAATAAATATCTCAAAGCGTTTGAGCGCTACGACTTTGGTCCAATCTTTAATAGCTACCCTGATAGGTCAAACAATTAGAAATTTCAGTATTAGGCAAAAAGAACATATCCGTTGTTACAAATATAAACATGCACATAAATCAAATTACGCTAAACATTTATTAGTACAAAATCACACATTGACATCTAATAATATAATTAAATTTTTACACTTTTCTGATAACAAAAATAAATTAAATATTTTGGAAGCTTTTGAAATTTATAAACACACAAAAAACAACATACCTTTAATGAATGAGCAAATGGAACTCTTAGATTCTCCTTTACTGAAGATTTTGGAATAGATATCTTTTAAAAACTGGGGCCAGCTGCTTCACGCAGTGTTAAAATAATAGAATCAAGCAGTTAATATATAATCATCATTTGCATTTGTTATTAAATGTCTTATATGCTTTTGACAATGGCACATTGATGCCGAAATACGTATAAAGCAAATAAATCTTATTATTTTCCGTTAAAATCGATATTTTATTTAATATTTATTATTTATACATATAACTTTCCTTTCATTTATTCATCAATTCCATATATTCCAACATTATCTGAACAAATAAACAAAATTTTAAAACCTTTCAATATACATACTTCTTTTATATACAATACTTTTATAAAACATTTTTATACCAACTTAGAACTTTGAAAGAAAGTCTTTATTAATTTTATCTTTTAAACGTAATTTACTCAATCCCTTGTAATGACTGTAACGCAACTTATGTAGGACAAACAAAACAATACATTAAAACTAGATTAAATCAACACAGAGAGATAGCATTTCCATCAAAAAATCCCCCAACATCAATTAACTACAGAACTGGCACAGAAAACTTAAAGTCTACATACGACAACCTAATCAGATAAACTGATTTCACCTTTTCCTTTATTATATAAAATAATAATAAAAAAAAATAATTTATATATTCCTCAATTAAATTTTAAACTATAAACATTCCCCCGCCCTCTTTTTTTCTTTGCATTCTTATTTCATTTAACTTAAAATAGTAATTCATTGTTATTTCTTTTCGATATAATTTCAATATTTTGCGGTCTCCAACGATTTCCGCCTCAACTAACATTTGCCCCCATACTTTTACCTTACCCATTACCGCAATAACCTATATAATTGGTAGCTACTCCTCATGTAGACACCATCAAATACACCGCCGTTAATACTTACTTTTATTTCATATGCCAAAATACGTATAAAGCAACATAAATATTGTTATTCCAGTTAAAATCGATATTTTATTTGATATTTATATTTCTATATTTAAAGTGATCAACTAAAGTTGAATTTACTTTCTTTTGGTTATTTAAATTACATCTACATAATGTGCTTATCTTAAAACATATTTTTTTCTCTGGTAAGTTCTAAATTAGACTGATTATTACTTATTTCTGTATATCATTCCATATATGTCAAGAAGAAATATTTTTTATTAATTCAATCAATGTTCACTAAACTACCATAATAATACTAAGTGTTTTTCCAATTTATATCTTTTCAAATTTTCTTTTTTGCAGATAATCATTTTTAAACTCTTAACTTTATATTCGTTCTGAAGAAGCATTTTTTTGCTCTTTCCATTTTAATCACCTAACCATTTAACCTAACCATTTAAGGTTACCTTACTACCACCTTATTTTATTGGCTGCTAATACAAATTTTTAATCTTATTCATTGTAGGTATAGATTTTTTCTCCCTTTCTACTGATATAAGGTTTGATGAATGTATCTTGAAAATAGTGGAGTTATAATAGAAATACTGTTTTTTTGATAGTAGACAACGAAAAATGTTTTTTTTGCAGTGTGCTAAAACACTTTGTTGCTTAAAGCTTTGTTGTTAATGTAGACAGACCAACCAAACCAACCGATTGGTAACTAAGTTTTATGCACCTAATTTAAATAGTTTTGTTTCTTGTGACCTGTGTAAGCCGTCAGGCGTTAGCACCAATAAATTGATTGATTGATTTATTGATTGATACAGAATTTACCGAAACTGCAAGATAAAATTGCAATTACAGTTTCTAGATTCTAGATAGTCGAGAATACAAAAGTGGCCAAATTAATAATTCAATATAAAATTTACAGTTAAAACAACAAGAAGGCGTATATAGCGTATGTGTAGCAGTCTACTTTGAGACAACCGGCAGAATTTTGGGCCCATCTGTATATCTATATTTTTAGCCACTCAAACTTGTTTTGTTTTTTACCTTTTCCTGGAATAATCTCATCAGCATCGTTTCTTCGTCTTTTTATTATTTTTAAAATTATCATATACCGAGTGTTAACCACCAAACCTGCCCATAGGACCTATGCAGTATGCATGTTTCAAAAAAAATATATGAGTTGCCTTGAAATATTTTAGTTTAATATCATGTTGACAGCTTATTTTTTTAATGAAATTGTGTTATTAAATTTATGTGCTGCTTAGTACTTGATGTGCGATGATTCGCTACGAGTCCGAACGACGAATAGTGAATTATCGCGCATGAAGTACGAATACGTAGCTACTGTCCAAAAGTGGCAGGATTATTTCGTAGTTACGAGTAGTATTCGGAGGACAATTTGACGAACCAAATTTTAAATTTTTATAGTTTCCAATCGGATAAATAATAATTTACTTCGTAACCATCGGTTTTATAAACAAACCAGACTAAAGTCAAATTTAATTTTTCTTTCTACCTACGTATTACGTGCATACTTTGTGATATTTTCGGTAAAATGAAGCAAAACGGATTCGACAGAGTACACTTGAAGAGATAAAGGAAGCTGTAGAAGGTAAAACGCCCAAGAATTGTGTGAAATTTAATATTTCTTTTGCCTATTTTGTGTATGGTTTGTGACATTTTCGGTAAAATGGAAGCAAAACGGTTGGCTAGAGTACACTTGAAGAGATAAACGAAGCTGTAGAAGGTAAAACGCCCAAGAATACTGTGAAATCTCACACCTCGGTTTGGAAGCAGTTTTTTTGACAGAAAAATATCCGCTGAAATTTTGTACTAGTCCTAAATATCCGAGAATATACAAACTTTGAGAGCGCTGATTGGCATGTCAAGTCGGTAAAACGCGACAGGATTGGTCAGTTTAGGGTGTGTCAAATTGTCCCTTAAATTTTCTGAAATTAACTGTACGTAAACGTGAGTTAGAAAGAACAAAACCACCGCGATTTTTACAATAACTTGTTTACATAAAAACAAAAGTTGCGCATATAAAATAAACATACCTTATTAAACAACCATAAATATTAAATGCATGCTAGAATAATTAAAAGAATTTAACAAAATCAAATGTGCTTTTGAACTCTCAATACAATCACGTATCTCCAAGATAAGTTGCAAACCAGTTTTGTGCATGTGATAACTAGCCTCTACTTCTGTTTTTGTTTCCGCATAAGTCATTACTATATATTTTTATCAAAGTTAAAATACAATTTCATTTATTGCTATGTACCATGAGTAACTTATTGATAGCTCAGTTATTATTGAGGGTATTCGAATTATTGGATATATTGCAATATAAGACGGATTCTGTACCGGCTTAAAAGTACTATGTTGAATTAGTAGCAGGATGCACGATTAACTGATGGTTATCAGAAATACATTTACAATAGTACTTTAATCTTACATAAAGTCCTTATCTTTTTAATTAATCTTCTGTGAAAGACAAGTTGTTGGTGTTGGCGGAACTTGTAATTTGCAAGATACAATCTGCCCTGGAAAGTGCAATGTTTCAAGAAGCAATTACAAGGTGCTGATAACTTTTATCCAAGGAAATTTGCTTTAAGCTTTGATGAGGGTTGTTTGCTTGTTATCGATCTGTGCATTACATAGACGATAAACAGTTTACTAAATGAAATAAACATCATCAACGTTAAAAATTCAGGTACAATAATAGTAATGAGTACTTCAGGCAACAAAAGGTTTCAATTGCGTTATTAACATTTTTATTGAGGCAGAATGAATGTTAAGCATGCCTCGTTCTCGGGTAGGAAGCAAACATGTATGTAGTTTCTATACGATGTTATACACACACATACATACAGCTAGAATTACTCTAGTGATAACGTTTCTCAGTTACGGTGTACAGTAGACCATTTGGCCCGATTGCAGCAAAGTACCAGCACCATTTCGTATACCGAGACCTCGACTGCTGTCGAATACACAAACAGAGTTCTAAATAAGTAACTCAAATATGTTATCCCTTCGCAGTTCCATGGAAAAGCCATCTGTTAAAGTGTTAATTGTCAATAGGGGCATACGGTGACATTAGATTCTCAGGACTACTGCAATGAAGATAAAAATATACCATAGGAAAATTATATGCTCACATTCCTAATAACAGATTTTGTATAGATACTAAGAACACAAACCCCTACCACCAAAATATTTAAGTAAAAGCTAAATACGTATTTCGGCAGTTAAGTTACCATCCTCAGTATGAAAACTACTAAACTTTAACTATCTAAAGTAACTACGGTGTGGAGAAAGACCTCAGAACCAAGTCAACAATGGAAGTCTAATGACATAGATTTTGTATGTTTAGACATATCAGAAATAAATTAAAATATCATTCGAGGATTTCTACTTTATAGAATTTTCTAGGTGAATGTTATGAATTTATTCAATATTGCGCTAAAACACTGTTTCTGTTTGAAGCATTGTTGCTTTCATAATTAAATAAATTTTAATGTTTCGTAGGCTCTGAACCTGCATTTTAAGTAGCCTCAAGGAGTATCAGACGGTGGGATTTAGCAAATCCCTCAGAAAAATGCGGTTTTTCTCCAGGGACACAGATTGATTAAAAAGGATAAGCACGATAAACACTACAACGATAAAGCAATGATGGTAATAAATCTTTCTGGTTTACGACTTTATATCCTTCTTGATATCTCAAGTTTAGGGATTTTCAAACAAACCTGGCCGGAAGAAAAGACGAAATTTAAAAGTAGTTTACAATTGCTTTCAAATTCAGATTTTGAATATTATACGTTTAATAAACCAGGTGAATTCAATAAGTAATATTCTTTTTCGATGAGTGATAAATTGATACTCCTACTTACTATTTTGATATAAACGTATAATATAATTATTATGTAAAAACACTTTGTAAAATCTAGTATTATTTTTTAGTTAAATTAAGTGGCGAAGATTAAAAATATTACCACTGATGTGTTGACGTATTCATACGATTTCATTCATGTTAGAAATGAATATACTGAAGTAATATATCTGAATTTTCCACAGACAAATATAATTTCGATCGATCTACATAATTAATAGAGTTCGTTTCCGGTACTTTTGGTTTTTATTCTACGAAGATAAAAATTGTATGTTAAACAAATGCACGAAAACTATTCGTTTTTAATCATAATGTGAGGAAAATTTTATTTTTATTCGTAGACAGATTGCGCAACATAAAAAAACTAGACGGTGTTCTGCCTCTACTATATTTGAGATTGAAAAGCCGTCATTTCAGCTGCAAGCGAAAGCGATATGAAGAGTAAAATTGAAATTTTAAATGTAGCTGTAGGTTTCTCTACCTCTTTGCTTTCCGAATATTTTATCTCTCTCCTACTACAGTGTAAGACACTGAGAAAAAAGATGGCTTAAAGTATACGAAGAAAATATGCTGAGATTTGGGAATTTTATTGCTGTTCTTTGAAATTTAAAAGCCACTGAGAAAAAACAAGATGACTTGTACTACATTGGAAGTTATCGGTGGCCGCTTAAATCTTGATTTATATTGAAGGTATATATTTTTTAAGCATTTTGCTACACAGAAGTGTATCCTGTAACAGTACAAAAATAGAACAGTATCTGAAACCAGTCCTGCAAAACTATTAAATTTTCACTCGGTGGTGCAATGCCACTAAGATTGGAAAAATATTGTAATATACAAAACCACCTATTCCTAACATAAATTGAATTAGAGTAGGCACTGCAAATTGAAAATATTTTCAAATTAACCCGAAACTCAATTATGACAACTTATACATGCTTGTATTCGTTTGTTTGGATTAATTAACAACATAATTATACTCTTTCATTACCTACTCATAACACATCAAGATTTTAAAATTGCCAATTGCAGGTAGGTACTATTACTGAAATTGATCTTTGTGTAACTTTAGAAAGCCGAATTGTACATAAGTACATTTAATTTGATGAGAGATTAGCCAACGTAAGCTGCGATTTAAATTCTTACCAACAGCTTACTTATTAGTTACAGACTGAAATTTAAATCAGTTTGTAATAATTATAAAGACGTAATCAGGGTCATATTTCAGGGAACTGAGCCTAATTAGGCTACTGTTCACTCTCTAGTGACCTATCTGTGACCATAGATTTCTAATGTTTCATAAAAAGGACGAAAAAGTCATCAGAACATCTCAAAAAATGCACAGATCTCGCAATTCTTGCAACCATCGAAGGGTGTTGAAAACAAACACGATGTATATTTAATACGGTAATCGAATATACAGAGTGTGTAAAAATTGTGGTGTAGGTTTCAGGTAAGGCAAGATATCGCACTAAAAAGGAAACTAATTTTGATTTTGTATGTAAGTAATCAATAATAAAATTTTTCAAGTTGAACGGCAGCTACGCATTTAGGATACGACGGAGAGATGCAAGTTCGTGTTTTATTAAACAATAGTTTTGAGCAAAACTTTAATTAATGTCGATAAACCAAATACCGTTTACAATTTGAAGCAATAAATGATTAAAAAAATAAAATTTTGGTGGTCTTGTGTTGTTTTCTGTAATGCTAGTGAGACAACATGATGGAAAACGGGATATTCAGATGTGAAAACACAAGTTTAACAAACACATTTCTTCAGCCTGAAAACTTGTTCTTTTGGGAAAACAAAATATTACTGCGGTAGCTTGACTTTATTTTAGTTACATTTTTAATATAAAGGCTGTACTTTGAAGCAATAGGTTAATTTTAGACAGCATTTATTCTAACTTTATTAGGACACTATTTATTATTTTATTATTTTTTCTTCTTCTCCCATTCTTGCCATTTATGTTTATATTATATATTCTAACTTGGTAATAAGCACATCATTGACTGTTGCTGGATATTTATATTTATAGTTGATATAATTTGTTGATTTAATAATGTTTTATGGGAATAAAACAGCCATTTATCATAAAATTTTAGACGATGAAAAAAAGTAAATATATTTCGATCATAAAATTTGATCTTCTTCAGTACTACATAAGGTAATGAAATGATGATTTAATAAAATTTGAACATTCTGATGAAGGTTATATTAGATGAAAAAGAAATTAAAAACTAAATTCAATTTGTGGTGGAATTGGACACACCACAGTTTCATATCATTAAAATGAAATAACATTTATAATCTTCGTATTCCATAATAACTTCGTTATTTTCAAATTCTATATTATTTACCCTTTTAATAAGATTTAATTAAAAACTACTATTTTTAATCCTAATATAGCTGGAGACTTATCAGGTAGTACTACAAAAAATTCCAACAACTTACAACAATTTTTATATTTACAATCTAGAGTAATTTTTCCAACACTTGGTATTAATTCATCATTGAATGATTTCAACTTTATGTTACTCTGTTCAATTTTGTTTGCATGTAAAGGTAGTTGTTTATCAAATTTATGTGGAAGAACATTGCCCCTTGTCAATTTTAAAGTTTTATATGACAAGTGTTATTTGCTAATAATTTGACTATCAATTCATTTTTGTTATTGATTCCCATATTGTTAATGGTATTCAATACAAAATTTTCAAAATTACAGTCAGTATTAAATTCATCTGAGATAACGCTACCTATAAATATATAATCATTATCACTTTGCGTATCAAAATTATCTGTGTAATTCAAAGTATGAATTTGCTTTTGAAAGCATAGTCTTTGTACATGACCTCTATTTCCACAATTTTTTCAACATACTTTAAATGCAGGACATTTATACCTGGAATGATGACCTCCACACCTGCGACATTCAAACACTCGATCACTTCGGACACTTGGTTGTGCCCCGTATCGCAACGGGCTATTCTGCACTTTCGCTGTATTCTTGTGTTGTCTCCCTTTCCTGCTATCCTCTGAAAACTTTTTTTCTTTGAAATGTACTGCATGCACTAGATTCTGTGATCGATGACGTGGGTAACTCTTCGATGAACGACACAAACTGAGAGGTTCTTCCAATGATTGTCCATCTTTTTCTAGCAGTCTTTGCCTTATTTCATCACTTGTTACTCCACATATCATAACACTTTTCATTAAACTGTCCTTTAAATCGCTAAATTGACAACATCTAGCTTTATTCTTCAAATCAGTGACGTATGAATCGGCGCTTTCACCTTGCAACTGTTTACGCGTAAAAAACTTATGTCTTTCAAATTCTAAACTCTTTTTTGGCAAAAAATGTTTCTCAAATATTTCTAACAACACCTGTATTTTATCTTTGTCTTCGTCCAAAAAAACAAATGTGTTGTAGATTTGATATGCTTCTTCGCCTATGTAATGAAGCAGCTGAGCACACTGGACGTCCTCATTCTTTTTTGTGATTTTACAAGCTTTTAAATAATTCATAAACCTATTTTTCTATTATTTTAAGTTTTCACCAACATTGCCATAGCTTAACGGAGCTACACCACGTTGTTCAGCCATATCAAAACAGAATTTTAGTAGCTAAACCTACCTCGAGTACCTTGACAAAAGAATATTTGAGAAGCACTATCCCTACAAGGAAACACTTTTGACTATACATTTATTAACAAAAAATGTTTGTTTTCAGACATCCTGAGACGTCTCCATTGTGTAAAATCTGGAAGTATTTCTCTTCGAGTAATAAATTTTGTATCAAATTTTTAGTTTAACTTGTCTATTTGAAATGTTTGATATAAGCACACATCGAACATTTCTTTGGATTTTTGTTCTTCCAATTTTCATAATTCATCAATAATATGATTGAATTTAAAATGTTAAACTTAAAACACTTTCGTTCCATTTACACCATTTTTCATTAACCTCGCTATCATATAATCATGCCTTAGATATAAACAGTTGATTACAACTGTTTACATATGATTAAATTTTCCTCACATTCCACATTTATTTCTGAAAAAACTCTGAAATGACCGAAACGTTATGTAGTATATCCGCACACAAAAATTTTATTTTGTTTTATTTTTTTTTTCTATCCTTGTTAATTGGCTGCTCAATCATTTTCATTTACCTTCCTTGGAATGCTAGACATTAATCAAATAAAATCAAATTATATTATATTTATAGCACAATTTGCATTTACATAGGTCACACAATTATTAGAAGTAACTTTATGCAAGTCGACAAACATATTGTATTATAATAACAAAACAGGCATTAAGCATACTATAGGTACAAGTCAACATACCGGTGTCCCTGGCAAGACGGAACATAGGGATCTTACAATGGTAATTTTTTAAAATGATCCACGAATGTTTTGAATGTCTATTTGGTGGAATCGTCGACGTCGTTATATCAGAACTGTTTAACGCGCTTTCTAATACAGCGCGTGCGTGATACTAAATTAATATGGGGTTACATAAGAAAATAATGCAGAAAAATTAGAAAACAATTTGCCTACGCTCAGACGTCTATTTATGGTATGCTTTAAATCTAGGTAGCTCTGCATTAACACAACGTCAAAATTAAACAAAAATCAAAATAAACAAACAATGAATAAACAAGGTACCTACTAAAATTAAACAAAGAATTCTAAAAGTTAAAAAAACAAATAGGTACCATGTGATTGTTAAAACTATGGTATCGAAAAACTGCTTAAATTTTCAAAAAATATTCAAACTGTTTTCTGTCACCATACCCAATCAGTTTCTGTCCACCAATCCATGTTTATTGCTTAACAAACTTCGGATTGTCAAATTTCTACGAAAGGTATGACAATGTACCTACTGTCATCTGCTAAACAATTACTGATTGTATTTTTGTTTAATTTTAAAGCATACAGTTTAAGAATTAAAGCATACAATAAATAGCCATCTGAGCATACGGCAAATTGTTTTCTAATTTTGTTGCATTATTTT
This sequence comes from Hemicrepidius hirtus, assembly GCA_963082805.1. Taxonomy (NCBI): domain Eukaryota; kingdom Metazoa; phylum Arthropoda; class Insecta; order Coleoptera; family Elateridae; genus Hemicrepidius; species Hemicrepidius hirtus. The sequence continues at coordinate 25,952,823 of OY720159.1, forward strand.
ATTATTTAACCCTATAATAATTTACCACAATTAGAAAGAGAAAAAATTAAGCTTTTTAATGATGTATTGCGTTACCCCTATTCCCATTTAAGAAATTTCAAGATGGCGACCGGGCTCCGAAAGTATGACCCAAATAAAAATTTTCAGTAGTGTAAAATATGCAAAGTAATGTTGTATTGAAGTGTTCCAAATTTCAAATAAATATCTCAAAGCGTTTGAGCGCTACGACTTTGGTCCAATCTTTAATAGCTACCCTGATAGGTCAAACAATTAGAAATTTCAGTATTAGGCAAAAAGAACATATCCGTTGTTACAAATATAAACATGCACATAAATCAAATTACGCTAAACATTTATTAGTACAAAATCACACATTGACATCTAATAATATAATTAAATTTTTACACTTTTCTGATAACAAAAATAAATTAAATATTTTGGAAGCTTTTGAAATTTATAAACACACAAAAAACAACATACCTTTAATGAATGAGCAAATGGAACTCTTAGATTCTCCTTTACTGAAGATTTTGGAATAGATATCTTTTAAAAACTGGGGCCAGCTGCTTCACGCATTGTTAAAATAATAGAATCAAGCAGTTAATATATAATCATCATTTGCATTTGTTATTAAATGTCTTATATGCTTTTGACAATGGCACATTGATGCCGAAATACGTATAAAGCAAATAAATCTTATTATTTTCCGTTAAAATCGATATTTTATTTAATATTTATTATTTATACATATAACTTTCCTTTCATTTATTCATCAATTCCATATATTCCAACATTATCTGAACAAATAAACAAAATTTTAAAACCTTTCAATATACATACTTCTTTTATATACAATACTTTTATAAAACATTTTTATACCAACTTAGAACTTTGAAAGAAAGTCTTTATTAATTTTATCTTTTAAACGTAATTTACTCAATCCCTTGTAATGACTGTAACGCAACTTATGTAGGACAAACAAAACAATACATTAAAACTAGATTAAATCAACACAGAGAGATAGCATTTCCATCAAAAAATCCCCCAACATCAATTAACTACAGAACTGGCACAGAAAACTTAAAGTCTACATACGACAACCTAATCAGATAAACTGATTTCACCTTTTCCTTTATTATATAAAATAATAATAAAAAAAAATAATTTATATATTCCTCAATTAAATTTTAAACTATAAACATTCCCCCGCCCTCTTTTTTTCTTTGCATTCTTATTTCATTTAACTTAAAATAGTAATTCATTGTTATTTCTTTTCGATATAATTTCAATATTTTGCGGTCTCCAACGATTTCCGCCTCAACTAACATTTGCCCCCATACTTTTACCTTACCCATTACCGCAATAACCTATATAATTGGTAGCTACTCCTCATGTAGACACCATCAAATACACCGCCGTTAATACTTACTTTTATTTCATATGCCAAAATACGTATAAAGCAACATAAATATTGTTATTCCAGTTAAAATCGATATTTTATTTGATATTTATATTTCTATATTTAAAGTGATCAACTAAAGTTGAATTTACTTTCTTTTGGTTATTTAAATTACATCTACATAATGTGCTTATCTTAAAACATATTTTTTTCTCTGGTAAGTTCTAAATTAGACTGATTATTACTTATTTCTGTATATCATTCCATATATGTCAAGAAGAAATATTTTTTATTAATTCAATCAATGTTCACTAAACTACCATAATAATACTAAGTGTTTTTCCAATTTATATCTTTTCAAATTTTCTTTTTTGCAGATAATCATTTTTAAACTCTTAACTTTATATTCGTTCTGAAGAAGCATTTTTTTGCTCTTTCCATTTTAATCACCTAACCATTTAACCTAACCATTTAAGGTTACCTTACTACCACCTTATTTTATTGGCTGCTAATACAAATTTTTAATCTTATTCATTGTAGGTATAGATTTTTTCTCCCTTTCTACTGATATAAGGTTTGATGAATGTATCTTGAAAATAGTGGAGTTATAATAGAAATACTGTTTTTTTGATAGTAGACAACGAAAAATGTTTTTTGCAGTGTGCTAAAACACTTTGTTGCTTAAAGCTTTGTTGTTAATGTAGACAGACCAACCAAACCAACCGATTGGTAACTAAGTTTTATGCACCTAATTTAAATAGTTTTGTTTCTTGTGACCTGTGTAAGCCGTCAGGCGTTAGCACCAATAAATTGATTGATTGATTTATTGATTGATACAGAATTTACCGAAACTGCAAGATAAAATTGCAATTACAGTTTCTAGATTCTAGATAGTCGAGAATACAAAAGTGGCCAAATTAATAATTCAATATAAAATTTACAGTTAAAACAACAAGAAGGCGTATATAGCGTATGTGTAGCAGTCTACTTTGAGACAACCGGCAGAATTTTGGGCCCATCTGTATATCTATATTTTTAGCCACTCAAACTTGTTTTGTTTTTTACCTTTTCCTGGAATAATCTCATCAGCATCGTTTCTTCGTCTTTTTATTATTTTTAAAATTATCATATACCGAGTGTTAACCACCAAACCTGCCCATAGGACCTATGCAGTGTATGCATGTTTCAAAAAAAATATATGAGTTGCCTTGAAATATTTTAGTTTAATATCATGTTGACAGCTTATTTTTTTAATGAAATTGTGTTATTAAATTTATGTGCTGCTTAGTACTTGATGTGCGATGATTCGCTACGAGTCCGAACGACGAATAGTGAATTATCGCGCATGAAGTACGAATACGTAGCTACTGTCCAAAAGTGGCAGGATTATTTCGTAGTTACGAGTAGTATTCGGAGGACAATTTGACGAACCAAATTTTAAATTTTTATAGTTTCCAATCGGATAAATAATAATTTACTTCGTAACCATCGGTTTTATAAACAAACCAGACTAAAGTCAAATTTAATTTTTCTTTCTACCTACGTATTACGTGCATACTTTGTGATATTTTCGGTAAAATGAAGCAAAACGGATTCGACAGAGTACACTTGAAGAGATAAAGGAAGCTGTAGAAGGTAAAACGCCCAAGAATTGTGTGAAATTTAATATTTCTTTTGCCTATTTTGTGTATGGTTTGTGACATTTTCGGTAAAATGGAAGCAAAACGGTTGGCTAGAGTACACTTGAAGAGATAAACGAAGCTGTAGAAGGTAAAACGCCCAAGAATACTGTGAAATCTCACACCTCGGTTTGGAAGCAGTTTTTTTGACAGAAAAATATCCGCTGAAATTTTGTACTAGTCCTAAATATCCGAGAATATACAAACTTTGAGAGCGCTGATTGGCATGTCAAGTCGGTAAAACGCGACAGGATTGGTCAGTTTAGGGTGTGTCAAATTGTCCCTTAAATTTTCTGAAATTAACTGTACGTAAACGTGAGTTAGAAAGAACAAAACCACCGCGATTTTTACAATAACTTGTTTACATAAAAACAAAAGTTGCGCATATAAAATAAACATACCTTATTAAACAACCATAAATATTAAATGCATGCTAGAATAATTAAAAGAATTTAACAAAATCAAATGTGCTTTTGAACTCTCAATACAATCACGTATCTCCAAGATAAGTTGCAAACCAGTTTTGTGCATGTGATAACTAGCCTCTACTTCTGTTTTTGTTTCCGCATAAGTCATTACTATATATTTTTATCAAAGTTAAAATACAATTTCATTTATTGCTATGTACCATGCGTAACTTATTGATAGCTCAGTTATTATTGAGGGTATTCGAATTATTGGATATATTGCAATATAAGACGGATTCTGTACCGGCTTAAAAGTACTATGTTGAATTAGTAGCAGGATGCACGATTAACTGATGGTTATCAGAAATACATTTACAATAGTACTTTAATCTTACATAAAGTCCTTATCTTTTTAATTAATCTTCTGTGAAAGACAAGTTGTTGGTGTTGGCGGAACTTGTAATTTGCAAGATACAATCTGCCCTGGAAAGTGCAATGTTTCAAGAAGCAATTACAAGGTGCTGATAACTTTTATCCAAGGAAATTTGCTTTAAGCTTTGATGAGGGTTGTTTGCTTGTTATCGATCTGTGCATTACATAGACGATAAACAGTTTACTAAATGAAATAAACATCATCAACGTTAAAAATTCAGGTACAATAATAGTAATGAGTACTTCAGGCAACAAAAGGTTTCAATTGCGTTATTAACATTTTTATTGAGGCAGAATGAATGTTAAGCATGCCTCGTTCTCGGGTAGGAAGCAAACATGTATGTAGTTTCTATACGATGTTATACACACACATACATACAGCTAGAATTACTCTAGTGATAACGTTTCTCAGTTACGGTGTACAGTAGACCATTTGGCCCGATTGCAGCAAAGTACCAGCACCATTTCGTATACCGAGACCTCGACTGCTGTCGAATACACAAACAGAGTTCTAAATAAGTAACTCAAATATGTTATCCCTTCGCAGTTCCATGGAAAAGCCATCTGTTAAAGTGTTAATTGTCAATAGGGGCATACGGTGACATTAGATTCTCAGGACTACTGCAATGAAGATAAAAATATACCATAGGAAAATTATATGCTCACATTCCTAATAACAGATTTTGTATAGATACTAAGAACACAAACCCCTACCACCAAAATATTTAAGTAAAAGCTAAATACGTATTTCGGCAGTTAAGTTACCATCCTCAGTATGAAAACTACTAAACTTTAACTATCTAAAGTAACTACGGTGTGGAGAAAGACCTCAGAACCAAGTCAACAATGGAAGTCTAATGACATAGATTTTGTATGTTTAGACATATCAGAAATAAATTAAAATATCATTCGAGGATTTCTACTTTATAGAATTTTCTAGGTGAATGTTATGAATTTATTCAATATTGCGCTAAAACACTGTTTCTGTTTGAAGCATTGTTGCTTTCATAATTAAATAAATTTTAATGTTTCGTAGGCTCTGAACCTGCATTTTAAGTAGCCTCAAGGAGTATCAGACGGTGGGATTTAGCAAATCCCTCAGAAAAATGCGGTTTTTCTCCAGGGACACAGATTGATTAAAAAGGATAAGCACGATAAACACTACAACGATAAAGCAATGATGGTAATAAATCTTTCTGGTTTACGACTTTATATCCTTCTTGATATCTCAAGTTTAGGGATTTTCAAACAAACCTGGCCGGAAGAAAAGACGAAATTTAAAAGTAGTTTACAATTGCTTTCAAATTCAGATTTTGAATATTATACGTTTAATAAACCAGGTGAATTCAATAAGTAATATTCTTTTTCGATGAGTGATAAATTGATACTCCTACTTACTATTTTGATATAAACGTATAATATAATTATTATGTAAAAACACTTTGTAAAATCTAGTATTATTTTTTAGTTAAATTAAGTGGCGAAGATTAAAAATATTACCACTGATGTGTTGACGTATTCATACGATTTCATTCATGTTAGAAATGAATATACTGAAGTAATATATCTGAATTTTCCACAGACAAATATAATTTCGATCGATCTACATAATTAATAGAGTTCGTTTCCGGTACTTTTGGTTTTTATTCTACGAAGATAAAAATTGTATGTTAAACAAATGCACGAAAACTATTCGTTTTTAATCATAATGTGAGGAAAATTTTATTTTTATTCGTAGACAGATTGCGCAACATAAAAAAACTAGACGGTGTTCTGCCTCTACTATATTTGAGATTGAAAAGCCGTCATTTCAGCTGCAAGCGAAAGCGATATGAAGAGTAAAATTGAAATTTTAAATGTAGCTGTAGGTTTCTCTACCTCTTTGCTTTCCGAATATTTTATCTCTCTCCTACTACAGTGTAAGACACTGAGAAAAAAGATGGCTTAAAGTATACGAAGAAAATATGCTGAGATTTGGGAATTTTATTGCTGTTCTTTGAAATTTAAAAGCCACTGAGAAAAAACAAGATGACTTGTACTACATTGGAAGTTATCGGTGGCCGCTTAAATCTTGATTTATATTGAAGGTATATATTTTTTAAGCATTTTGCTACACAGAAGTGTATCCTGTAACAGTACAAAAATAGAACAGTATCTGAAACCAGTCCTGCAAAACTATTAAATTTTCACTCGGTGGTGCAATGCCACTAAGATTGGAAAAATATTGTAATATACAAAACCACCTATTCCTAACATAAATTGAATTAGAGTAGGCACTGCAAATTGAAAATATTTTCAAATTAACCCGAAACTCAATTATGACAACTTATACATGCTTGTATTCGTTTGTTTGGATTAATTAACAACATAATTATACTCTTTCATTACCTACTCATAACACATCAAGATTTTAAAATTGCCAATTGCAGGTAGGTACTATTACTGAAATTGATCTTTGTGTAACTTTAGAAAGCCGAATTGTACATAAGTACATTTAATTTGATGAGAGATTAGCCAACGTAAGCTGCGATTTAAATTCTTACCAGCAGCTTACTTATTAGTTACAGACTGAAATTTAAATCAGTTTGTAATAATTATAAAGACGTAATCAGGGTCATATTTCAGGGAACTGAGCCTAATTAGGCTACTGTTCACTCTCTAGTGACCTATCTGTGACCATAGATTTCTAATGTTTCATAAAAAGGACGAAAAAGTCATCAGAACATCTCAAAAAATGCACAGATCTCGCAATTCTTGCAACCATCGAAGGGTGTTGAAAACAAACACGATGTATATTTAATACGGTAATCGAATATACAGAGTGTGTAAAAATTGTGGTGTAGGTTTCAGGTAAGGCAAGATATCGCACTAAAAAGGAAACTAATTTTGATTTTGTATGTAAGTAATCAATAATAAAATTTTTCAAGTTGAACGGCAGCTACGCATTTAGGATACGACGGAGAGATGCAAGTTCGTGTTTTATTAAACAATAGTTTTGAGCAAAACTTTAATTAATGTCGATAAACCAAATACCGTTTACAATTTGAAGCAATAAATGATTAAAAAAATAAAATTTTGGTGGTCTTGTGTTGTTTTCTGTAATGCTAGTGAGACAACATGATGGAAAACGGGATATTCAGATGTGAAAACACAAGTTTAACAAACACATTTCTTCAGCCTGAAAACTTGTTCTTTTGGGAAAACAAAATATTACTGCGGTAGCTTGACTTTATTTTAGTTACATTTTTAATATAAAGGCTGTACTTTGAAGCAATAGGTTAATTTTAGACAGCATTTATTCTAACTTTATTAGGACACTATTTATTATTTTATTATTTTTTCTTCTTCTCCCATTCTTGCCATTTATGTTTATATTATATATTCTAACTTGGTAATAAGCACATCATTGACTGTTGCTGGATATTTATATTTATAGTTGATATAATTTGTTGATTTAATAATGTTTTATGGGAATAAAACAGCCATTTATCATAAAATTTTAGACGATGAAAAAAAGTAAATATATTTCGATCATAAAATTTGATCTTCTTCAGTACTACATAAGGTAATGAAATGATGATTTAATAAAATTTGAACATTCTGATGAAGGTTATATTAGATGAAAAAGAAATTAAAAACTAAATTCAATTTGTGGTGGAATTGGACACACCACAGTTTCATATCATTAAAATGAAATAACATTTATAATCTTCGTATTCCATAATAACTTCGTTATTTTCAAATTCTATATTATTTACCCTTTTAATAAGATTTAATTAAAAACTACTATTTTTAATCCTAATATAGCTGGAGACTTATCAGGTAGTACTACAAAAAATTCCAACAACTTACAACAATTTTTATATTTACAATCTAGAGTAATTTTTCCAACACTTGGTATTAATTCATCATTGAATGATTTCAACTTTATGTTACTCTGTTCAATTTTGTTTGCATGTAAAGGTAGTTGTTTATCAAATTTATGTGGAAGAACATTGCCCCTTGTCAATTTTAAAGTTTTATATGACAAGTGTTATTTGCTAATAATTTGACTATCAATTCATTTTTGTTATTGATTCCCATATTGTTAATGGTATTCAATACAAAATTTTCAAAATTACAGTCAGTATTAAATTCATCTGAGATAACGCTACCTATAAATATATAATCATTATCACTTTGCGTATCAAAATTATCTGTGTAATTCAAAGTATGAATTTGCTTTTGAAAGCATAGTCTTTGTACATGACCTCTATTTCCACAATTTTTTCAACATACTTTAAATGCAGGACATTTATACCTGGAATGATGACCTCCACACCTGCGACATTCAAACACTCGATCACTTCGGACACTTGGTTGTGCCCCGTATCGCAACGGGCTATTCTGCACTTTCGCTGTATTCTTGTGTTGTCTCCCTTTCCTGCTATCCTCTGAAAACTTTTTTTCTTTGAAATGTACTGCATGCACTAGATTCTGTGATCGATGACGTGGGTAACTCTTCGATGAACGACACAAACTGAGAGGTTCTTCCAATGATTGTCCATCTTTTTCTAGCAGTCTTTGCCTTATTTCATCACTTGTTACTCCACATATCATAACACTTTTCATTAAACTGTCCTTTAAATCGCTAAATTGACAACATCTAGCTTTATTCTTCAAATCAGTGACGTATGAATCGGCGCTTTCACCTTGCAACTGTTTACGCGTAAAAAACTTATGTCTTTCAAATTCTAAACTCTTTTTTGGCAAAAAATGTTTCTCAAATATTTCTAACAACACCTGTATTTTATCTTTGTCTTCGTCCAAAAAAACAAATGTGTTGTAGATTTGATATGCTTCTTCGCCTATGTAATGAAGCAGCTGAGCACACTGGACGTCCTCATTCTTTTTTGTGATTTTACAAGCTTTTAAATAATTCATAAACCTATTTTTCTATTATTTTAAGTTTTCACCAACATTGCCATAGCTTAACGGAGCTACACCACGTTGTTCAGCCATATCAAAACAGAATTTTAGTAGCTAAACCTACCTCGAGTACCTTGACAAAAGAATATTTGAGAAGCACTATCCCTACAAGGAAACACTTTTGACTATACATTTATTAACAAAAAATGTTTGTTTTCAGACATCCTGAGACGTCTCCATTGTGTAAAATCTGGAAGTATTTCTCTTCGAGTAATAAATTTTGTATCAAATTTTTAGTTTAACTTGTCTATTTGAAATGTTTGATATAAGCACACATCGAACATTTCTTTGGATTTTTGTTCTTCCAATTTTCATAATTCATCAATAATATGATTGAATTTAAAATGTTAAACTTAAAACACTTTCGTTCCATTTACACCATTTTTCATTAACCTCGCTATCATATAATCATGCCTTAGATATAAACAGTTGATTACAACTGTTTACATATGATTAAATTTTCCTCACATTCCACATTTATTTCTGAAAAAACTCTGAAATGACCGAAACGTTATGTAGTATATCCGCACACAAAAATTTTATTTTGTTTTATTTTTTTTTTTCTATCCTTGTTAATTGGCTGCTCAATCATTTTCATTTACCTTCCTTGGAATGCTAGACATTAATCAAATAAAATCAAATTATATTATATTTATAGCACAATTTGCATTTACATAGGTCACACAATTATTAGAAGTAACTTTATGCAAGTCGACAAACATATTGTATTATAATAACAAAACAGGCATTAAGCATACTATAGGTACAAGTCAACATACCGGTGTCCCTGGGAAGACGGAACATAGGGATCTTACAATGGTAATTTTTTAAAATGATCCACGAATGTTTTGAATGTCTATTTGGTGGAATCGTCGACGTCGTTATATCAGAACTGTTTAACGCGCTTTCTAATACAGCGCGTGCGTGATACTAACAAAAGATTCAATATGAATTGACAGTTCGGGGTCTTGAAAGTCAGTTAGTAATAACATTATTAATTAATTACATTAATGTAATAATAAATCTTCGTTTATAGTAATTTTATTTATTTAATGAGGAAAATTTAAAACGCATTTTACAGTATAAATTATAAAATACTGCTTTACCAATGAATCTGTACTAATACTTAAATAAATGTTTATTATAAAAGTAAGAAAAGTTAATTATAAACCTACCTACTAGAACTACTTCAATTCATAAACAACAGTGAAAGTAATTTAAAAATTATCATATTATATATAAATAATAAATATTAAATATCATTGAAGCTCGATTTTAACTCAGACTTAAATTACAGAATTAAACTGAGGAATTAAATTAAGGAATTAACATTTATCCCAACCATTTATACTGAAAATTAAGGAATGTTAATTTCCTCATTTTTTGAATGAATTTTGATATCTGACATTTTTAAGGCGTCTATTTTTCTTTGAATATTAAGGATTGTGTTTTAGATATTTTTATTATTAGGTATAAGTGATGGATTATGAAGTTATTATACAGAGTGTCTCTAAAATATGGTGCCATAGCTTAACCACAGATTCCGGGGATCAAAATTAGACGATTTAACGCAACTTACCTCTATCCGAAATTGCTTCGTTAAAGCGCTATTCAACGCCAAAGATCTTCAAAAAAATTCTATTTTTTTAAATAACAAGAGATTGTTTTTAGCGAATAGGATGAAATTTGGGATGTGATTCTTTACTTGAAAAAGGTGTTTCTTGACATCATTTTTTTGTTCACGAGTGTCGCGTAAGTGGTCAAAGGCAAAGAAGCTCATATTTTTTTAACAGTTCGACCAATATTTTTCAAAATTTTTTTACAGAGAGACATTCTTATTTCAAATATTTTTCGTTTCTTGTTCGATTTCGGTATCTCTCATAGTTTACGCTAAAAAAAATTATTTTGATTGGATGCGGTGCATTTCTTAAAACGATGTAGTAATCTATTTGTCCCGTATGCTGAGAAATAAATGACGAAGAGACCATTTTTTGCGTAGAATCAACTTTTGCATCCGGGAAAATGGTGGTCACATTGAGCATTTGCTGTAAATCTATTAATTTACCGGTGGTACAAAATAAGCTGAATCATTGATTCAGAAATGGTTCAGATTATTTTGCACCACCCTTTACATACTTGCTAGAAATAAACTTTATATCAAATTGTCTCTTCGTGATTTATTTCTCAACATACGGGACAACTAGATTACTACTACATCTGTTTTAAGAAATGCACTGCAGCCAATCAAAATAATTTCTTCACCCTAAACTATGGCAGATACAGAAATCAAACAAGATACAAAAAATATTTGAAATAAGCATGTCTCTCTGTAAAAAAAAATTGAAAACTATTGGCCGAACTGTTAAAAAGATATGAGCTTCTTTGACTGTGGATGATCAACCTTTGACCACTTACGTGATCCTCCTGAACAAAAAAATGATGTCAAAAAACACCTTTTTCCATTAAGGAATCACACCTAATCGCTAAAAACAATCTTTTGTTATTTAAAAATATAGAAATTTTTTGAAGATCTTTGGCGTTCAATAGCGCTTTAACGAAGCAATTTCGGATAGAGGTAAGTTGCGTTAAATCGTCCTATTATGATCCCCGGAATCTGTGGTTAAGCTATGGCACCATATTTTAGAGACACCCTGTATCAACGTCACTATCAGCGTATTCCGACAGGACTGAAAAGATTTTTTCCAACGCTTTCAACCTTGTTGGTTTATTTTTAATTCCATCTAAAATGGAAGCTATATAAGAAGCAACATTGTTCTGAAACAGGAGGCCTGAAAACTGTTGACTCTTGCACTTTCATATCCATTAGTTTGGAAAACTTGCAGAGAGCTTGATTTAAATCTAGTTGCTTAGGTTCAGGAGTACGGACGAAGGTAGCATCGCTGCGAATCTTTCCGGTATTTCGGCTAGTACCTACTAGTTTCCATGGCATTCTTCACTTCATTAGCAGATAATGATGGTGTTTCCGAATTCTCTTCTAGGTAATTCAGTGGTCATCTGCTTCATCTAATTCGTATTCTCCTGGTTCTGAATTTATAGAAGTTGCCATCGATGATGTTGAACTTGTCTGTCTACTATAATGAGTTCCAGCAGCACTGGAACATCTACCTGAAGCACTCGTCGTCCCCGAAGTTTCAGGTGCACATACTGTGTCACGTATGGCTGGTGGTGGCTTGTAATTTGATTTTGTTCTAAAATATATAAGAAAGCAATTAAAATACAATTAGTGAATGTAATAATTATATCGATAACTATTCACTTACTTTCGTGGCTTTATGTGATTATCTAGAAAACCCATTAGTTAAATAAGTGCCATTTAGGAACTTCGTAACTTTTCTTTTATAAAATGTACCTCGTCTCAATACAATAAATCGTAGTCCAGCTACAAATAATACATAGATTAGTAAACATAAATATAATAAAATATCGATTTTCATCATTTCTGAGACGATTTTCGAGGCATTCTCTCTGGCTATGCTGTCTTACAAGGGATCCTTTTTGTCATATAAATAACGATATGTCTGAACGACAGGCATGAGCAGCTCGTCCTTAACATCATCATCATCTTTTTTTTTTTTTGATAGACTGGGCCACTGTTCTTCTTAACATTCGTCACTCACTTTATCGATGTGTAATAAAGCAAACAAACCGGGTTTTCTAATAGGGTTATGTTGAGATATGTTAGATCCGACACACATGCGCAGTATATGAGAAATCAAGAGAATTAAACTAAGAAGTGGAAAATAGTCAACTTCTTAAGTTTCTTAGGTTCTTAATTCCTGAATTCGAGTATAAAAGGGTATTTGTAAACCGAATATTTCAACTTCCTTAATTTAATTCCTTAGTTTAATTCCTTAATTTGAGTTTGAGTATAAATCGGGCTTAAGTATTGCATTCTTCTAGGGGAAGTCCGGGTAATGGGGGCCCCCGGGGTAATGGGAGCCACCCATAATTTGACTGGTAGGTATGTAGTTTAATATGAAATTCGCACGTTACCGCCTTCTATGAATGACTACCCCGACCTCCAGGCGAAATTTCAGCGACACGGGACGTTACTTGTAAGCGGTGGCGTAGCAAACTACAAAACACGCCATTTCGAGTATCAGCTGTGGATTTGATAAACCTAAAATTCGTCTGATACGAAATTTGTACGAGAAAGTTGAAGGTCCTACGCCATGGGTTGCACCAATAGTGGTGGTTACTAAAAATAAAGGACACGAAGTAAGGTTGTCTTTAGATATGAGAGTAGCAAATAAAGCAATCATAAGAGAAAGGTATCAACTACCAGCTTTTGAAGAAGTCATACAAGAAATGGTAAAAGCAAAAGTTTTTAGCAAAATAGACATAAGAAAAGCATATCATCAAATTCAGTTAGACACACAATCTAGAATAACTACAACATTTAGCAGATACCAAGGATTGTATAGATACAAAGATTATATTTTGGAATCTCTTGTACACCTGAAATGTTCCAACGTAACATTAGTCAACTGTTTGCTGGATATGAAAGGATAGTAGCGTTCATGAAGGATATGGTAGTTTATGGGGAAACCTTTGAACAGCACCGTACCAGATTACGAGAAATATTAGGAATAGTAGAAGTGAAAATTAAATGAAGGAAAATGCAAGTTTGAACAAGAACAAATTACTTTTCCAGGACACGAGATTAGCTCAGAAGGGATTCGATCAGGCAAGAAAAATTTAGAAATAATACAAGAGTTTAGACAACCACAGAAAGTAGAGGAAGTGCTTATTTTTTAGGATTAGTCAGCAACTGCAGCAATTGCATTCCAAACTTATCAACAATAAATGAACCCCTAAGGGAATTAATCAAGAAGGAAAATACATTCCATTGGGGTAGGAAACAAGAAAAGGCGTTTGAAAACATAAAAAGCACACTAGGATTTTGTAATGTATTAAGTATTTTTCAAAACGGGGTCAACACACAAATAATTACAGTTGCAAGCCTAGTAGATTAGGAGCGGTACTTACACAAATGCAAGGTGGGGTTCCAAGATTAATTTCATATGCAAACCGGAGTCTGACAGAAACAGAAAAGAAGTATTCTTAAATAGAAAAAGAAGCGTTAGGTATCATTTGGGGAGTAGAAGGATATCATATGTATTTACTTGGAATAGAGTTTGAATTGATTACAGACTACAATTCATATTTAGCCAAAACTCGAAACCAGCATCACGCCTTGAGAGGTGGGTGTTGAGATTTCAACAGTTTAATTGTCATTTTGTAGTGACATACCAAAAAGGGAAAGAAAATATTGCAGATCTACTTTCACGATTACTAAAAACTACAAAGGTAGAAAAACAAGAGGTTTATGTGAAATGGATAGCTGAAATGGCTACTCCTAAAGCAATATCTATAAGAGAAGCAGAAGAAGAAGAAGAAGAATCGGCTAGACTCAATATTAAAAGAACTGAGAGATATATTAAAAGAAGGAAGACATTTTGGAGAGAACTTACAAGAATTCACAAGAATCAAAGAAGAACTGTGCATACTAGGAAAACTTATTCTTAGAGATAGTCGATTAGTAGTCCCAAACAGGATTATAAAAACGATTTTACAGATTGGACATGAAGGACATGTAGGCCAAACCTCAATGAAAAGAAATTTGAGAACAAAATTTGGTGGTCACATATGGATACCCATATTGAAATTTGGTAGAAAGTGTCATGAATGTCAAATAGTTTCATTACCCAGACCTCCAGAACCAATGAAGAGAACAAAATTACCGGAGGGTCCGTGGCAACATGTAGCTTTGGATTTCTTAGGTCCACTACCTTCACAGCTATATATGTTTGTGATTGTAGATTACTACTCAAAATTTATAGAACTAGACTTTATGACGACTATAACATCTACGAAAAGTATAATTAGTCTTACTAAATTGTTTATTAGATATGGAAATCTGGAATGAATACACTGCGACAATAGGTCAAGAGATACCCATATGGATACCCATATTGAAATTTGGTAGAAAGTGTCATGAATGTCAAATAGTTTCATTACCCAGACCTCCAGAACCAATGAAGAGAACAAAATTACCGGAGGGTCCGTGGCAACATGTAGCTTTGGATTTCTTAGGTCCACTACCTTCACAGCAATATATGTTTGTGATTGTAGATTACTACTCAAAATTTATAGAACTAGACTTTATGACGACTATAACATCTACGAAAAGTATAATTAGTCTTACTAAATTGTTTATTAGATATGGAAATCTGGAATGAATACACTGCGACAATAGGTCAAGAGTTTAAGTCGATCCCTTCACAAAATGGAATTTATATTTATTATTCAAGACTATTATGGCCGCAAGCCAATGGCGAAGTAGAGAGACAAAATTCCTTAATACTTAAAAGATTAAAAATTGCAAATATAGAAAAAACGATTGGGAAAAAGAAATACAGAAGTACTTACCCACATACCCCAGTACACCCTATTCAACAACTGGAAAAGTACCAGGTGAACTATCTTTTGGGCGCATGTTGAGAAAAAAGTACCGCAAACAGATAGTACCAGAGGAGTCAATGATGAAGAAGTACGCGATGAAGATGCCACAAAGAAAGAAAAAGGAAAACAGTACAGTACAATGACAAGAGAAGAAAAGTAAAGGAAAGTGATATAGAAGTAGGTGTGATGTAGTGTTATTTAAACAAGAAAAATTGGATAAATTATCTTCGACATTCTGAGAAGAAAGTTTACAGTACCTAACTAAGAAAAACGGGAGTAAAGTGATTTTAGAATCTCCAAAAGGGAAACAATTAAGGAACAATTCGCAGTTTCTCTTAAAATACCATGAAAAGGGCGGTAAACTGGCTAATGGGGCCATGGAAAACGATAATCATATTAAGTCTTATTTTGGATCTTCAATTTTAGGAAAGAAGAAAATCTAATAGCTTAAGTTCACAATCATCAAAAAATTAAATTTACACTAGAAATTGAACAAAACAGATCTATTAATTTTTTAGAATTAAAGCATACTACAACACTTTATTTATAGGAAACCTACACAAACTGATATTATCATACCACATAACTCTTGTCATCATAATACACATAAATTAGCAGCATATTAATCTTTAGTACACAGAGCTCTAACAATTCCTTTAGATAAAAATAGTTTTAATAGAGAATTTTCAATTATTAAACAAATTGCATATAGCAATGGTTATAAGTTTATAACACTACACTTATTGGCACGTTAATTAAAAAGAAAAATTATAAATTAGCTATTCAAAGTTTATTCTATTAATAACTCTGATAAAACATTAAAATACGTTTCAATTCCATATTTTGATAATATTTCAGAAAAGATTGCTAAAATTATAAATAATACAAATAAATATAAAGTCATTGTAAAACAAATAAAAATATTGTATACTCTCTTATTAATGCTGAAGACAAAACTAATGATTTGCTAAAATCAGGTATTTATAAATTAAATTGTTCACATTGTGATTCAGTCTATACCGTCTGGGTACTTTCAAAACCGAACATAGGGGAATTGCATTGTAACTAACCTTTATATAATTATGTCTCGAAGACATTATCATTTATTTACAATTTACTTTATTACCTGTATACTTTCCTTTTCAACTTTCTGTCATTCCCCTAATGACATTGTTTGTAAACCTAAGCAATTAACCTTGTAATTTTAAGTATAAGTATTCACAAAATGTAAACTTTAATTGATTATCAGTTTTGACTTTTGCTTAGGCAGTTCATGCTGTGATTCAGAATAAACATTAATTGTATTTAGTGAACTTGTGTTTTATTCTTCACCACCAAAGAACATAATTGGCGCTGTGAACAGGATATCCAGACAACATCAATTGCAGATCGTTGGAGACCTTCAGGCCCTTACTGGATATTCCACAAGAACCCAAGGAAAAGAAGATCAATACTTGCGAACCCTCGAAGACATGATTTGTCACCTTGTTCTGTAAGTCCAAATTTTTTTTTCCTTCCTATTTTCATGAATACTATGTCGTTAAATGAATAGTGATTTCGAGTTAAGTGATAGTGACCAAATTGAAATTATTAGTTATTCAGAAGACGAAGGTGTGTTCAATCTTCCAAAACAAAAATTTGATTTAGTGCTTAGACAACCAAAATTAAATTTAAATATGACTTCTAGTAATCAAGCAAATCAAAGTCCTAGTAACCCTCCCGTAGAAGTAGAACCATTTAAAGAAATGTCCATAACTACTTTTCAGTCAGGAAATAGGAACTTTATTTCGGAAGAATTGCATAACGTTGAAGAAACTGAAGTGGAGTGTGACGTTACTGATCACAGTCAATTCGAATCTGAACAAAATTATAACGAATACATGGAAAACCCCGAAAATTTTCTAATAGAAGCGTCGGAAGATCTCACATATTCATAGATTTCAACTCTATTTCAAATAAGCCCAAATTACCTTTTATTTATTTACCTGAATAGATCTTAAAATTTTAATTGATAGTGGAGCATCTCGTTCAATTATTAATAGCAATGTAGCATTTTCTAAATTTAAAAATCAAATATTTAAAAAACATTTCACTGTTAAAAGTTTAAATAAGGTAGTTTCTAGTGATAAAAACATCCAATTTCCAATATTACAAGAATTTAACATAAAGTACCCATTTAAATTTCACATTATTGATTGGCATGCTAGATATGACGCACTAATAGGTAGTTCAGACTTTCAAGCACTTAAGGCAAAAATTAACTACGAAAGTAAAACTTTAGAAATTAATAACATAATTATTCCATTTTATTTTGAATTTAATAACGAAAATTTAAATCAAACAACACAAATTACTAACAATCTCATTGAAATACCTGTAAATATAGTCGAAGGCGAAGTCGTTCCAGAAATTCATTTAGGTCAAAACATGGTCATTCCAGAATGTTTAGCTTATTCAAAAAATGGCATATGTACTCTACCCCTCGGGTACGATGCTACAATTGAAATTAATTTTCAAGAACGTCTTGAAGTAAAACCTTTCATAAACTACGGTTAGGAAAAATCCCTACAATACAAACTTCAAATTTGAACCTTTCAAACTTAATTCGTACAGACCATTTAAACATAGAAGAAAAAGAAAAAACTACGAAAATTTGCAAACAATTCAAAGACGTATTTTATAACGAAAATTGTGATTTAAGTTTTACAAATGCAGTCAAACATAATATTCGTACAAAAGATGAAGAACCTGTATTCATCAAACAGTTTAGATACCCATACCATTTAAAACACGAAATTCAAAAACAAATTAATAATCTCTTAGAAAACAAAATAATTCGCCCATCAATTTCACCCTACAGTTCTCCCGTTTGGATCGTACCGAAAAAATTGGACGCATCTGGCAAAATAAGTATAGGTTAGTAATTGATGACCGTAAATTAAATAACAAAACTATTGAAGATAAGTTCCCTTTACCGAGAATTGACGAAATATTAGATAATTTAGGCAAATGCACATACTTTTCTACCCTAGATTTAGCGCAAGGCTTCCACCAAATCGAAATGGACCCTCAGTCAATAGAAAAAAACGCATTTACAGTCAATAATGGTCATTTTGAATATGTAAGAATGCCTTTTGGACTAAAAAACGCCCCTTCCACATTCCAGCGAGTTATGGATGGCGTACTAAAAGATTTCATTCTCAAATCATGCTTTGTTTACATGGATGACATCGTAATTTTTTCGAAATCCCTCCATGAACACTTATTACATTTAAAACAATTTTTTTCAAAACTTCGCGAGTACAACCTAAAGATTCAATTAGATAAGTCAGAATTTCTTAGAAAAGAGGTAACCTTTTTAGGTCACGTTATTACTCCCGAGGGTGTTAGACCAAATCCAACAAAAATTGACGCTATAGAAAACTATCCAATCCCAAAAACTACAAAAGAAATAAAATCGTTTCTTGGTCTCTTAGGCTTTTACAGAAAATACATTAATAACTTTGCAAAAATTGTATTCCCATTAACAAAATGTCTAAAGAAAGGTTCAAAAATCGATTCTGAAAACGAAGAATATAAAATTGCATTTCATCAGTATAAAGAACTTTCAACTAATGCTCCCATTTTGGCTTATCCTCAGACGCTTCAAATCTGGCAATCGGCGGCGTATTATCCCAAAACGCAAGACCAATTGCCTATTATTCTCGAATTTTAAATAGCGCGGAAAAAAATTATTCCACAATAGAAAAGGAACTTTTAGCCATCCTAGACTGCACAAAACATTTTCGGCCTTATCTTTTCGGTAGAAAATTTACCATAGAAACCGATCATAACCCATTAGTTTGATTAAATAAATTAAAAGAACCAAATTCAAGACTTGTACGGTGGAAATTAAAATTAGGTGAATTTGATTTTGACGTTGCTTATAAAAAAGGCAAAGAAAATTATGTAGCCGACGTCTTATCACGTGTAGAAATTTACAATAATGAAGACATTGATTTAGAATCAGTAATCCCACAAATAGGTACCGACAAAACACCAAGTATAGACGAACTAGACGAATTCTTAAACCCTCAGTACCCCGAGCAAAACACTGACGACACCGTACACTCTGTACATGACGAAGATAACGGTAAAATATTACCCATTACAGAATCCTCAATTAATACATTTAACAACAGATTAATAATTAAACTAGGTAACCAATATTACATTAAATCCACAAGACCTTTCCAGAGAAGTAATCATGTAATCACAATTAGAAAAAATTATGAAATACAAGATATTAGTCAAATGTTAAATAAAATCGTAAAACCTAATAAGGTATATGCAATTTATTTTTTAGACAAAAGTTTAAAATTACTGTTTATTAGAGTATGTAAAGAAATGTTCAACAACAGTTTAAAATTTATTAATTCCAGTTTATATTGTAAAGATATATTAGAAAAAAACGAACCAAATTCAATAATAGAAGATTATCACAACCAAACTCACAATGGTATTACAGAAACTTACAATAATCTAAAACTTCAGTATTTTTGGCCAAATATGAAAGAAACTATTAATAAAATAATCAACTCTTGTGAGATATGCCTTCAAGCAAAATATGAAAGAAACCCTTATAAAATAGCTTTTTCAGGACCCCTAGTCGCACAAAAACCTTTTGAAATTCTGCACATAGACACATTCTCCTTTGACGGCTCCAAATTCTTAACAATAATAGACCTGTTCTCAAAATATGCTCAAGCATATCACATAACAGATACCACTAGCATTTCAATTTTAAATAAGTTACGGCATTACTTCTCTCATCATAGTTTTCCAAAGAAACTAGTTTCTGACGAAGGGACCGAATTTAAAAACAAAACGTTACAGGAATTTTGTAAACAAATGAAAATAGACATACATTATACACCAGCAAATAATCCCAATTCAAATTCTCCAATAGAAAGATTTCATTCAACAGTTTTAGAAAAATTAAGAACCCTTAAATTAAAAAATCCAAATGAAACACCCCCAAATTTAATGATCTCAGCCGTATTAATTTACAATCAATCTATACATTCTAAGACCGGCTTCAGTCCTTTTTCACTACTCCATGGACCTTACGATAATTGCCACGAGATTGATTTAGATTTAACTATTTACGAAAAATATAATCAAAACAGAAAAAATGAAATATTACCATTTTTTGAACAAATCTATTTAAAATCACTACGGAAAGGTAAACAAAATTTACAAAAACAAAATCAAAATAAGGAATCAGAAATAACCATAGATCAACCCATACTTTACGCAAGAAAGAATAGACCTAGAAAAACCGACCCACCTTTTTCGAAACTTGAAATAATTTAGGAAAAGATAAGAAATTACAAACTTCTCATGTCAGAAATATTAAAAGATTAAGATAAAATTCATCCATTTCGAATTATTGAATTTTCAAAATTCCACGTGGCCTTAATCAACAGTCAAATAGTATTCATGTTAAAAATTCCTATCCTCACTCCTTTGACTTATAACTACACCCATATTTATCCCATCCCTAATGAACAGAACATTGTGATAATCAGACCAGCCAAGTTTCACTTACATAGATACGAAGAAGAAACCTGGACAGAAGAAGAATGCCCTATAATTTCCACTCAACGAATATGCAAAAAAAAAACCACTCAGCAGTCATCCTGTCATCTTCAAGATACTACAAAATATCAACAAGCCCAAGTTCTAGGGGAATTCAAATTGTATAAACAACTAACTTATAATGGAATATTGGTTTCTTCAAACACAGGTTTGGAGATTATAAAAAATTGTGAAAAACATTTAGGTACATAGAATTAAAATTAAAGGAAATAATGTAATAGAATCTACTTGTATTCTAATAATCGAAAACAAATTGTATGATAAAACTACTCTAAATTTCACTATAACAGTACCGCACGTAATACCTTATAAATTACAATCCACATCATTAGCAGTAAAATTACAACCAAATCATTTACAGGATTTTGATAAATAATTAAGAAATGAAGCAAACTCTTTCTTCACAAGATAACTTTCATCTTTCACCTGTAATACATTTGGTCCATCAATCTATAACAATTGTAATTTGTATAATAATCATATTTGTTTGCATAATGCTTGTTAAATTTAAGGAAAGAATTTACAATATTTTTAAGCCCAAACCAACCATATGCGTCTCAACAGTAAAAAAGCTACTAGAAAAGGAACGCCTGTATCCCGATCTTAGAAACGAGGACGTTTCTCCCTAAGGAAGGAGGAATTATGTCTCGAAGACATTATCATTTATTTACAATTTACTTTATTACCTGTATACTTTCCTTTTCAACTTTCTGTCATTCCCCTAATGACATTGTTTGTAAACCTAACCAATTAACCTTGTAATTTTAAGTATAAGTATTCACAAAATGTAAACTTTAATTGATTATCAGTTTTGACTTTTGCTTAGGCAGTTAATGCTGCGATTCAGAATAAACATTAATTGTATTTAGTGAACTTGTGTTTTATTCTTCACCACCAAAGAACATAATTATATAGATTCCTGCTCGCCATTTAAACCCACAAGGATGGTAATGGTATGAATAGAACGACAAAAATACAGCGCATCTGATGGTACCAATAAATGTTATTACTTAGTTATCTTTTTCCGTAAAAAAAATTATAAAGTAATGCTATTTTGAAATAATATAGGTTGCTATGATTGTCAACTTTTTCTTATCTGTCAATTAAATTATTTGAAATCAGTCGATGTTTCTGTTATTAATATCAAATAATATGAATAATACCGAGTATTCAGTAGAGCAGAGGGTTTTTATAATAAAGACTTACCATCCTTGTGGGTTAAAATGGCGAGCAGGAATCTATATAAAGATCAGTTATAATGCAATTCCCCTATGTTCGGTTTTGAAAGTACCCACTCGGTATAGGTCAAACAATTAGAAATTTTAGTATTAGGCAAAAAGAACATATACGTTGTTACAAATATAAACATGCACATAAATCAAACTATGCTAAACATTTGTTAGAACAAAATCACACATTAACATCTAATAATACAATTAAATTTTTACACTTTTTCGAACAAAAATAAATTAAATATTTTAGAAGCTTTTGAAATTTATAAACACACAAGAAACAATATACCTTTAATGAATGAGCAAATTGAGCTCTTAGACTCTACTTTACTGGCAATTTTGGAATAAAAGATGGCTTTAATGGAATCAAGTATTAGGTGCTACATAAATCATTATTTATTTGTCATTAAATATCTTATATTATGCTTTTGACAATGGCACATTGATGCCGAAATACGTATTAAGCAAATAAATATTCTTATTTCCCGTTAAAATCGATATTTTATTAAATATTTATTATTTCTAAAAAAATGATAAAGCTAATTTCAGGTCCGTCTCTTTGAAATTTTAGAAATAGTTTTAAAAAATTCCCTATTAAATTTTTTCGAATCAAATAGTACCCTAAGTGAAAATCAACATAGGTTTAGGTCCATCAAATCCACTACATCAGCTATAGATAACCTGTTTAATTTCGTTCTAACTAACTTAAATTCAAGGAATTTTTTAGCTAGTATAAATCTAGATTTGCCCAAAGCATTTGATGTTATTGATTCTGACAGTGCTGTGCTTGAAACTACCCATGTTTGTGAAACTGGTGAAGTAAAAGAATACGTTTCCTATCCAAATAAAATAACACGGAGTTCCACAGAGTTCGATTATGACCCCCTTCTTTTCATTATCTTTGTAAATGACCTAACGGAATTATTGATAACGTAAAATCTTCTCTCGATGAAGTTGTTCAATGGTTCTCACCCAATAAATTAATCTTGAACATCTCCAAAATGAATATAATGGTTTTTCCTCAACAAATAAAATCGGATATCCCAGATATCAACAGCATGCATCCTAACTCCGTCAGCTAACTGCAGCTTATTAAGTTTCGAACTAGATGATAAACTGTCGTGGTCCTGTCACATAGAAAAACTTATTAACAAATTAAATAAAACCATCTGCATGCTACATAAAATGAAAAAGATTTCGAATCCTCAAACCTTAAAAATAATTTATTATAGCTGTTTCGGAAACCATCTTAGATATGGTATACTCTTTTAGGGTCATTCAAGTTTATCCGGTCAGATTTTTAAACTTCAAAAAAGCTCTCCGTCTAATTTAAAATCTAAACCGTAGACAAACATGTAGACCATCATTTCAATCAGTAATGAATTTATATATTTTTGAAGTATTACTGTCAAAAATAAAGATTCTGTAAACACAAACGCCGCAGAAGTGTGGTGTTATATCCATTGCTATATGCAATTTGTTTAATAATTGAAATTTCTCTATTAAAACTATTTTTATCTAGAGGAATTGTTAGAGCTCTGTGTACTAAAGATTGATATACTGCTAATTTATCTGTATTATGATGACAATAGTTATGTGGTATGGTAATATCAGTTGTGTAGGTTTCCTATAAATAGAGTATTCGAGTATGTTTTCTGAATTGATTTTTATGTTTAAGTCTAAAAAGTTAATAGATCTGTTTTGTTCAATTTCTAGTGTAAATTTGATTTTCTGATGTAAAGTATTAATAAAAATTAAAAAGTCGTCAATGTATTCGAAAGAACTATCAAATAAAACTATAAAATTTATCTTCAGAAAGATGGGTTACATAAACATTGTAAGATACCAGAATTTGCACCTCTAATCGGTCTTCTTACTTCGGCATGCTGTAACGTATGGCTGGGTAAGTATTAATAAAAATTAAAAAGTCGTCAATGTATTCGAAAGAACTATCAAATAAAACTATAAAATTTATCTTCAGAAAGATGGGTTACATAAACATTGTAAGATACCAGAATTTGCACCTCTAATCGGTCTTCTTACTTCGGCATGCTGTAACGTATGGCTGGGTTTATACAAATTTTTTTTGGAGAGGGCAAAATTTCATGCATTAAGATACTCACAGGGGGATTTTGATGCGGAAATGACTCTATCCAATGAACTTCAACCAGACTTTCAGTGGTGGATGTCAAACATACTAATCTCTCGAGGGCCAGTGAGAAAATTCAAATTTAAATTAGATTTTTTTTAGATAGCTCTACATCTGGTTGGGGCTGTTTTGTCAAGGGGAAAAGGCCTTTGGATTCCGGAATAATTTAGATAGAGCCTGCCATATTAATTACCTGGAATTGTTGGCAGCCTTCCTTGGGTTGAAGTGTTTTGCCAAAGACTTCTCCCATTCCAAAATTCTCCTGCAAATCGATAATACAACAGCGATTTCTTATATTAACAGGATGGGGGGTATTCAGTTTCAGAATTTAAACAAACTGGCAAAACAAATCTGGCAATGGTGCGAACAGCACAGTATCTGGATATTTACCTCATATATTAAATCGGCAGACAATGTTGAGGCAGATAGAGAATCTCGTCGTGTAACACCAGAGACAGAGTGGGAGTTAGCACCTTGTGCCTTTCCCCCATTTTCCTTAATTTTGCGAACCTTACAAAAGATTTGCCTAGACGAAGCAGAGGGCATTGTAGTAGTTCCCTGGTGGCCCACGCAACCATGGTTTCCCCTTTTTCAATCTCTGCTTATTTTCAAACCAATTGAATTTCAACCAAGTCCTGACGTAGTAATTTCATCTGATAGGTCTCAGCATCCACTAGCAGGTGTCCTTTCCCTGGCGGCAGGAAAGCTATCTGGGAAGCCTTCATCCGAAGGAAGGTTCCTGTCGAAGCCTGCGATATAATGACTTCATTGTCCCAGGTCACAATGAAGCAATACAATAGTGGTCTTAGACTGTGGTGGCATTTTTGTCTACGTAGGAACCTTGACCCGTATGAAGAGTCGGTCCCACATATTATAACTTTCCTAACAACTCAATTCAAAAAGGGGGGCAGCCTACGGGACCCTCAATTCCATCAGATTAGCCCTATCGCTACTTTTGTCACCTAGTGTGGGACAAGACAGTCGTATGAAACGATTTTTTAGGGGAATATTTAGGCTTAAACCAACCCGACCTAGGTATCACTCCACTTGCGATCCATCAGTGGTCATTAATTATCTGGCAACTGTTTACCCTAATGACAAAATAAGCCTAAAATTCTTGACACTAAAACTAACAACTTTGCTTGCACTGCTGACAGCACACCGTATACAAACACTGAGTCTGATCAAGACAGAAAACATTGTAATACAAACCAACAGTATTGCCCTCAATATTGCAGATTTGGTTAAGACCTCGGGATCGGGCAAATTTCAACCCAGCTTATCACTACCCTTTTTCACAGAAAGACCAGAAATATGTGCAGTGAACACCCTTCGCTGTTACATCCAGCGTACCAGTAGGTTACGTCATAAAGATAATGATTCATTGTTGCTAACGTCTGTTAAGCCACATCGACCAACAACAGCTGCAATCCTGAGCAGATGGGTCATGCAAGTACTGGCTGAAAGTGGGATTCACACCACCATATTCAAAGCCCACAGTACCCGCCATGCCACCACATCGGCAGCAAAACGTCGAGGAGTTCGCCTGGAAAACATACTCCAAACAGCAGGATGGAATGCTACTTCTAGTACTTTCGCCAGGTTTTATAACAAACCTTTATCAACAAGCTTTAGCTTTGCGGAAGCAGTATGTAATATTACAGGTTGAAAGGCTAAACTAAATAGGTTATTTTGTATTAGCAACAATTATTGTTAGTCCATTTTAATTACAAATTGTGCCTATATTATAGTAGTTGAATAAACAACTTTCTGTTATATATTCTTACAATCGCAACTTTACTTTAAACATCTACATATTGTGATCTGTAGAACGAGGTAGTGAAATATAATTATATAATCAAACGAACTTATTTTGTGATGTTCGATTATAATAATTATATTATGCACCTCGTTCGGAATGATCACAACCCACCCAATAATTTATTTCAGCCCAATCCCATACAAGTTAATTTACTTTCAAGATAATGAAGCTACATCCGGAAGTGGCACGCCACCTGGTTGGTGCTGCTTGGGTTTTTCTCTTAGCTTTAAAAAATTGTGCAGTTCCTAGCGGAAAGTAGTTGTACTACATATTGTGATCATTCCGAACGAGGTGGATAATATAACTATAATCGAACATCTTTTTTTTTTTTAATTTTATTAAAACCAGCTCAACATATTGAATGTTATACATGGTTGTTTTGTCCATGAGGGAAAAAGAACGAACATAGATTGACGGGTTTGTTCTGTTTTTTGACCTAGTTGGTAAAACACTGCACCACTACATTTATGTAAGTTTTTAAAGAACTTGTCAGCCGAGTTACGTATAAAGTTGTTAATTGATAGTATGCCTAGTTCACGGTGTAGTTGGTCGTTTCTTACAAACCATGGAGCGTCTACAATAATTCTAAGCACTTTATTTTGTAGGATTTGCATTTTCTTGATGTTGGTCTTAGAAGCGGTAGCCCATACGACACATGCGTATGTTATTACAGGTCGTATTATGCACATATAAAGTAACTTTGAGGACTGGATTCGTAATGATGACTTCCTGTTCATTAGAGGACAGAGTAGGGCCAATCTAGCATAACCTTCTTTAAGTTTTTGTTTGACATGAAAAGACCAGGTCAGGCGCCGATCAAGGTGGAGTCCTAGGTATTTCACTGCCGAATCTGGAGGATTCCATTTGATGTACTGCCCATATATCGTGATTTCTTGTGGGTTCTGGGGCCTCCGCAAGGTAAACATTTTGCACTGGCACTTATTGGGATTTAATTTTATGGACCATTTTGTAAAATATACCAAGAGTTCATCGAGTGCCACTTGTAATTGTTGCGCTGAGGTATTTATGTCTACATGTTGTGTTAAAAGTATCGTATCTGCAAAACTTCCCAGTTTCGCTGATAGTGAATTTGGTATATCGTAAGTAAATATATTAAATAGGGTGGGACCAAGCACAGAACCTTGGGGTACTCCTGCAGCAATATTTTTAATATTTGAGTAAGTTGCGTTTAATCTCACTTTGAATGTTCTGGAATTTAAAAAGGAAGCAATAATATTTAATATGTACGGTGCCAAAGCAATACGTAGTAACTTGAGAAGTAACCCATTTATCCAAACTCGATCAAACGCCTGTGCTATGTCTAAAAAGGTGTGTTTTTTGTTTTCAAAACCATCAATTATGGTTTCAGTGATCCTAATCAACTGGTGCACAGTGGAGTGTTTAGATTTGAACCCAAACTGGTGTTTTGGGATTATGTTGTTACTGTTAAGAAATGAGTTGAGACGTTTGAGTATTATTTTTTCAAATACTTTTGAGAGTACAGGCAAAAGACTAATTGGTCTATAGGATGCCGCCTTCCTTGCATCTTTTCCATGCTTATGTATCATGATTATTTCAGCGTGTTTCCAGGTTATAGGGAAGTACCCTTTAGATAAGCACGAGTTATATATTGATGTAAGAAATGCAATGGCCTTTATGGTAAGATTCTTCAATACAATGTTTGGGATCAAGTCATGAACTGGCGTTTTTTTTGTTGGTAGTTTTCCAATGATGGCTGATATTTCATTTGGTGAGGTGAATTCAATATGCTCTGGGTTTATTAGTAGAGGCACATTTGTGAGTATTTGACGATCAGTTTCTCTAACAAACCTGTCATTTTCTTGATTTTGGTGTAAACTAAATGTTGCTTCAAGATGACTCGCAAATATGTGTACTTTTTCCTGTTCAGTATTGAACTCCTTGCCGTCTTCATTAATCGACGGGATAATATCAGTTTGATTAAGAATCTTTTTAGTGGCACGCCAAAGAGACGAGTCGCTTGTTTCTAATTCAGCTACGTATTGCTGGTATGAATTGATACGATATTTGTCTAATTCAAAGGCAACCTGGTGAATGAGTTGATTTAGCAGGCGCCTATAAAGAGGTGTTCTATGTGATTGCCATAGCCTTCGTACACGATTTTTCTCTTTAATAAGTTTAAGAATAAATTGTGGCGGCTGCGAGTTGTTCCGCATATGATTCTTCTGTCTCTTGGTTATCGTAGATTTCTGTACACATTCTGCTATTGTTTCCGTAAATTTATTTACGCAGGTTTCGATATTATGCTGTGTGGATAGGTCTGCTGGAGCTTTAAGTGTTTTATCAATTTCATCATGAAACGTGTCCCAGTCCACAATTCCCTTAATCAGCCTTGGTGGGCAAGACGTCCTTTGAGGTTGTTGTAGAGATGTGATAATCACTGGAAGGTGATCTGAATCTAATTCCTGGTAAACTTGTTGGAACAGTTGTCCCGAGAAATGTTTAATGAGAGCAATACTTAGAATGTCCGGTCGGTGATCAGGCCGATACGGTTAGTGGGTTAATTCCCCAGGGGCTAAAACTATAATACCCTGTTGTGACAAAATATTGAGGAGCCGTTGTCCATTAGGGTTGTTTGCCCTACAACCCCATGTAGTACTTTTAGAATTAATGTCTCCAAGCAGAATTGTAGGTATATTGTCAGTGAATAACGGCTCAATGTCCTCCGCAATTATTCGCTTATTTGGTGATAAGTAGCAAGATATCATTTTCAATTTTTTATTATTGCATAATTCAGTTACCTGGTAACTGGTTCGTTTCTTGAGTTACGGCCGGTTCTGGGTTTCTTCACATCGGTCCCTGGATCTTCATTGAAGTCCCTGCTCCTTCAGTGTCGGACAACATGTGGAATCAGGTTCTGGTGAACGGAGGATGATACTACTTCTTTAAAGCGGTCCCTGCTCGGGCGCCATGCAACGACCCAGCTCCCTAATGACTTGAAATTAAATTTCGATTCACTAAATAAGTAATTTACGCCAATCTGAATGCCGGAAATTACCTCGGGACAAAACTGTAAAACTTCACTGGGATTGAGGATCCAAGCTAGGTTTTAACTTTATTCGGACAACCAAAAGTACTAATCGGAAAAAGACTAATGAGTATACTACGGTTCGGATGAGTTCTTTTCGAGTTCGGAGTTGTTCAAAATGGGACCGGGACGGCGGTTTTATTGCTCGGCGTCGGCCTCCTTCGTACAGCGACGCGGACCGTCCCTTCTCCTTCGTAGAGGGAGAAGTTGTTGCCCGCGCCTCTGTATGACGTTGATCTGGCGTAAACGACGCTATCTGGGGAATGTGGAATATGGCGTCTTATATACGACGCACCAAATTCCACACCCCAAGAATTGCGTCGTTACGATTGATTAATAATGATAATTTATGATGAATAAATCGAAAAATAATAAATTGCATATCTCTTAAATTTGGTTGAATAACAACCACGGTTGTTTAAATTTAAATGAAATTTTTTTTACAGTGTAGGCAACCTACAACACTGTTTGAAATAAAAGCGGTTTCTTATTATTAGGTATACTATTAATATTGCCTACCCCGTAGAGGTTTGAATGTAGCGATAAGTTACAGATTAAAATGTACAATTAATAACATATACAGTGTGTGGATAAAGTATGGAACAAATTCAATATCTCCCAAAATATTATTTTCTCTGAAAAACGCTCGGACAGGTATAGCGATTTAAATTACGGCGCATATTTTAAGATGCTTCAAAAAAATTTTGCGTTAGTCATTTTTTTGTAGTGACGACCTTGACTTTTTTTTCAATGGAAACATGTATATTTGATTATCACATTGGATAGACATTGTTTTTCTCTTTTTAAGCTTCTAATATTTTTGTAACCTTACATAAGAAAATTTTTGAGAAAATTACTAAAATAGTTTTATGTCTCAGTAGGCCGATCTGGAACAGCGGGTGCAGCTCCAACTCATAGCAATTGTTTATTTAAGCTTAGTACTTGAAAGTGAACAGAAACGTGAGTATAAAAGTACATAAGATTATAAAAAAAGATAAATTAAATAAATTAAATTAACAAGAAATTGAAAAAAAATGTTGATAGTTTTAAATGACACACAAAAGAATGATGAATAAATTGTTATTGTAGATGTTCAAATTGATATCCGTTTACAGCTCGACAGTGTCCAAGACGAAAAATAAACTCTCGTTGAACAATTAAACAATTACTTTGAGTTGGAGTTGCACCCGCTGTTCCAGATCGGCCTACTGAGACGTAAAACTATTTTAAAAATTTTCTCAAAATTTTTCTTATGTAAGGGTACAAAAATATTAGAAGCCTAAAAAGAGAAAAACAATTTTGTATCCAATGCAACAATCAAATATACGTGTTTCTATTAAAAAAAAAGTCGATGACGTCACTACAAAAAAATGACTAACCCAAAAAAATTTTGAAGCATCTTAAAATATGCGCCGTAATGTAAATCGCTATACCTGTCAGAACGTTTTCCAGAAAAAATAATATTTCGGGAGATATTGAATTTGTTCCAAACTTTATCCACACACTGTATATTGTTCATTAAGTGCACTAATAACCTACAGATTAAAGTTAAATTACTAAACATTCAGACTGCTTTCCATTAATTGCACTTGGTTAAGCTAGCATCAATTAAATTATTGTAAAACATAAGATATATTTTCCCTACACCTCGTTATTATTCTCTATGGACGCGTCCAATCGTCGCGCGTCCAATCGTCGCGCGCCCAATTGTCGCACGCGTCCAATTGTCGCGTGCGTCCGATTGTCGCGCGTCCAATTGTCGCACGCGTCCAATTGACGAGCGACCAATTGACGGCGTCCAATTGACGCGACACCCTTCGTAAGGTATATTGCAACCATCATATCACAGAGTGGACTAATACTACTCATAATTAGCAATTTTTGGCGAATTAAACATAAAACAGTGATAAGTTAAGACTTATAAACTGCGGTGGCACGGGCATACGAAGGATCGTGTAGCCGCGCGAGGCCACAAGTTTGCTACTAACTTTTATGAATTTTTAGCTTATAATATCAACCGATATATGCGGATTATGAATATACAAAGTTTTTGAATTGAAATTCAGAACTATTTGTCAATGGTCAACCACACCTTAATTTTTAACGTCTACGGTGGCACAATACGTGTTAAGACGATTGCAGAAAATCTAAATGTTGCACTAATCACAAACTGCTAATTTACTTTTGCTACCGCTCGGCGGTGGTAAAAGTGAAGGTTTGTGATTGGGGACTATAGCAGTTGTTCAATTATTTATTTTGGTCAATTTTGGCGTTTCAAATTGTCTAATACTTATTACAAATGTATTTCCTACGTTTGAAGTAAAAATTTTACACCAATCATACAATATAATACAGTGTCAGCACTGTACTTAACAAAAAAGTGAGGCCATTAATGTTTATATTTTCGACTGACAACGAAGAACGTATGTTAATATAAATAAATGAACAATTTTCAACTGTCTACTTTAAAGCCTCATTTTCACGAATATAGTTCCTCTCATTATAGATCGCGCAGCATCGCGCAGCATCGCGCTGTTTCGAGCGGACTCACGCACTGTCTAACTTGACTAGATTTTTTGAGAGATTACTACTCGACAGGTAGCAATAATAAAATTATCAACTATCATGATTACTATCACCGTGAATACTACACTCTCAGGATAGCCACTTACCTGTTAGATATTTCCAAGTTATGAACCATTCTTCCACAGTCATCATTACTACTTCTATTACGAGAGTAAAAGCTCGTTTTCACCATGATAGAGTCGAGATAATTGCTCGCTATTACACTGTTGTGAGTCGACTATCACACCATCTAGCTAGACTAGATGGTTGAGAGTACTCTTGTGATAGCAATAATAATAACAATCACGATTAGCATCATCGTGAATACTACATCTTCAGGATAATCTAGTAGAACCATAGCGGAACGGTTTGATGTTTCCAAGTTGCAAGGCACTTCTATCGCGAGAATAAGATAATTATACCCTCCAAACAGCACAGCACTCCCTCATTCAGGTACTATTACTGTTACTATCATGATAGCACCATTACAAGAAGCTTTCATCGCGAAAACGAGCCTTACCTTCAATAATTTAATAGATAAAATAAATGAAACTAGTAACTATGTACAATTTACTTCCGTGTCACAAATCTGCCCATAAGCAGTTTCATATCCGTTTGGACAGAAATATCATATACGATGAAACTGCCAGAGCTTGGCATTTTTTCTAGGTAATTACATTTTTATTTCAAATATTCTGGTATAAGAAATACAATTTATGATTTGGTGTGAAATAAGCTAAATACCTATGTATTTGATGACACGAAGAAATTTGAATATGACATTTTATTACTTTATTTTTCAAGGATTAATAGCCTTTATCAACACGTAAATTTGTCATTTGAAGAGTCGCTACATCTCGAAGCATCTAAACTAAATAAGTTTCTCCATTAAAAATTTAAAGAACCGAGGTATAATAAATCCTCCACAGACGTGAATCCAACCACAAATCACGGTAAGGGTGTCCCAAAGCGTATAGTTCCAGGTTTGAGAACAAAGAAATCGTTGTGAGATTTGTTTTCAGGCAGTTTCACACGACAGATTTGATTTCAGGTTTAAAGAAGCAACTTCGCCGGAAACGTTAATGTTCATATAAGAATAACTTCTAAACTAATATTGATGGTATATAAGTTCCTAGGTACGAATCTTATTCCATCACGGATTAATACCTGTAAGATGACGTTCTTACATGCATTTTAATAGTAGGTATATAACAAAAACCAAACCAACAATCTCCAAGGACTTTGCACGTAAGTTTATCTTAGTAAATGTTCTCAAAACCTTCTGCCACAAAATATACTACTTTTGGAAAATCGTTTACTGAATATATTTGTTCTATTGGGGAAACAATATTGATCTGTGCTAAGGTATACCGGCGGATTGTAAATTGTTAAAAGGGAACAAGCATCTACGTAACAGAATTTTTATAGTAAAAAGTTCTGTACAAAACACGTAACTGTAGCTTACTAATTACTTAGAACTAGATCAACTACCAAATGTGTATTGAAAATAACTTAAATCAACAGGTATTTAGGAAGTTTGACTTCCTTATCTTCCTTAATTTAGTCAATCAAGTGAAGTTAGTCGTCTTAATTAATGCAACTAACAGTCACTAATAGGGGAATTCATAATATAAAAATCCCTTTTAATTTTTATTTATTTATTTATTTAATTTAGTTTACACCTTTACAGACTTAATTAACTGTTTCTAGTTTAATGTATCTGAACTCAATATGTTTTATACTAATAATAACTTCTAATACGTAATGATAAAAATGTAGGTCTTAAATAGTTATTTTTGTATCATGGCCAAAAAGTGAATCTTTTCGGCCGCGACTGATTTTCTGGTCGAGGTAAAGCCGAGACAGAAAACAGGGAAGGACGAAAAAGCACTTTTTGGCAGAGGTGCAAACAACATTTTTTAGGCGAATATTACAAATTTTATTAACAAATTTAAATTTTTATCTAAATATTCCAATGACATTTGGTCACGTGATCATTCTGAAACGTCATAGCTGTTTTTGTCGTAGTCGACGAAAAAATTATAAATCAGCGGCCGTAAAGTATTTGCGGCCATAAAATAGAAATTGACAAATGCCTACTACAAATTGACATTTTACGGCTGTCAAAAGATACGTAAAACAGCTGTTTTTATCATACTCGCCTAAAAAACTAATTATTACGTAATAAATGTTCTTGCACCTTCTAATGTTGAAAAGGGGTGTAAGGGACACGGGTCAGGATCAGCACATTCCAGAGGGTGATGTCACCGGCCGTTGGAAGTGTTGTATTTCTGAGTTATGACATTGCAGGGGCCGGGGAATAAAAACATTGTGGTTGATAAACAAGGTGCTGGTGTTCACGGAATGTTAAAGACGTGAGATTGAGTAGTTAAGTTGAGTTGTTCGGTAGCATTGCTTGCAAGCAGTTGTGTAATTACAATGTCATTTTAAAAGTATATTATGTTAACCCTTTTGCATGTTTCCGTTGAATAAAGCAGTTTTAAGGTGTTAATCGGTGCCTGTGTTTGTATTTGAAATCCCTACGTCCAACAATTGTCAGAAGTGCCGGATTTATAATGGATAATGGAAGAAATAGCGTCGATGCAGCTGTTACGCCGTCATCCTCAAGAAGCGGGAACCGCTATGCAAGTGTGCCATCAATGTTACAGATAGGGAATATTGCGGACAGCAGATCGAGTCCGGGAGGCCGTTCCTACACACCGCCCTTGTCACTGGAGCAACGGGTTGACCTGCTTCAGAATCAGCGAAGTACTTTTACTGGGGCACAGGTAGGTGCTGAATTATTTACTTGGAACAATATTCCGGATTTCGACCCCGGTAAGCGAAACGTTCAAGTTAATAAGTGGGTTAGACTTGTGGATGAAAAATCGTATTTTTCCCGTTGGGATGACATAACAACAATCGCGTTCGTCGTCTCAAAGCTCGTTGGCCGGGCCCGTGAGTGGTACCTTAGTACCGATAACTTTCCTGGAAAATGGTCACTTTTAAAAAACGCATTAAAAGAAACATTTGATATAGATTCGTCTATGACGGGTAAGCTTTTTCAGGAAGCAGCCAGTTTTAATTCATTTAACGAGAAGACGTTAATAAAGTATTATACCACAAAGTTAAGCAAACTACAAAAGTTAAATTGGGACATCCCTGTAAAAGATCAAATTAACATAATTGTACATGGCATTTCGCGAAAGGAAATTCGACAAATGGCATTGTCCAATAATTATGATAGCTTAGACGATTTGAAGACATACTTGCGGAGTTGTGATCAGCATATAGTTCAATCGCCCCCACATTCACAAACCCGTAAAGCAGATCCTTCCCCGATTCGTTGTTGTCAATGCAACGAACCGGGACATAAAAAAGTTAGTTGCCTACAAAATCGATTCACTGACTTCAACTTTCGCAAAAGCAATGTGAAAGTGTGTGACTTCTGTCACAAAAAGGGTCATATACAGTCCGAATGTCGGAAAAAGCGAAAAGAAAGCAGTAATAAGTCAGTAAACATCGTTTGCCAACAATACGTTAACTTATACTTCAAAGACATGAATATAAATACAACTAAACTAGTGGGAGTTATTGATACTGGTAGCGAGTGTTCCCTGATTAGACAAAGTGCAGCAGCAGTCCGTGGCTATTAGTACATCCAAACCGCGATTATTAAAATCTTTTTCGGGAGACTGTTATGAGGCTGATTCTGCTATTTTTTGTAGTGTAACCATTGACTCTGTGTGTGCTAAAGTTACAATCTTAATAGTCCCCGATTATATGTGCCCTGCAGACGTGTTAATTGGTAATGATTTTCTAGCAACCACACGTCATGTTCTATAAGAATGGGCCAGATATTAAATTCTTAACTTGCTCCAACGTGTGCGCCGGGAGTACAATTTTGGCTCCCATCAGTGGTGAGATGGTTAGGGTAAACAAAAAACAAGCTGAGGTATTGTCAATGCTCAATAAGTATCGCGCGTGCGTGGCCACAAATCTTGCCGAAATCGGTAAAACAACATGCTGTGAAATGACAATAAAACTCTCCAGTTCTAACCCAGTAGTTTATAATCCATACAGACTGCTTATCAGTCAACTTCAAAAGCTGCGAGAAATTATTAATGACCTACTTAAGCATAACATAGTTCGGGAATCGGTGTCCGCTTATGCCAGTCCAGTTATACAAGTTCCTAAAGAAAATGGCGATCTACGATTATCTACTGATTTTCGTAAGCTAAATAACATCACAATTAAGGAAAAATTTCCTTTACCAGTCATAGATGACCAAATAGACAAGCTGTTAAATTACAACTATTTCACGAGTCTGGATTTCTTTTCCGGATACTATCAAATTCCGATGGCCGCCGAGTCTATTGACAAAACGACGTTTATAACTCCGGAAGGCAAATACGAGTACTTGAGGATGAGTTTTGGCTTGTGCAATGCGCCGTTTGTATTTCAGCGAATGATGTCTAAAATTCTAACCGAGCTTGATCCCGGAACTGCATTTTCCTATTTAGATGATGTGTTGATACCGTCAACTACAAAGAAGGAATGGCTGTGCAAATTAGAAAAGGTGCTACAACTACTGCAAAAATATAACCTCACCTTACAATTAAAGAAATGTAGGTTCTTGGAAACTACAATCAAATATTTGGGTCGCGAAGTTTCCAAAGAGGGCGTTAGGCCCGATTCCAATAAAATTTTGGCAGTGTCCAAACTAGCAATGCCCACAAATAAAAAGCAGCTCCGTCAAATATTAGGTCTATCCGGGTATTTTCGTAAATACATACGCAATTACGCGTTCATTGCGCAATCGTTGACAAAACTACTGCAAAAAACACACAGTGTGGTCTTGGGGTTCTGAACAAACCGACGCGATCAACTCGCTTAAGCAAGCCTTGTCCAATAAACCGATCTTGAAAATTTTTGATGCCAGCTTGCCCACACAGCTACACACGGATGCCTCTAGTACCGGCGTAGCAGGCATTTTGTTACAACAGCACAATGGTGTCTACCATCCCGTGGCGTATTTTAGTAAACAATGTACTTACGAACAAAGTAAATACCATTCGTACGAATTAGAGACCATGGCTGTTGTTTTCTCCTTGCGCCACTTCCACATATAGGCTAGGACTTGAGTTTACAGTTTTGACAGACTGCGCAGCGATTCGTACAACAGAAAAACTAAAAAGAATTTAATTCCACGCATCGCACGATGGTGGCTCGAGATCCAAGATTTTACATTTGAGATTCAATATCGGCCTGGAACCAAGATGAATCATGTAGACTGTTTAAGTCGCAACTCTATACCAACCTATGTTGACTCGGTAATCAATTTAACCGATGCGGACTGGATAGTGGCAGTCCAATCAAGTGATGATAAAATCCAAAGCTTGATTACAATTTTACGTACACAAAAAAGTCGTGAGAACAAAAACTATTTTAATAACTATGAACTTAAAAAGGACGTGTTATATCGTATTGTCGATGGTACCATAAGTATGATAACAAGGATCGTTCTGGCGCAGCCCCTCCCATAAGAAACACATGTAAAACGAAATATGCTGTTTTTCGGTTTTTGATACTGGGCTGGCCGTCCACAGATGGCGCTATCATTACATCACTTTTATTCTCAAGGTGCATGAAAAATACTACTTTTTGCATAATTAATTGTTAATTTAGCACTTTGATTCATATTTTGATTGATTGATCTAATTAATTTGTATAATTTGATTGACTGGATTAATTAAATTCTTGTTTAATTCATGGAATTTCGGAAATTAATTCATTCCTTGATTAACCTGATTAATTTAATTGATACGTGTGTATATGTATGTGTATATGTGTATGTATAATTAATTTTTATTGACCTAATTAATTTTGATCGAGCCGCGGGGTTGATTCAAGGTTACGCCTCCTTTAGAAATATGAAATACAAAACTGCAAGTCGAGACGTGTTTACAGTTTAAAAACATGACGTCATCAACCTTCAATGAGTAAGAGTGAGATAACAGACATTTAAACAGAGATGGAAATAGTAATTACAATAGAAATTTTGAAGTAGGTCTTAAAGATTACATGGAAAGTCCCTTTAGTGATTTGTATAGCTTAAAATATCTTAAAGGAATTTTTACCTAATTTCATACTTTTCGTACTTTGGTTGGCCTGTGAGTTTAATTGACGCATTGAATCTTTATCCTTAGACATTAGAAACTTTCTACACTTTGCTGTATTTAAATAATTCATCGAAAATATTAAGATAAATATTTATCTTTAGGAGAATTAAATCAGGAAATAAAAAACTCAATTCATAAAACATTTTATTATAGGAAATACAAATACACTAGAATTATTATTTCTATTATATTTATCTCTAATCTAATAGTTAAATTAATAATAAATATTTTTTTCAAAAAATTAAAAATCATTTTCCTATAATATTAATTATCTTACAGATTACCAGAAAGGAAGTTGGTATCATTTACGTCACCACTGACATTTAAAATATGATTTTTATATAAAATTATAACATATGTAATATTACGACAAATACGTTCTTATATGACCTTCAATAGGATTACGACAAATAGGGCATTTTGATAGACGCATTATACAAGGGGCGCATACACAAAAATGCCCACAAGGGCTTAATGTTAATGTAACTGAATTGATCAAACAAACTTTACATAGGAACTGATTTGCTTGAACTATTTCCTGGGATGCAGGATTCAATGATTTTAATTCATTTTCCTGGGATGCTGAATTCACTGATTGTAATTCATTTTCCTGAGGCCGACATTCACGCTCATGGTAGCTGTTAGGTCTATACTCAACATAATTATCCATCAATATGAATGAGCAATTAGGACTCCAACGTATATGATCCCCCATAGGAGTGTCACCTACAGTCCAATCGCGTAGTGCAACTCCGCAAAATGCGCATTTAACAGCATCATGCATTCCCATGTAATAGAATCCTGCTTGAGCTAAATCACGAGGCTTAATGAACTTGCAGGGCCAATTTCTAAAGGAATTAAACCTATGCGTTTCAAGTTGCATGTCCATGGCTACTAAGGTTTTATGAAGTGGAAATTCTACTTATCAACCCCCCACCACTAAGAAAAAACATAATAATTTATAAAAAAAAAATTTTTATTTTTATAATATTTCATTATATATAATTATGACTTTTGTTATAGCGCATGAGCATACATTTAAATTATGATTAAAACATTTAGGCGGGCTAGGTTGAAGTTTGAATTGAGTTTCCTCAATAGAATGAACCTTATCACCCAGAAATTTTTTTAAGTAATTACATTTTTCAAGGCCTTTACAATATACTAGATTAACATTAGCAGTATGACGTTGTAAAATTTCAGGTAAATCGATTAGATCGGTGTATCCGTTGTCCCAATTCAATCCATGAAGATTTCTTTGAACCCAGGTAGCTTGACGTTGTAAATCCTTGTTAAGACATTGAAAAGGAAACGGAGGTTTAAACAGATAGTGCGCCAAGCACGTTCCATTATATATTGCCAGTTCCTTAGCAGTAAATTGTGGTATATAAAATGCTTGAATGTCGATTATGATAAACATGATTACAGGATCTGAACCAAGCCTTTGAAGGGTTCGTATTCGATGAGGGTATCATGCATAATGGCACAGTAAGCTACAGTGTCGGCAATAAAACTCTTGCTTGCTTCTATTTCAAGTTTTATCGCAAGTAAAGCATTCTGTATACTTTCATTTTGTTTAGAGCAGTTGATTACAAATACAGTACATTCTTTAAATTGTTTGAAATCTAATATCGGTTCTGATACATTTTTATTCATATATTTTTGCTGAAAAGCAATATACTCTTCATAAGCTAACATATATTTATTTTTTGAGAAATCATTATGTTGATGCTCAAACGGATATCGATTTGAATTGATGTATGCAGTAATGTCTGTAATATTAGCATGATCAAATTGGTTTGCTTTATGTTC
Organism: Hemicrepidius hirtus; assembly: GCA_963082805.1. NCBI lineage: Eukaryota > Metazoa > Arthropoda > Insecta > Coleoptera > Elateridae > Hemicrepidius > Hemicrepidius hirtus. The sequence goes on from OY720159.1 coordinate 25,992,663, forward strand.
TTTCTTATTACGTCTAGCAGTTTGAAAACCAATAAAAATCCATCTCGGTCTGCGCCCGCCTACAGTATTTTGAACTGACCAGATTACTAGATTGGAGGTCGTAGGTAATGCAGGATATTGGAACAAGCTTACTCCATGAAAACCTACTTTAATAGGTTTATGTTGATTTATATAATTATAAATATCCAATTTCGCTACGTCACTAGGAGTGATATGCGGCACTTTCCACTGAATTTTGGTTATTTTTATATCAACCTGAGTCTGTCCTGCATAACAATCTACGTCAGATTTTGATCGAATTAAAATTAATTCCTGTCGCATATTAATAATATCTCGACGGTATGATGATGCAAATCCTAGCACGTGATTTAATGGAATAATGGCACAGAAAGTTTTCAAATCATGATCGATCTGAGTACCCGAACTGTTAGGATCCCACCCAGCACAACTCAAGCTTTTAGATTCACTAGGTGAATACTTGGGAATTCCAATTAAGGATGCAGTTATTCCTGGAGTCCGGCATGAGTCTATTATAGTTTCACCTAGTTGATATCGTATTTCTTCAAATAAGAATAATGGAGCATTTCCTGTTAATTCAAAATCCTTAGCGACATCTTTTTTTGTTAACGTTCCTTCAATATATATTTTACTATCATAAGTAGCAGTAATTAGCTCAGCCTTATCAATGATAAGACGTATTTCATCAGAATTATCAAAAGCATTTACAGTATATGGATGGTAAGTACGAGTAGAAGCGTCAACTACTAAATCAGTATAAGACACTTCGGCGAATACGTTTTTCAGGGATTGTTCTTCCTCCATGATTAATAACCTTGAGTCCTATTGATTCCAAAAAGCGCACTTCTTCAGCTGTTAACCTATCGGTTTTCACAGGATTAATGGTTCCGGAATTGAATGTTATGGTGCTTTTATAGTAGTGATTGTTTAACCCCATGTTTGAGCTCCAAACGTATTGTAACGGCTTCAGATCCGAAATCAATAAGGGCACCTGTTTGATCGACCAATCTCAAGGTTAAATTGTCTATAGTATGAACGTTAACAGGGAGATATATTATAGTGGAGGGTTCTTTAATTAGTCTAAAACCGGGGGCTACACTAATGTCAAATTCAAAAATTGTATGTGAGTGAGCGCTATTACGGTATGCACCTGTAGTAATATTACATTCCACATGAATATTAGTAGATTTAATGATCTGAACATCCAAATCAGACTCATGTACACCTGGCTCTAGTTTTTTCGGCGAGAAACCTAGCATACGTCCTATATTACCGGGTTGAGTGAAATCAATGGTAAATTCAGATGTTATTTCACACTTTAACGTATTATTGTTTGCTATTAACTCAAAACGCGCTTTATCGCTAGTAATTTTAGATTTAATATAATCACTTATTTCAGTTATTTCATACGAACCTGTAGGGATCGTAATTTTTTTATTATTATAGTAAAAATTATTATTACCCTCGAATATGTTTCTGATTGAATTACATCCGTAAAACCCCACCAATCCTAATGTATAATTATATTCCTGACTTAATTCTATAGGAGGGAAGTAATCTACTGATAGAACATTTCCTACACCCGTCAAGGTCAACGTCTGAGACATGATTAAAAGAACAGCATACAGAACCACAATATTTATTTATTTTTATAAAGAAATCTTAAACATAAGAATCCGCATATAGGCGTATTAAACTTCTGTTCACGTTCGTAATTATATTTAATGGTATATCCTCGAAAATACTTTAATACTTCTAGGGGGGGTCTAAGATCACCATAACTATCGTAATACATAACCTCAGGATCCCGTTTCTTCCATGCACACCAATGCGATCCCTTACCAAAACTATCATCCAAATTTATGATACCGCTTTCATTAAATTTAGGTTTAGCAGGTAGCGTATTTCTCATATACACACCTCCAAAATAGGGAACGTCTTTAGCAAATTTTCTCAACTCTATATCAGTCAGGGGTCTCCGAGGCACTCTTATTGGTTTTTTGAATACGGCTTCAAATATAATGCACTTCCAGTTTTATATGGACGTAGGTATAAAGCATTACCCTTTTTACCTAGGGCTATCGACTCCATTGTTTTATTATGACGAGAGTTTTCTTCTAGTTGTTTTTTAGCATCCTTGGCACTGTTCACCGCTTTAACAATTCCCGAAGCTCCTCCTGCTAGTGCCCCTGCAGCACTGAGTCCGGCGAACAAAGGAATCAAGAATGGTAAAATTCCTCCTTGTTTTGGTACCGGAATTATTCTAGGAACTTTAACATGCTTTTTTCCACCAATCTCTTTAATTATTTGTTTAGCCGCAACTAGAGCCGTTTTGGCCACATCATTAATAGGGACATGAGGTTCCACTGTTTTAATAGCGTTCGCTATGCCTGCTAAAAATCCTCCTTTAAATGCTAGCTTCTTTTTCTTAGCTTTCTTGTTTTTCTTTTTAAGACCCATACCCATACCCATCTTCCTTTTAGCCTTCATTGTATTCGTTACAGCCCAAGCTGATATCCTTTCTCCAATGCCTGCGTCCTTAGAAATTGCCCGTTCCCAAGCACGTTCTTGTAATATTTCGTCTGCTCTGTGTCTACCTTCAATATCTTTATGCTGTGAGTAAGCTATGTCGTGGTCTTTACATGCAGCATCTAAAGGATTGATTCCTGGATCACCTCTTGCAAGCCTTTTAGCTAATTTCGTTCCAGGACCGCAATACTGATATTGGGGTATATGAAGCTCAACGGGGGGCTTATTTATCGGAGAATTTACGAACCCTCCTCCGTCGCGTGTTACGACCATTTTGTCTGAGCGCGATAGTAATTCCAGTATATATAGGGAAGCCCATCCTGAAATGAATGATATGATGAAGTTCCTTAGACAGAGAGACTCATTAAAAGTGAGCAATCATGATTTCGATCGTAAATTATATAAAAAACATGGTTCTTTATTACCAGGATCCATAAGAGGTATTATAGCTGGTAGCTAGGGGAGATTCTAAAACCTATTAAAGGGCTGGGATATTATACGTACACAGGTGAAGTAATTTCACCTAGCGAAGCAAAACCTGATTCAGTAATGATATTCGATGACATTATCTGCGGTAACCAGGATTCAGTGCGTGAATATTTTTGTTTAGGTAGACATAAATCAGTAGACTGCTTCTATCTAAGTTAAACCTATTCCAAGATACCTAAACAGTTAATACGGGATAATGCTAATTTTATTATATTGTTTAAACAAGATGTATTAAATTTAAAACATGTCTATGACGATCATGTCGGAACAGATATGTCTTTCGAAGAATTCAAAGCCGTATGTGCAGAATGTTGGAAAGAAAAATATGGATTTATTGTGATAGATACTGATTCTAATATTAATATGGGTAGATATCGTAAGGGGTTCGATTGTTATATAAGCATATAAACCCTACCGAGCAGTTCAAAAGCAGTTCAAGATCGGTTCAAAGCAGTTCAAAAGCAGTTCAAGAGCGGTTCGAAGCGGTTCAAAGCAGTTCAAAAGCAGTTCAAGATCGGTTCAAAGCAGTTCAAAGCAGTTCAAGAGCGGTTCGAAGCGGTTCAAAAGCAGTTCAAGATTGGTTCAAAGCAGTTCAAAAGCAGTTCAAGAGCGGTTCGAAGCGGTTCAAAAGCAGTTCAAGAGCGGTTCGAAGCGGTTCAAAAGCAGTTCAAAGCAGTTCGAAGCGGTTCAAAAGCAGTTCAAGAGCGGTTCGAAGCGGTTCGAGAGCGGTTCAAAGCGGTTCAAAGCAGTTCAAGATGGATGAATCAGATATAGAGTTAAAGAAAAAAATCATTCACGCCCGCAATTCGATAAAGCGCAAGTATGCTGAATTACGAAAAAGTAAATTGGCTACTAGAAGATTTATCGAAGAAACTTATAAACCCATAGTTAAACCTTTAAAAAAACTTGCCGATCCAAAGCCTCCAGAGCCTAAAGTTGAACCTAAAATTGAACCTAAGGCAGGGCCCTCCGAAATACCTATTTCAATAAGTGGAGATGATGATGTGATCTCTGATGATGAATATGATGATGATGATGATTACAGTCCCTTAATTGATAAGTATATTAAGATGCTTATTGATGATACAACAAATAAAATGGATACTCAGTATGGGGTTCATGCTCATGATAATGGCGGTTGGAAAATAGGTAATTCACCTATTGAATTTAATTCAGTTATCATTATTATTAATGAACATGAATTTGCTGGAACTGAGGGCCTCTATGAATTAATATTTATGAAAACCCCTAAAGATTATACTAGCGATGACTTGGATCAGTATAAAAAAATACTAATGCTAACCAGCGCGCATAAGAAAGGGTATGATCCCGCAAGGCAAATTGCGGGGAATAAAAGTAATAAATATAAAAAAATTATCTCACCCATGTTTAAGATTGTTGGCAGCGGATTAACTAAACAAGTCCTACCTACTGAATATGTATACTGGGATAATCCATCGGAATTAGTTCAGCGTTTAAGGTTGCTATATGCATCAAAACTAGCTGGTAATACTGCTCATGAAAACGAAATTTTGAATATTATTGAAGAACTTCGGGAAGCTAAAATTATTGCTTAAGTATATGGGGTATCCTTAGTGAGACATCAGTATCAAAATGAGTATTGACAAGTTCGGTCGCAGCGCTGACATTTCTAAAGAGGGTCGTAGAGGTGAAACTGGATTGGGATTCAAATTAACTAATGAAGGACATTATGATATGCAATATAAAAGATTAACAAATTTATCTGATGCCATCCATGATTCTGATTGCGTCACCAAACGAAGTACGCTCACTCTAAATGAAGATTATTTGATGCAGGAGATAAACGCATTGCATTCCTTTCCAACCCTAAAGATCCCTACGACTCATTAACTTCAAACTATTATTTATCAACAAAGTATACTTGTGATAATAAACAGTTGAAAAATTTGGCGGATCCCATTGATGTATACGACGCATCAAATAAAAATTATGTTAATTCAGAACTCAAACCTATTCAAGACAGATTAAATACTGAAGTTACCCGAATAAATAGCGAAATAAGAGTTTTACGTAATACTATAAAAAATAATAAAAAAGATTTAGTTGTTAAACAGACAACCCTAGGTGGCGCTCAAGTAGCAATACAGAATAAAATAGAAGAACTTACTAGCGCTTTTCAATTGAAATTGAACCCAGCGGATACTGTGATTCAAGATCAAATCAATAGCCAATTAATTAATATACTTGGGGACTTGAACTTTCTGTATCTAAAATTAAAACTAGCAAAACCTTCGCAACAACTCCATGTCTAAAAGGGGTATCGTAAACGAGCTTCATAAACCTGCTAGAAAAAAATTTCCCAGGAAACAAATAATTATTAAAGGTTTTGATGATTTATGGCAATCGGATTTAGCAGAGTTTATTCCCTATGCTAGGTATAATAAAGGATATAAATACATACTGTTTGTAATAGATTGCTATTCAAAATTTTTATGGGTTCGATCATTAAAATCAAAAAATGGTATTGAAGTTACGAAGGCCATGAAATCAATATTGGAAGAGGGTCGTGCGCCTAAATATCTTAATACCGATCAAGGAACCGAATTTTACAATAAGCATCATTCTAACTTAATGAAAAGCTATGGGATACATCACTACAGCACATACTCTCCCATTAAGGCTGCGATAGTAGAGCGGGTTATTCGTACCATCAAAAATGCTCTTTATAAAGAATTTAGTTTCCGTTCGCAATACAAGTGGATTGATATTATTCAGGATGTAATTAAAAAATATAATCATCACCAACATCATACTATAGGAATGAAGCCTGCTGATGTAACTCCTAATACTAAACTAAGTGTATACGATCAAATCAAAATGATGGGTAAACAAAGATTTAGTGTAGGAGATTATGTTAGAATTTCCAAGTTTAAAACCGTTTTTGCTAAAGGCTACACCCCCAACTGGAGTGCTGAAGTATTTAAGATCATTAAAGTTATAGTCGGTACTCCTGTAACTTACCTGCTTGAAGATTTTAAAGGACAACCTATATCAGGACAGTTTTATCCTGAAGAACTGCAGAAAACTAAGTATCCTGATGTTTATCTTGTTGAAAAAGTATTGCGAAAGCGAGGTGATCAACTGTACGTTCGCTGGTTAGGATACGATAAATCTCATGATCAATGGATACCCAAGACATCAATAGAAAAAAAATTAATTATATTTTTACCTGTAATTAAGATTTTTTAAATAAAAAAATAATAAATTTATGATCATATATTTTTTTAATTCATTATAGAATAATGCCCCCACGGCAAAGTATCTGTACAATTAGGTATAATATAACGCTTATTATCTAAAGGACTTAATGCTATCTTATTCTGCGTTATAGTGTATAAATTATGATGAATTGCCCTAATACTATTTTGCTTAACTAACATTTCTTGTCCAGTAAACAAACATTTCATATAGTCATTAAAAGTAACACTCTGTTTCAGTGAAACAAAGTGAAATCCTTTAACACCCTTGGCTTTTTTAACAGAATCCTTTGCTTCAACTCGAATACTATACATTTTAGATCTCAGCCCAATGAATTCAGTCATAACTTTACCATTATTTTCATCCTTCATAAGGCCGGGAATTTTTTTATTTACAAGAGGGATTCCATAGGGATTATCTAATTCGTAATCACTGGTATCGAATCTATTAATATCGTCTTTAATACACTCATAAATGTTATCACACCTCACTTCATAAATTAAACTGTCTGTATCGGTATACATCACTTTACACTGATCATTAAATTTAGGCATCATATAGTCATAATGAAAATCGTATAACTTAGTTTTTGAAATATCTAACACACTCATGCCTATATACACAGGTTTGTTCATTTTCACTTCAAGTTTATTTAGTTCAATCAACACTAAATCTTCGTCAAGAATGACTCTGCTATGAAAATTCGGTTTGGCCACCATGATCTTCGCGCTGTATCGCCCATCCCACTTACAAACTAGTTTAACGATTTTTCTTTTTCGTACGTCCTCCACTGAAAATTAAAAAAATGCAAAATTAAAAAATTATACTCTAGAAAAAGAGGACCTACATACTTGTCTTTCCAAAACAGCTGTTGTTCATTAGTTTGTAGAAGTTCTTTTCAAATTCATTGGAAGCCCTTTGACGCATCTGGGTGTTTAGTTCGATGTACCCCCTCATCCACGCAGATTGCTTAAACTCTAGAACTCTATGTATTTTAGTCAGCTTTAATCCATATTTAAGAGCTTGTTTTAAAGCTCTATAATGAATGATATAGCGTTCCTTATTATAGAGAGTGGTCAGCAATTTTTTCTGCTTAGATCCTGGGGGAGCCATATGCTGGGGGCATAAAGGTAAATCTTTGTGGATATTATGCAACGCTTCAGGGTATTCCAAGTCCACTTCTAACATATACCCTACTTCAGCATCATCCGGTACTTTAGTAACGTCAAGATTTTTACTCCATTTGAATCCTCCGTATGGAAGACATTCAGACATGGCCCATCCATATAAATTATTTACATCATAATATTGTAGATATGACGTTGCTACATTGGGGTTATAATCATCCATGAATCTGCTATTTGCTTTACAATACCGGTTACTGCATTGACTAACCCCTCCTCTGATACCCCTTTCTATGAACAACATCATATCTATATTAGTTATTAGTTCTAGCTCGATCTTAGTGAATTTTAGCATGGCGTCCCAGGTCAGCCCAGGTGATGATACATAGTGAGCAGCATCCAGTCCATATGAATTGAAACAAGTCTTCCTAAAATTTTCAAATATATCCGCAAGTAATAAAACATCAGTTTTCATATACAAGTCTGAATATTCCCCTAAAGTGGTGCACTCAAATGTATTCCAAACTTGCTGTGCATGCTCATAATCCTTTTGGAGTTGCTCCTCCCTTGCTTCAATTATTTTCTTACGTTCATCGGCGTCTAATTCATCTAATACCGCCATTGACATTTTATTTTCAAAGTGATGCTTTTCAGGAAATTTAGTTTCTTCAAGTTTTTTCCAGGAGGTTAGATAATCATAAGGAAGTATTCCTTTTCTAGTCAACAATTTAAATTTTTCGTCATCCAAATTTGAAAACTCTTTTTTAACAATTGGTAGCTCGGGTAAGAATGATGCCAAAGTATCCAGGCTATGCGGTAGAAACCGGAATGAATCAGTAAACCTCAAATTAATATCACTGCCCTTTACAGTTTTCGTAAATGAAATGTATTTTTCTTTATTGATAGGTAGCAATGAAATTCTGCCCTCTATTTCGCGCGCTAAATCTTTTATAATAAAGTGAGCATCATACCCACTTAAATTATGAAAAACAACAGGTATAGTAATTTTATCTTTAAAATTTAAGTTACATGAACTATGTGCGGCGCCCCGGAAGTCTGATAATATATGGTCGTGGTCTCTGACGCGGATATCACCATCATTAAAGGGCTTCTCGCATATATGACACTCAGTAGCGTTTTGGAAATTTTGTTCTTGTTCAGGAGTAATAGTCATAGGCATCTGGTTCCAAAATACCGGTTCAACATCTTCAATAATTTGTTTCAACTCACCAATAAACCATTTTCTACAATCTTCACCTCTATAACTGCGATAATAGGATATAGAATCGTCGTATGAACACTTTAAATAATACCCCACGCTGTACGCTTCATGCTCTTGATATATTACTGTTTTCTTACCGGAAGGTTTATTTACAGGTTTAAGCAAACTCTCGAAATCGGCATACACTATGAATGGTACTGAAATTTGCTTCTCAATATTTTTAAATTTAAGTATTTTGTCTTCTTCCGTGAAGGGGAGTGTCACTCTACATTCATTAATTTCTTTACAATCCAATTCATGTTTTTTAAGGCGCTCATCATTATAGAAACACTGAAGACATCTGTCACAAACTCGAAGCCTATGTGTTTTATTCAGTTGTCTGCTAATAAGCCTACCAAGATTTTTAATCCAACAGAAATGATAATTGATTTTTTCGGTTTTATCATTCTCATCATAAATGTCTTGAATCATTAATAAATTAACATGACGGTCTAGTTTGTTTTTTGTCACATAAACAGGCTGTACTTTAAAATTAGTCATTTTTCTTTCAAGTATATACACATTCACCGATATATTATTTTGTTTTTCAAATTTTTTAACCTGATTTAGGTTCATGGGGAAGTTGATTCCATCCAAATTTAATACTGTTGAAGGTTCCGGATATTTTTGAACTCGTTGAGGATCTTTATCAGCGGGATATAAAGCGGAAACTATTGCCCAAGCAAAGCATGCCTGATCAGTATTCTTAACGTTAATTACCGCTTTCTTTTTCTGTATTTGTTCAGGCAAGGGAATGTAAGAAGAACCTCGAAGCGGTTCGAACCTGTTAATATTAACCATCAAGTTAATTATTGAATTTAGAGCCCACCCACTATCACGTTCTTGAAACTCTTCAAGCTGCACTATTATTGTATCTTTAACGTATTCTTGCCACCATTCTTTGATATCGGTGGTCTGCATAATAACTTCATTACGCGTAGTAAAATGTTTTATTTCATGAATCACTTCATCACCCACATTTTTCATAAATTCACTACAAAAATCCACATTCACTTTTATAGTAGGATGTTCTTTTAACGCATTTTTAATTCTTGTTGTAAATAATGTTCCGGCATCTTCAAGAAAGGTTAATGGATCAACATGTTTCAAGTTAATAATTGCTCCTGTTCTCAATCGTCCTTTGAATGCAGAATTAACTTCTTCCCATCTCAAACGATCGCTTCTACGATCTTTTACATTACCTCCGCCCTGATGTCTCCGCGCCTTCATCATTGTTCGATATGTTTTCATTATGCCCATATTCGACTCTAAATTTTTCTTAGTTCCCACGCTGAATACACCTTTTTTAATCGCATTATTTAATAAACGAATATTTTTACCGCACTGTTTAATCCAATTTTCTAATTGTTGAGGATTATTAGTAATCTCAACCATCGCTTGACGTATGACCTCAGTCATGTTGTTAGAAGTTGCAACAATATCAGCCATTATGTCTGGTAAAGATGACACTGGTATCCGTACCCATTACAATAGCTTTTTATATAATTCTCCCTACCCTTACTCATTGAAGGTTCGAAGATGACGTCATGTATTTTAAACTGTTAAAACATGTTTCGACCTGCAGAAAAAGACGTTTTGTATTTCATATTTCTAAAGGGAGCGTAACCTTGAATCAACCCCGCAATTAATATAACAGGAAAATGATTTTTAATTTTTTGAAAAAAATATTTATTATTAATTTAACTATTAGATTAGAGATAAATATAATAGAAATAATAATTCTAGTGTATTTGTATTTCCTATAATAAAATGTTTTATGAATTGAGTTTTTTATTTCCTGATTTAATTCTCCTAAAGATAAATATTTATCTTAATATTTTCGATGAATTATTTAAATACAGCAAAGTGTAGAAAGTTTCTAATGTCTAAGGATAAAGATTCAATGCGTCAATTAAACTCACAGGCCAACCAAAGTACGAAAAGTATGAAATTAGGTAAAAATTCCTTTAAGATATTTTAAGCTATACAAATCACTAAAGGGACTTTCCATGTAATCTTTAAGACCTACTTCAAAATTTCTATTGTAATTACTATTTCCATCTCTGTTTAAATGTCTGTTATCTCACTCTTACTCATTGAAGGTTGATGACGTCATGTTTTTAAACTGTAAACACGTCTCGACTTGCAGTTTTGTATTTCATATTTCTAAAGGAGGCGTAACCTTGAATCAACCCCGCGGCTCGATCAAAATTAATTAGATCAATAAAAATTAATTATACATACACATATACACATACATATACACACGTATCAATTAAATTAATCAGGTTAATCAAGGAATGAATTAATTTCCGAAATTCCATGAATTAAACAAGAATTTAATTAATCCAGTCAATCAAATTATACAAATTAATTAGATCAATCAATCAAAATATGAATCAAAGTGCTAAATTAACAATTAATTATGCAAAAAGTAGTATTTTTCATGCACCTTGAGAATAAAAGTGATGTAATGATAGCGCCATCTGTGGACGGCCAGCCCAGTATCAAAAACCGAAAAACAGCATATTTCGTTTTACATGTGTTTCTTATGGGAGGGGCTGCGCCAGAACGATCCTTGTTATCATACTACCATAAAGTGGGTTGTTCCAAAGTCCTGCAGATGGTTGATCTGTCGGTTACATCTTGATGACGGTGGTCATTTTGCTTTTCAAAATACTTTAGAAAAAATTAGGAGAAACTACTGGTTCGAACATATGTCTCGATTTGTACAAAAGTACGTAAACTCCTGTTTAAACTGCTTGTATAGCAAAGGCGTATCTGGGCGGAAACCTGGTCTCCTTCATCCAATACCCAAAGCCACCGTACCCTTCGAAACAATCCATATGGACCATGTCGGTCCATTTGTCAAGTCAAAGCATAAAAATACCCACATTTTAGTTATAGTGGATGAATTTACAAAGTTTATTTTCATTGAGCCGGTCAAAAGCACCAAAGTAAAGTACGTAATAAAAGCATTGGAAACGTTCATTTACATTTTTGGGGTGCCCCATAGACTAATTACAGACAGAGGTACTGCATTTACCTCAGCTGCCATGAACACCTTTTGCACAGAATATGGCATCAAGCATATGTTGAATGCGGTCACCACACCCCGAGCGAACGGTCAATGCGAAAGATTTAATAAAACAATATTAGATTCGCTACGGTGCTATAGTGCCAATGATACGGGTGACACAACATGGGATGAACATTTGAAAAAAATCCAATTTAATATGAATAATACACTGAACAAAACTACCGGAGTAACCCCATTTAAGTTGTTAATAGGTGTGAACCCGCGGCCAATCGCGGATGCCAAATTGTCAGCACAGTTTGAGAAAAGCTTAGAAACAGAAAACTTAAAGTCTCTACTCGCAAAAGTTGGAACTAGATTACAAGAACGTAGCGCGCAGTTTAAAGCGGCTTTTGATAAGAAACGTAAAGACGCACCGCAATATAGCCCTGGTGACCTGGTTATGGTCAAAATTACCAGCTTTTCCCCAACTGGTGACTCGCGAAAGCTACTTCCCAAGTTTAAGGGACCATTTAAGATTGCAAAGGTTTTACCCAATGATCGCTATGTAACTGAAGACCTTCGATCTGGCAAAAGAAAGACACATCTGGTTGTGGCGGTTGATTCGTTGAAACCATGGATTGTCTTAAACGCCAATGACTGCCAACTTTTCGAAAGTATTATGTGTGTTGTCAAAACGTATGTTCCACCGTAAGATATCCTGGTTTCTTTCACCCAGAAGCCTGAGTAGTACCGCAGACGCCTGACACTGCCCTGTCAGAAGCCCAATGGTATAAGGACTAGTACCATTGGAAGCCTAATACGTAGCCTGGTGATATACCAGAAGCCTGAGTAGTACCTCAGACGCCTAACACTGCCCCTGTCAGAAGCCCAATGGTATAAAGCCTAGTACCATTGGAAGCCCAATATGTAGCCTGGTGACATACCAGAAGCCTGAGCGTTCTCTCAGACGCCTGACAGTACTCCTGTCAGAAGCCCAACGGTACGGAATTTGTTCCTGTTGGAGGTCCATTACGCTAAGTGGTAGCCGGAAGAGCTGTTAATCCTGATAGTCATTCTATCAGAAGCTCGGCGAGTATGTCGTCGGAAGCCTGATGATCACCGTATCAGATGATGTGTTATTAGTTCTTATGCCCTGGTGTCTCACACTTGTACTGCTTCAACAGTGGAATTCTTTAAATTGTCGTTGCCCATTGCATTCCGTTGAACTTAATACACCTCTTTCTGTTGTTTAGGCAATCCGACAAATCGGAGTAAGACAATGGCCCTACGTTCGAGGACGAACTTTAGATGGACGAGTGTAAGGGACACGGGTCAGGATCAGCACATTCCAGAGGGTGATGTCACCGACCGTTGGAAGTGTTGTATTTCTGAGTTATGACTTTGCAGGGGCTGGGGAATAAAAACATTGTGGTTGATAAACAAGGTGCTGGTGTTCACGGAATGTTAAAGACGTGAGATTGAGTAGTTAAGTTGAGTTGTTCGGCAGCATTGCTTGCAAGCAGTTGTGTAATTACAATGTCATTTTAAAAGTATATTATGTTAACCCTTTTGCACGTTTCCGTTGAATAAAGCAGTTTTAAGGTGTTAATCGGTGCCTGTGTTTGTATTTGAAATCCCTACGTACAACAGGGGCGTGTCCGGCGCTGTTATAGTTTTTCAAAGTACAGTCAAAATAAAACGATTTAGGCGGCAAATTTAAATAATTGTAAATATTTTTCATTCGATCAATTCCATGACCTTCCGAATGATATTTCTGGTTTCAGAATGAATTATCTTCCTCGATTTAGCATTTATACTTAACATATTTTAAACGTCAAAGCGATTTGACAAACACTGAAATTATTAAAATTTCCACGTTGTGGCTAGCGTCCCGACTCGGTATCCACAATCAGTCCCAAATAATGTCATTGAATGACGTCACAAATAGCTGTCGGGACTTTTATTCAGCCCCGACTCGGGATCCATGGTCAGTCCCGAGTTCTAGTATGTCGTTTTCAGGTTATGTGAGTTTGTTGTTGTGTTTTGGGTGTTTGTTATTCTGATAAATGTGTTATTGTTGAGCTGTAAGAAATGTAAGTTTGCGTTTAACTTCTGCTTTTATTGTGTTATTGAAATGTGTTAACGTATAGGTTGGAAGTTGGCAAGAAATTTAGTTCTTATAACGAAGATATAAAAGAGTTGCAGTCGTATTGGAAAAATAATATTGCGAACTTAGGATTAAAAAAGAAACAAGAAAAAATATTGTTCTGGATTTTAACAAGGGAGCAAGATCATTTCGCTTTTGAAAGTGACGAAAAAATCGAAGAATGCCATATAGAAAATGATCCAGAAAAAGTTTCAAACGCAGGAATGGATGTCGATGTTGATTTGTTCTTAGTTCGACCACTCTTCACTAAAAAACCCTGGGATATTCTATAAAATGTGATATCCAATAAAGTGGAGGTGCAAACCTCCCCTAGACTTTCCCATACTAAGAATAAACATTTTATTTTTGGTATACAACAGTAGTTCGCGAGGCAGCGTAGGAAATTATTTGAATGCGTAGCGAGAAAAACAAGATTATGCGGGTTCGATAGGTACAAAAGAAAGACACGCAGCTATCTGCAGTAACCGGCTTGAAATTACAGCTGGCGAAGCCGGGCGATCGCTACCGACCGATGAACCGTTTCTGTTAGAGTTCAGCCTAAATCTTTTACGAAACGTATTAATTATTAATCCATAGCTTTTCACATCACCTTAGTGTTTACTTACAGTAAGTAAAGTAACATGAGGTACCATGGCAGATGCGTTAAACTTTTTTATTTACATGGGCAGTTGTCGCCAGGTGCCCTATATAAAACCCATGAACCTATACTACCTATACCTACAATTTGATAATTGCCACATACATTCAATTTACGTTATTTGTTTTTTAGTCGACTACGATAAAAACAGCTGTTTTACGTATCTTTTTGACAGCCGTAAAGTGTCAATTTGTAGTAGGCATTTGTCAATTTCTATTTTATGGCCGTAAATACTTTACGGCCGGTGTTTTTCGGCCGCTTTTACTTTTTCGGCGGCTTATTTATAATTTTTTAGTCGACTATGATAAAAACAGTTATGACGATTCAGGGTGGTCACGTGACCAAATGTCATTGGAATATTTAAATAAAAATTTAAATTTGTTAATAAAATTTGTAATATTCGCCTAAAAAATGTTGTTTGCACCTCTGCCAAAAGTGCTTTTTCGTCCTTCCCTGTTTTCTGGTCTCGGCTTTGCCTCGACCAGAAAATCAGTCGCGGCCGAAAAAGATTCACTTTTTGGCCATGATACAAAAAAAACTATTTTGATATTTTTAAATCTAAAGTCGCGGACTAACTTTTCAGACGCAGCACCGGATGAATGATTGCAACTATTTGCTAACGACATTTATTATATACCAAAAAAAAATCCGATTACATATTATAACACAAATTCCAAATAACAACACCCGCTTCTATGCCTTGCTACCACCTGCTTTGAAAAATTAAATAACATGTATGTGCGGACGTACGAATAAACTGTTCCTAGACAAACGTTAAATTAATTAATTAATAACACGCGAGTTTCTGTTCCGGATAACCCGCAATCCCAAACTTTAGTTGCCACATTGTATATTTGTGCAGGGATTTTTTGATAATAATATTATTGTTATTGTTATTATTATTAATGGAACGAAGACTGCCGATGTCCGACTGCGCGCTTGCCCGGGCTGCACGACGGCGGCATCCAGACAGCTCCGTCCGCGGGTGTTTGGGGATTTAGTTGTAGGATTTTAAGTTGATGAATTCTAAGCAGATCAAATTAAAATTATCGAATGATAAATAAAATGGCTTATTATTGTTATTATTATTATTATTAATGGAACGAAGACTGCCGATATCCGACTGCGCGCTTGCCCGGGCTACACGACTGCGGCATCCAGACAGCTCCGTCCGCGGGTGTTTGGGGATTTAGATAAAATTGCAAACGTTAAATACAATTACGTATATAAAATGAATAATGATACAAATAATTGAGAATAAACAAGTTTTAAATTTTGAATCAACATAACGAACTATATGTACAGCGTAGACATTCATTTACCCCTTTTCTCTAGTATTAATAAATACACGTCTTCTAAATTTGCAGAGAACCTAGTTTTTTTCGTCTGTAAATCATTGTACCTGAACCAACTATTATTGACATTTATGATGCAGGTGTAATGACCGTGGTCTACCGAATCTCCGTGGTGCAGAATGGCCGCATGGACGTCAAAATGCGTATCGTTTATACAAACTTCTGTCTCATTAAAATTTACTACCGAATTCATCAACTTTGTGTCAGCACGGAATCTGGCAAGAACTAGTACTACATACTGGTTAACGTACGATATAATATGCTTTTCTGAAAAATTTGATACGCGGCAATTGGAACACTTTATATTAGTGTCATCCCAATAAATAAATTTAGAAAAATCCAAAGGCATATCATCTTCGTTCCTGGGAATAATCACAATTAAAACACTTTAGTATAATTGTTCTTGAATAATAAAATTTTGCAGATAACGGAGGGTTTTCTTCTTCTAAACATTGCTGCAATTTCATTAAAAATTCGTGGGCAGCTTACTGTACGGTAGCATTGAAATTTACGTCAGTTTTTTGATCTAAAATAGCTCTAACATGACAAGTTGAAATACAATCACTCCCGAAATTTACTAGATTAATTATGTCTACGATACTGCTACTGACACGATGTTCTGGTTTACTATTATGAACTAAATCCTGTTTAAAATGTTCTAAAGCTATTTGGCATTGAATTACACTGTTTGCATAACAAGAAACGCCATCCCTGTTTATAAATCCTATGTACCTACTTGCTTTTATTTTTGCTAGAAAGGGCACGATTATTAACATCTTCATCCGAAACTGATATTACCGACGAATTGTTAAAAAAAATTTGCAACCGGCTGCCTAGAAGATATTATTGCAGGGAGCAACGCATATATGGGCTTATGATATGAAAAGTAACTGTCGTAAACAACTGCTATCAATGATTCGTCGTTACTAAATGCAATGTTGATTTGAGTATTGTGATCGGTTGTGGACGTACTACGGTTTAAAATACTTTTAAAATCTAACTTTGAATTTGGAAAATATGACGCAGCATCAAAATTAAATATATCAAAATTAAAATCTCCCAACACAACAATTTTACCATCGGCATTAGATAACGTACTACTTATAATTTCTTGAAAACAATTTTCATACATAACATGCCTAACCGAAGGCGATTTGTAACCACTAATAATCCAAAAATTCTCTACTTGAAAACTAAACAAGTCAACATGATTTTTACATTCGAATTTTAAAACGTGCTGAATATTACAAACGGTAATGTGGTTTTTGATAAAACAAATAACTCCGCGCGTATTAACCGAATTCGAATGAAATATTATGTGAAAACCGGGAATTTCTATATCATTTTGTGTTAAAGTTTCTGAAAATATTAATATATCGGCTCTAATGTACCACTCATCACTGATAATATTTAGTAAATGTTTGCGCAATGATCCAACATTATGTTATAAAATTTTAATTTGATCGCTATTGATAAAAGTATCGTAAAAGAATGTGAGCGGTTTATTCTGCTGTAGTCGCAAAATTTCTGTTAGAATTTGGTCGTTCTCTTTTGGAGACTTCGGGGGTTTGAAACTACCTAAAATGTAAAGTCCAGATAACTTTTTTACCCTACTTAATACGACGTACATCATTTGTCTCGTAATTCTTTTTGATTTTTTAAAATCGATACACGCCTCTTCGTACGTCTGCCCTGAGATTTATGAATAGTTAAAGCTTCCGCTGCTGTCACTGGAAATTGACGGCGTACAATTTCATACTGCAAATTTTTAGAGACTTGGCTGGTTTCACAGCTTCGGTTTCGCCTCAGCTGTGAAATACCAGCTGCGTCAGTAAATCTGCTACTTTTCTGCTTTGTTAAACAAATAACTATAAACAATGTATAAACTGAACTTCATCCCGCTGCCGCACTATTTGCGTCAATTCGTAATAATTAAACTCGTCCCATAAGGGGTTTGATTCGTGAAAAATAATTAGACTGTTATTGTTTGGTGAACAAAATTCAGGGCGATCCATCACAGGAGGTAATTGATTTAAATCTCCTGCAACTAAAACCGATATGCCCCCAAAAGACTCTTTGCAACCCATGATTTGTCCAAGTCTAGTAGCGACCCGTGAAAATAGCCGACTACCCATCATCGATATTTCGTCAATAATAAGTAATTTTAAATGAAATAATTTTGCTCGTAGTGTATTCGCAATGTCGTTGGATAATTCTGGCATTTGTCCATCAAACTGAGATACCGGTAAAGAAACGCGGTGTGTAATGTGAGACCGTTTATTAAAAATGCTGCTTTATCTGATGGAGCACACAGCAAGACAAAATTTTCTCCTTTACTTGAACCGGGTAATTTATCAAAATAACTTGTGATCAACTGATAGATTGCATTTATAACCGAACTTTTCCCGACGCTTGCGGATCCACTTAAAAACGTTCTAATAGGCAACCTATCACTTTTAAAACAATGTAAAATGTGCATTATGAACTCCCTCTGGCGCGTATTTAATTGCTGTATTAATTGAACACTTTCTTCGATTGATATTCTAGGTGGACAGCTAAAGTGATTTGCACCGCGATCTTTAACAATTTCCGAACCTCCCTGCTGTAAAATATCGATTTGCTGGTGCTCTGGTACTGCACTTTTGGAAAATTCGTCGATATCTTCTTCCTCGATTTCTAAAACATTATTTTGCGCATTTTCCATGGCTTCGTATAAAACATCATCGCCAAGAATTTGGAATTTTTTGCGATTAGCGTCAATAGTACAATGACGGTTTAAAAATATTTCCTCGTAATTTACATTCTGCACCTCGGAGTATTCGTTTCTCCACGGTAAAAATAAAAGAATGTTTTCTCTATAAAAATTAACCGGATCCTGAATTAGTTTATACCGCCTATATCTAATAACGGCAGTGTTTTGCAGTTGCCTATAATATTTAATGACGTCATCATCATCGTCTTCATTCGCGTTCTCGTTATCCGTCTTCAGCGCAGTAAAATTCGAAGCAAAATTTGCTAGGCACACGTCTTCCATAGATAAAGGTCTTTTCGCGTATTTTCCGAATATATCATCAACAAACACGTCATCCGGATCTACATTTAAGGCACTTAATTCTAACCTAGACTTTAAAATTTGAACTCTTTCTTGCTGTGGAAACGTGCTAATAAAAATAGTTTTTCGCGAATTTTTGCAAAGAGGCAAAGATAACGCCTGATAAACTGCTTCTTGCGCGCACATTAAATTACTGTTTAAAAATACATTAGAAATTTTTCTGAATTTTTCTCTAACATTAGTATATCCGTTATTTATATCTGATGCCGTTTCTCGTAACAATTTCGAAAGTCCCGCGTCCGTTTTACTAATATAATTAATAATATACGATGCCAACGCGTATTCTTCTAAAATAAACTGAATGTCCATATTAGACTCGAACAAATGCAATATATCTTTATTATAATTATTAATTCCGACTTCCAAACTACTACGTTTTAAAAATATCTGTTTTTTTTTAATGAACAACGAATAGCGAGATAATATTGTTCTTCCGTAATTAGGAGTTTAGCTAAAATATCATTAAATTCTAATAATTGCGGATTTTTATAGAAATCTTGGGTAACTTTTTTTATATCTTTCAAAATGCGTTTTAAATTTTCGTTTTGTTCCTCTTCCGGAAGAGGTTCCATAATGGTTGTTGAGGGCATAACAAAGATTGGAAAGTTAAACCGGCATTTGAATTTATTTCATTTACCTTTATTGCAGGTATGCGTGTGCCTATGTTTTTGCACCGTAATATACGGATCATTTTCATTATACTCGCACGTAATAAACCTATCTATAAAGCTAATACAATTTTCCACGTTACCTGACATTTCGGGATTGTACTGAGGCGCGTCTTTAAGCCATAATAAAATGTGTTCGTGAGGCGACCCCCTGTTTTGAAATTCTACCCTTTCACAACTATCTTCTACATAATACTCGCGAAATGGGCCGTCTTTTTGTTTTAAATAACACATAAATTTTGAAATCAAAATACCGCGCACATGTAACTGGATCGCGTTTTATTAAATCGGATTTTTCATAAGTAGTGAGATTCATTGCTTCTAAAAGAGATAAATTTTTAAAGTGAACCAGTTTCGCCAAAGATTGAAGAAGTTCTGGCCAAATGTTTTTCCCCGCAGATAACGTCAAAAATATACTAGATTTATCTAATTGCCGAATGGTAGCCAACAAGTCTTTTTTTCTAGTTTCCCAATAGGAAGGGGAGGATCTAATTTGTCTTAAAAACCTATAACCGTCGTCAAATTTTACCATGTTTTCTAAAAATTCGTCATTTAACACGTTCCCCACTTTAACATTTCTAGTATTTT
Source organism: Hemicrepidius hirtus (assembly GCA_963082805.1). Taxonomy (NCBI): domain Eukaryota; kingdom Metazoa; phylum Arthropoda; class Insecta; order Coleoptera; family Elateridae; genus Hemicrepidius; species Hemicrepidius hirtus. The sequence goes on from OY720159.1 coordinate 26,012,870, forward strand.
TGGTTTTCCGCATACAAATATTAATTTTTGGAAGACAAAACAACTCTAATTTTTTCTTTGCCATAAAGAGTAATCGAGTGGGATCGCACGATCTACGATCTCTACGCCTAATTTCCGACTTTATACGATCAGAGTATGATACTTTAGAACTGCCGTTGAAAGAATGGCCCGCGAAAATTTTGGGAAAACATAATTCGTCGATATGGGGTATCATATGCCAAGGTATCGGTTTTTTACCTTGGCCGGGCGCTATGACTTGTACGTTGTTTACGGTATCTGCATTACCGTCTATTACTAATACCTCGTCACTTCCCACTTCTTCCTCCGGAAGATCGGTTAAAGTGATTTCTTCGCAAGTGTTGTCGTTCGTGGATATCTCGGTAGATATTACATTATCCGCTATAAAATCGTTACTTTCTTCAATACAATCCCTAGTTTCTACAATAAAATCTACATTTTCGCTATACTGCTTTTCGTAACGCCTAAACTATTCGCGGTCAACTTGAATATTGTACACTTTGTATAACGGGGTGTCTTTCAAATAACACAACGCATCCCAAACTATAGCTGGTCTGTTGGTCTCATACATGTAGTCCGTTTTATGTTCAATGTGCCTCTTTAATTTAACCTGAATTGTAGCCATGTTGACAAATGCTCGCGGCAAAACTTGTATCATATCGCTAATTTCAACAGAGATGTTAATTACACTACCCTTAAGACCTAACTGGGGATTTAAGGCATAAGGTTTTAAAGATCTAATTTGCATAAAATTTACGCCGTGGCTAGCGTCCCGACTCGGAATCCACTTTCAGTCCCGAATAACGTCATTGAATGACGCCTGCAACGACTTAGCTCCCTAGCTTATGGAGAGGTGGTCGTAGCAGAATTTATTTTTGTCAGGGAGTAGCTCTGAGTACCCAGGGTTCGTCGGACTTTCAAAAATGAAACCTAAGAATCTAAATAACACATTTACTTACCGGAATATTTACAGTATGAACGGATTATCTATATATCTAATAATAAAAATTAACAAACGTAAGAAAGAATAATAATATGTACAATTAATAAAAATTAACCAATTTTGAGTAATTATTTAAGTCCGGCTATGAACTGTGATCGAAAAATTACAGGGATCTGTATTGGTAAAAGGGCGGGTTACAGATATCGACCAGAGGGGTCGCCTCGGTTAAGTTAACTTAAATGCAATTGCTTTCTGCTTGACGTCACAAAGTCAATATGGCGTACAAACAAACAAAAAGGGATTTGTTAAACGTCGTTTGTTTAAAAACAAAGAATATTGAATAAGCCAACGGGTTTTGATGTACAAAATAAGAGTAATTAGTGCAAGTGTGGCCAGGTAAGTCTCAAAATATAAATATTTTACGACGGTCGGTGAATTTAATTGACTGGTTGAATCTACAGGGTCGGATAAAAGTTAATCAAATTAAAATTACGTTACGGTGTGGTTTGAAGAACCCAACTCAGTTCTGACCCAGGTCGGTGGACAGGACTGCAGGTAATTTACGTTTGTTTCACCCTACTTGTTACGTATCTTGTCACATATAGGGTAAAACTCCGTAGGGCTGGGTTCGGAACTGGGTAATTGTTGTTTTGTTCTACGTGTTACGGAATGTCACTCATAGAAACAAAATATTACCCGGGTTAAGTATTTGGGGATTATAACAAGGCAGGTCACTTATTGCAGACATATATATCCTACCTTGGGGGAAGCTTACCCTGATGAAAGCCTGCTTGTATTATGCCACATACGGTCCACCAGGATAAACTATGCTAACTAGGAACTCGGGAACGGAAAACAGGTCAGGTGTTTCAGGTCGGAACGGAAATTGAAATTACTTACTTAAAACAAAGTAGCCACACTTCACTAATGACCGAAGAAAAAAAATAACTGGTTATAAAATAAGATTAAACTGAATTAATTTGTATTCGAAAATTAATCAATTTGCTGTAATCTGAACACAGGAAATTGATTCGGGGCAAAATTTAAATTGAATTGAAGATCCCAACTTAAATTTTGAATTACACTCTGACAACCAAAATTACTAATCGGAAAGTCTAATCAGAATAATGCGGTTCGGATAAGTTTCGGACCGGACAACCTTTAAATTGACCGGAGCGGCTGTTTTATAGCCCGGCGTCGGCTTCCTTCGTACAGGGACGCGGACCGTCCCTTCTCCTTCGAAGAGGGAGAAGTCGTTGCCCGCGCCTCTGTATGACGTCGATCTGACGGAAACGACGCTATCTTGGGAATGTGGAATATGGCGTCTTATATACGACGCACCAAATTCCACACCCCAAGAATTGCGACGTTACACGTCACAAATAGCTGTCGGGACTTTATTCCGTCCCGACCCGCGATCCACGTTCAGTCCCGAGTAACGTCATCGAATGACGTCACAAATAGCTGTAGGGACTTTTATGCGGTCCTGACTTATGAACATTTCTCGCAGCGAACATTTTTACATTGCTTTCGTTACATTTATTTTAAATAAAACATAAAAATCGATACATAACCAACTTAAAAATACATTGGTAATCGTGTAGCGTTCCATAAACAATACTAATACTTAAAATATTTTCTAACGCGAGCATTTTAAACAATACCACTGCCTTATAGGCAACTTTTTAAAATTTACGCATTTAATATGACAAAATTGTAGGCCGCATTAATATTTAATTGGGGCGCGGAAATCAGTAGTTATTTCACACACTTCACAACACACGTCGCACAGCCACTTAGTATTATTCTCTTTTTTGGATATCACATTTTGTAGAATATCCCAGGCTTTTTCAGTGAAGAGTGGTCGAACTAAGGAGAAATCAACATCGGCATCCATTACTGCGTTTGACACTTTTTCTGGATCATTTTCTACATGGCATTCTTCGATTTTTTCCCCACTTTCAAAAGTGAAATGATCTTGCTCCCTTGTTAAAATCCACGATAATATTTTTTCTTGTTTCTTTTTTAATCCTAAGTTCGAAAAAGCGAATTTCGTTTTTCTTCCTTTTTTTCAAACCGATTGCGGTAAGATCTGAACCGCGCGGTCTACCCCTTTTTTTTACAATTCGGACATTTTGATAATGTCTATATCGACATCATTTGATACATTTTGCATATCTTCAGAGTCTAAAATGTTTTCGGTGTCCTCAGTGTGGAAGTCGATATTTAATATTAATATTAACACAATAAAAGCAGAAGTTAAACGCAAACTTACATTTCTTACAGCTCAACAATGGTTAACACATTTATCAGAATAACAAATACCCAAAACACCACAACAAAGTAACACACCTAAAAACTACATACTAGAACTCGGGACTGACCATGGATCCCGAGTCGAGGCGGAATAAAAGTCCCGACAGCTATTTGTGACGTCATTCAATGACGTTATTCGGGACTGAAAGTGGATTCCGAGTCGGGACGCTAGCCACGGCGTAAAATTTATGTAATGGGCTGTCATTCTTTCCTCTAATGGTGACAGTTTTCGAATGCTATCGGGTAAATCTACAAACTTTAAATCATTACTTGTAGCTAATTTGGGTGCTTTTGACAGGGTTCTGCAAATGCACGGCGATATCATAATTTATTATTAAACTCACTAAAGTATCCTTGGAATAATTAGAAAATTTATCCAGTTTTGTAATATTGAAATTGATAACAGAATGTTTAAAGAACAGTCCTTCGCAGCAGCAACATATAAAATTTGGAGTACATTTTCGAATTTTAATAAATTCTAATTTTAATTTCGCAGAGTTTGTGTTTTCTCTTACTAAATTATTATGCAAATGTTCCCTAAATCGCAATATATCATTTTCTCGCCGATTTCGTTTGCGTTGAATGTCGCATTGTTGTTCAAATAGTCTAATTTCGTCGTCGTTTTCCCTAAATTTGCGTTTCCGATTTTGTTCATTAATTATCTCTCTCTGTTTGTATTCTACATTACTGTTACGTCGTATTTTGTAATGTTTAAGTTAGAGCTTATTTGAATTTCCCGCCAGTGTCCTGCGAGGCACTTCACACGACACTTCCAGTCAGGCTTCCATAGAGGAAGCACGCCTCGTCCAGTGAATAAAAATAATCAAAAATAAATCTCGTTATTTCATTCAAATAGTAAGTAATGTGTTAGAAAACCAATAATCTATCGGCATAACAAACATTTGGTCCTTCGAACCTGATTAATTGAACCAAATCAATTAATAATATCAGCAAGTGCAAGACACCTGCAACATTCCTACAACTCGTATCGTCTCGTATCAACTCGGCTCACCAGTCCGTTTCTGCGACGAATTTGCCATCTCGTTCAGCAGCTACTCGCAGCCGCTTTCTCGCTCTCCTTTCCACATCAAAGAATTGGAATGGTTAACATCACATCACACGCTACCAAGAAGTAATACAAACATCGCAGTAAGGAATTAGGTGAGATCAATCCTTTCCTTATAAATCCCTAAAAAACCATAACCAGTTTAACCATGCCCGACCTAACAGAAGAAGAGGTCGCACTCATAGCTTTAAGTGCGAAGCTTAAATAATTAAAAAATAAACGAGCATTTTGGAAGCGTAGTTCAACACTGTTACAGCAATATTTGGACAGCCCTGACAACAGGCCCGATTATTTAAATAAAATTGTTGGACAATTCGCGGTATGCGAAAAGTCTCTACACACGTGCGATGAACTCCTCGAAACCATTTATGATGATGATTTTGAAAAATCATTTGACGAAGCCTTTACCGAAAAGGCAATAACCGATTCGATATTTTCCGAATTAAAAGCAAAGGTAGAGTTATTAGTTTACCCCGGAATGGCCGATCCGACGGCACCCATAAACCAACCATCTGCTCATTCAGCAATTAAACTCCCCGCAACCGACTTACCTACATTTTCGGGAAAGTTTGATGAGTGGCTGACCTTTCGAGAAAGGTTTAAATCTCTTATCGATTCTAACAAATCTTTAGCAAAAATCGTCAAAATGCAATATTTAATTTCTGCCCTTAAGGGAGAAGCCGCGGATGCAGTAAAGCATTTAGATGTAACCAACGAAAACTACGAAAAAACTAAAGAATTGTTAAAGGAAAGATTTGAGAACAAACGCGTAATCGTTACGAATCATATTAGAGCCCTTTTCGAGTTGGCTGCAATCACGAAGGAGTCTTATCACGGATTCCGAAGCATATTAAACGCGGTTACGCAACACACGCATTCGTTAAAATTAATGGGTAGGGACGTCGAAGATGATGATCTTTTAGTTTATCTAATCGTGTCCAAGCTTCCATTTCCAACGCGCAAGGAATGGGAAGAAAAGTTACCAAATTCTGAGTTACCTACTTACAAGGGTATTATCGATTTTCTCACGCATAAATGTCATACACTAGGTGCATTAAATGTGGTAAAGGACATACCGGAAATAACGCAGAAAGTTCCCAAAATGAACTATAACAATAATAAGTTTGCATCCTGTCATTTAGCGGCTAATAAAATCACAACTTGCAGGATTTGCGAACAAGGCAATCATTTCACGAATCAATGTCCAACCCTTTTAGATTTGTCAATTAGGGAAAGAATTGATAAAGCGCGATCAAAAAACCTGTGTTTAAACTGTTTAAGGCAGGGACATGTAACAAAAGACTGCAATTCTTCCCGATGCAGAAAATGCCGTGGCTTGCATAACACCGTTTTACATTTAGAAAATTCAAACAGACAGGAGTCTTCGCAGGGCCCCTCTGATAACGCGAATAGTTCACCGGCAGCATCTTTATATGCATTTAAGGCACACGAAGAGCCGTCTAATATCATTTTATCAACCTGTATTTTGGAAATTCGCGACTCGCGCGGTAATTATCGAAATGCGCGCGCGATGCTCGATTCAGGTTCACAAATAAATATAATCTCGATTAACCTTGCACAAGCGCTCAAGTTACCAACAAGGGCAACAAACTTGCCCATTGTGGGGGTTAATAACGAATGTACAAAGGCAAATGCGCTAGTAAGCACGAACATAAAATCAAAGTTTCACAATTTTAATGTGGATCTAGAATTTTACATCCTGGAGAATATTTCTACAAACGTTCCCGTAAAATCAATAAACGCAAAATCTATAAATCTGTCACAAAACATACAATTGGCAGATCCGCAATTCTACAAATCACGCAGCATTGACCTTCTTATAGGGGCACAGCTATTTTTCCAATTATTATGCATCGGTCAGATACGTACTAACCAAGCTGGTTTAATTTTGCAAAAATCCGTGTTTGGCTGGTTACTGGCAGGAGCGATTTCGAATAAAACGGCAAGTGCACCCGTGTCTTGCAACTTAAATGTATTACATAATCTAAACGACAATATCGTTAAATTCTGGGAAGTCGAAAATATCTCGGAAGATAAACAAAACACGAACGAAGAAACTGAATGCGAAAATCACTTTACGCAAACAGTCACGCGCGATGCATCAGGCAGGTTCATTGCTTCCTTACCGTGGAAATCGGACCCAAGTTTATTAGGAAGATCCCTCGAAATTGCCAAAGGGCGGTTCATAAATTTGGAACGCAAACTATTACGAAACGCTGACGCTAAGATGGACTATGACGCCTTCATTAACGAATATTTAACACTCGGTCATATGAAGGAATTAGGGAATATCAATAGCGCACAGGATAGCGGATACTTTCTTAGTCATCACGCGGTATACAAGGCAGAAAGTATTACCACAAAAACCCGTGTAGTATTTGACGCCTCATGTAAAAGCTCTTCAGGCTATTCACTAAATGATGTTTTAATGGCGGGGCCGGTGCTCCAGGACGATTTATTCAGCATTTTGATACGGTTCCGATTCTACAAGTACGTTCTCAGTGCAGACGTTAGCAAAATGTACCGTCAAATACTAATTAATCCCAATGATACATGTTATCAAAAAATCTTATATCGCTTTACGCCTAACGAGCCGATAGCAGTGTATGAATTAAAAACGCTGACTTACGGCACTCGGCCGGCATCCTTTATTGCTACTCGTTGCTTAAAGGAAATAGCCTTGCAAACGGAAAACACGAATCCTTCATTGGCCAAAGTTATCGCGCGAGATTTTTACATGGACGACCTAATCACGGGCGGTGACAATGAAAATTATCTTGTGCAATTACGGAACGACATTACTTCCGTGCTAGAAGGCGCTGGGTTCCCCTTACGAAAATGGGCATCCAACAATAAACTTATTCTAGACGGTTTACAATCGCAACAAACGAATTTAGTGCTAGACTGCAAGGAATCAGATAGTTTAAAAACCTTGGGCGTGTGCTGGGCTCCGGTTACAGATATTATAGAATACAAGAGTAACTTAAAAGCCGAAGCATCTCGCATAACAAAACGGCAAATTTTAAGTTATATCGCGCAAATATTCGACCCCCTGGGTCTCCTCGGTCCCATAATTGTAATAGCAAAAATTATCATGCAAGAGTTATGGAAGTTAAAACTAACTTGGGACGAATCCATTCCCGTCGAAATCTTTACGCGCTGGAAAAGGTTCGCAAACGAATTATTGGATATTTCCCAATTGGCTATACCGCGAAAATTAATAAATTGCAAGAATTCACGACTGGAGCTTCACGGTTTCGCCGACGCGAGTGAAGGCGCTTACGGTGCGTGCATTTACGTTCGCGAAATAGCATCGAATGAGACTATAAGGTCCAGCCTTATTTGTTCAAAATCTCGTGTTGCTCCACTTCAAACATTAAGCATACCTCGTTTAGAATTATGCGCGGCGTTGCTTCTTTCGGGACTAATGCGGAAGGTAATGGTCGCGGCCGAAGGCGTTTCCGAATTAAAATTCTCAAACGTGAATTATTATTCCGACTCTACCATAGCCTTGTCGTGGATTCACTCTTGTCCGAGCAGGTGGAAATCGTTTATAGCCACTAGAATAGCTAAAATCCACAAGAACTGCAGTGCAGAGTCTTGGTCTCACGTACCCACGCTCGAAAACCCAGCAGATATCATCTCGCGCGGTTCGTTTCCCGAACAATTGGGTGCCAATAGCTTGTGGTGGAATGGCCCTGCATTTTTAACGAACTGCGAATTTTCTCCTACACCCTTCAGATCGAGTCCGAACGACGTGGCTCCTGAAGCAAAGGTGCTAATTGTTCAGCAAGAGGCTGACCCCTCTGATGAATTTGAAAGGTTCATCTTTGCTAGGTTCTCGAAATATTCTAAATTGATTAGAGTCGTCGCGTCGCGTTGTGCAAGCGTTTTGTCGCATCATGGAAGAATAAGGCCCTCAGGCATTCCTCCGAAATAACCACGGACGAGTTAAAGGCGGCTGAAATTGCTCTAGTTAAACTAGTGCAAGGAAACCATTTCAAGTCCGAAATAGAACGTTTAAATAATTCTCGCGAAATAAACAAGAAATCAAAAATTTTATCGTTAAGTCCGTTCCTAGACTGTAATCAAGTCCTGCGCGTAGGAGGACGCTTACGCAATTCCGATTTGGAATTTGACAATAAAAATCCGATGTTATTGCCCACAGGTTCATTGTGCGACTTGATAGTGCAGGACACGCACGAAAAGAATTTGCACAGCGGAATGCAAGGAACCCTCTCTGCAATGCGACTGCATTACTGGCCTATATCAGGCAGAAGTGCCGTTCGTAAGGTCTTAAGAAAATGTGTATTGTGTTTCAAGCACAACCCACGAAAAACCGAACCCAAGATGGGTGAATTACCGTCAGCACGTTTAAAAATTGCGCGACCTTTTTCAAGGGTAGGTTTAGATTATTTTGGACCGTTTCATGTAAAGGAAGGGTCACGTAAATCGCGCAAGGTTACCAAGGCTTACGGGTGCGTATTTGTTTGCATGCCTACAAAGGCCGTACATTGCGAATTGGTTGAAAACCTTACCACGGAGGCCTTTATGGCGGCATTAAAACGGTTTGTTTCACGTAGAGGCGTACCTACTGAAATCTTTTGTGATAACGCAACCAACTTCGTGGGTGCAGCTAACGAAATGCGCGAAATCGTTAAATTTTTGTCCAATACTGAGACCCAAACCCCTATCTCGAAGGAGATGGTCACTCGCGGTATAAAATGGAGTTTCAATGTTCCCAGAGCTGCGCATATGGGAGGTTTATGGGAGTCGGCGGTTAAGTCATTTAAACGTCATATTTACAAAACAAGCGGGAATGCTCAATTAACCTTTAGTGAATTGTATACTCTTCTCACCGAAGTCGAGTGCATCCTCAATTCTCGTCCATTAACACCGTTATCCCAAGATCCTAATGATCTCACCTATCTAACACCCGGACATTTTTTAATCGGGGATTACCTGAAATCATTGCCCGAAGTTGACTTGCGGAGCGAAAACCTCAACAAACTGTCAAGGTGGCAATATACCCAGCGTTTGCAGCAAGAATTTTGGCTAAAATGGAGTCGAGATTATCTGCAGGAGCTACAACGTCGCCAAAAATGGCGAGTTGCCGAGGGGCCTACGCTTCGTCCAGGAGACGCCGTTATCATCTCTGAAGACAACATACCGTCCCGAGCATGGAAGCTAGGGCGCATCGTGGAAACGTACCCAGGTGTAGACGGTATAGTTCGTTCAGCTAGTGTTAAAACCGCAGGTGGTGTGATTAAAAGGCCTGCCGTACGGTTATGTGTACTACCGAGTGAAATTTATTTAGATTTTACGTTGCTATGTCTTGTAATTTGGCAGTTGTTGCTATTGAATCATTTTGTTTTTGAAATTACTTATTTCAAGGGTGGCCGCATGTTACGTCGTATTTTGTAATGTTTAAGTTAGACCTTATTTGAATTTCCCGCCAGTGTCCTGCGAGGCACTTCACACGACACTTCCAGTCAGGCTTCCATAGAGGAAGCACGCCTCGTCCAGTGAATAAAAATAATCAAAAATAAATCTCGTTATTTCATTCAAATAGTAAGTAATGTGTTAGAAAACCAATAATCTATCGGCATAACAAACAATTACCCCTTAATTTTTTCATTCCTGATCTTCTACAAATTAACTCTTTCTCTTTGTATTCTACGTTATCTCTTAATTTTTTCATTCCTGATTTTCTAGTAATTAACTCTTTTTCTTTGTATTCTACGTTGCCCCTTAATTTTTTCATTCCTGATTTTCTAGTAATTAACTCTTTCTCTTTGTATTCTACGTCATCTCTTAATTTTTTCATTCCTGATTTTCTATTAATTAACTCTTTCTCTTTGTATTCTACATTGCCCCTTAATTTTTTCATTCCTGATCTTCTACAAATTAACTCTTTCTCTTTGTATTCTACATTGCCCCTTAATTTTGTCATTCCTGATTTTCTAGTAATTAACTCTTTCTCTTTGTATTCTACGTTATCTCTTAATTTTGTCATTCCTGATTTTCTATTAATTAACTCTCTCTCTTTGTATTCTACATTGCCCCTTAATTTTTTCATTCCTGATTTTCTATTAACTAACCCTTTCTGTTTGTATTCTACGTTATCCACTTGGTTTGGAGTAGCAGCCAATTATACGTTATTTTAAATAAAACAAGAAGTTTCATTCATGTCATAGGTACATATTGTATTTAAAAAAAAAAAAAAAATTTTTTTTTTTTTTAACGTTTCGCCGATTAGGCTTCTTCAGAAATAAATATAAAACACAGTCTAAAAATATAAAAAACACAAAACTTAGGATAGTGAACGAATTAGAAAAGTGAAAAACTTACCAAAATTATTACATAAAATATACAAAAACTACAGTGAAAAAACTGGTAAAAATCAGTAAAACAATGAACAAAAGAACGACGAATAATTAAAAAACACTGTAACTGTTGTGAAAACATTTTAAAAATTGAAAATTAAAAATTTTACAAATAACAAGACATGTTGCTTGAAGAGAACCAAGTCTGAGAATGAAGGAAAAACCACACAAGGTTAAAAGTTTGAAGGTAAAATTGAAAATGGAAAGAATTTATTTAAAATCTTTATAATAAATTTAAAAAAGATTTTAAAAATTATTAGCAAAATGATCGTTGAAAAATTCAATTAGTAATATGGATAATAAAATTTAATTAATTAATTAAATTAAAATATATGGAATTTAAGTTTTCTACATCAGTACGATAATTAATACTGTTCGGCGACTTTTTAATCTCTAAACTTTCTAGAATTAGTCTTTTTTTTAAATTGGATTCATTATGAAGAATGGAGGTATTAGGGAAATCGAAATTGTGAAAGTTATCTATAGCATGATCTGATAGTGCTGTGTTAGGTTTGTTAGGGGTTAAAATTTTTTTTTTAATTGATTGTTTATGTTGTGAAATTCTGTTTTTTAAATATTGTTTTGTTTGGCCTATATATACAGAGTTACAATTATTACATGGAATAGAATAAATTATGTTTGATTTAAAATCTGATTTAATTTTGTCTTTTAAATTACTGAAAAATTTTTTACCAATTGTATTATTATTGAAAAAAGCAGTTTTTATATTACATTGTTTAAACAGTTTTGCAATATCATTAGATAAATTAGGTATGTACGGAATGGATAGATAAGGGTAATTGTTTGGGTTGGGATTATTATTAATTTGTTTAGTTTGTTGTGTTGTTTTATTGTTTAGAGAAAACATTCTGTTTTTTATGTGTTTGTTAATGAAATTTAGGGGGTAGTTGTTGGATAGTAGTATATTTTTAACGATATTAATGTTTTCAGAGTGATATTGTTTATTAGATAGTAATATAGCACGGTCAATTAGGCTGTTAATGACACTTATTTTGTATTTAATTGAGGTGAATGAATTAAAATCTAAATAACGGTTTGATTTAACAGATTTTCTATACCAATTAGTGTTTATTTTACCTGACTGAGATCTGAAAAGGCTGATATCTAAGAAATTGATGGAATTGTTATTAAAATTTTCTTTTTCTATAGTAAATTGAAGGTGGGTATTATAGTTGTTAAAAATATTGAAAATTGTTTGTATGTAATTTTGATTAGCACCAATTATTATATCATCTACGTATCTTTTATAAAAACATATGTAAGGTTTATTATTTAACAATTGAGTTTCCATGTCACCTAAGACCAGTTCAGCTATGGTTGAAGATAAGGGGGAGCCCATTGGGACACCAAAAGTTTGGGAATAAATTTTATTATTGCATGAAAAGTATGTTGAATTTAAAACAAAATTAATAGTATACATGAAATCTTCTTTAGGGATATTAGTGAAATTTTTAATTTTTGACCAATTATTGTCTATAGCTTGAAGAGCAAGATTAATAGGAATATTAGTATATAATGAAACAATATCAAGAGAAAAAAGTTGATGATTATTAGGTAGAGTTACATTATCAATGAATTTTTTGAAACTCCAAGAATCTTTTACACTGTATTTGTTTAGTTTAGTAATATTAACAAGTATATTAGATAAGTATTTTGAAAGATTATAAGTAGGGCCAGTATACGATGAGACTATGGGACGTAAAGGAATATTATTTTTGTGTAATTTTGGAAGACCATATAGAGTGGGTGGTGTACTATTGTGGATTATTAGTTTTTTGTAAATGTTATTGTCAATATAATTGTTATCTAACCAAGATTTAATAATTTTATTGTTTTTTATTTCGATGGCTGAAGTGGGATCTTTTTTTTCCAATTTGTAAGTATTATGATCATTAAGCAATTCATTAATTTTATTATTATAATCTGTTTTATTAATAATAACAGTTTTTTGTGTTTTGTCAGCATTTGTTATAAGAATATCATTGTTGGCTTGAAGAAATTTTTTAGTTATGTTAATTTTATTAAGTAATAGTTTATTTTGTTTTTGTTGTAGTGGGGGAAGAATGTTAGTTTTATTTTTATTAGTGAAATTAGTTATGATATTGCAAAATTTTGTTCTAATATTATGTTGATTATTATTATCAATATTACTAATTGCTTTCTCGACATTAATGATAAAGGACTCAAGAGGAAGCTTTTGATATGGATTGAAAATATTAAATTTTGGGCCCAGTTTCAGTATATCAAGGACGTCTGTTGGAATATTTTTATTATTGGATAGATTTTCTATACAATTGTTGTTATTATTAATTGTGAAAAGGTCAGGGTTTGGAGTATCATTACTATTATTTTTTTTTTCTAAGAGAAAAAGTTTTTTATTATGTTTTGAGATGATTTGTTGACGGGTATTATTAATGAAACATGTTAACTGAGAAATAAATTGAGCAATAATAAGTTTGGGAATAAATATTTCTAGTGAGTTTTTATAATTGATAATTTTTTGTTTGAGATAATTTAATAGGGAAAATGAATCATTGATGATTAAAGACATAGTAGTTAAAGAGAATTGTAAAAGGGCATTATTAAATTTATTAGCATTATTATTGTTTTGGAAATTTATTATCCATATTACTAATTGAATTTTTCAACGATCATTTTGCTAATAATTTTTAAAATCTTTTTTAAATTTATTATAAAGATTTTAAATAAATTCTTTCCATTTTCAATTTTACCTTCAAACTTTTAACCTTGTGTGGTTTTTCCTTCATTCTCAGACTTGGTTCTCTTCAAGCAACATGTCTTGTTATTTGTAAAATTTTTAATTTTCAATTTTTAAAATGTTTTCACAACAGTTACAGTGTTTTTTAATTATTCGTCGTTCTTTTGTTCATTGTTTTACTGATTTTTACCAGTTTTTTCACTGTAGTTTTTGTATATTTTATGTAATAATTTTGGTAAGTTTTTCACTTTTCTAATTCGTTCACTATCCTAAGTTTTGTGTTTTTTATATTTTTAGACTGTGTTTTATATTTATTTCTGAAGAAGCCTAATCGGCGAAACGTTAAAAAAAAAAAAATTTTTTTTTTTTTTTTTTTTTTAATACAATATGTACCTATGACATGAATGAAACTTCTTGTTTTATTTAAAATAACGTATAATTGGCTGCTACTCCAAACCAAGTGGATAAAACTTCCCAGCTGTTTATTTTTAATTATATTCTACGTTATCTCTTAATTTTTTCATTTCTAATTTTCTATTAATTAACTCTTTCTCTTTGTATTCTACGTTACCCCTACATTTTTTTACACCTACTCTGTTTCTTATCAACTCTTTGGCTTTGTATTCTACGTTAGCCCTGAATTTTTTTATACCTACTCTGTTTCTTCAACTCTTTGGCTTTGTATTCTACGTTACCCCTGAATTTTTTTATACCTACTCTGCTTCTTATTAACTCTTTGGCTTTGTATTCCACGTTACCCCTTAATTTTTTTATAGCTACTCTATTACGTATCAACTCTTTCTCCTTGTGGTCTAAATTTTTTCGTAATTTTTGGATACGTAGTTTTCCACTTAAGTCAGTTTTTCTACCCTTCCTATTCGCGACTGTTTCGACAATCTTATAAGGACACAATTTAAACATACTACTCCGAGGGGCATTTAAACGTTGAATAAAATTATATTTTAACAATTGCGTTAAATAATGGAGTGTTTCAAAACTACAGCTTACCGCAACCCCATCTTTGACATTTTTCGCTGTAATACGCGAACTACTCTCCGAATCAAACATCCAAACTCGGTAGTATCGTTAATAATTTCCTTAAACAAAGCAACAGATTTATTATTACATGATATATACCCGCTTGAAAAGTTATAAAAAACTTTGACAATGTTTCTTCAATATTCTGCAAAAACTGACCTTCACTCATGTCTAACTGATGTGCATTGACCGTGTAGCATTTATTTTTAATTTTGACATATTCATATTTCCCTTCACTATTCCCTAATTGCAAAGTATCATCAATATCGCCGGCATCCCATAAATACGGAGAATTGAAAATCCGAAAGCAGGTAGCTACAACGGCATTTCTAAGATTTTAAGACTGTATAAAAGTTTTGTGCCCTTCATGAAAAGAGCCTGCTTTTATTACTTTAGGATTTTGGAAATCAGAATCTACTTTAAAATTAAACCGTTTGAATTTCATCTTGTTATGATAGTAATAATATGAGTCTCACCAAACTATTTAATTTACGATATAAACTACGATCTATGTTAATCTACTCGAAGTAAATTAATACTCCTAGCAATAATAAAACAATCACAATAATTACACAAGCAATAATAAAACAATCACATTTCGACTTAGCGCTCGCTGTATGTCACTACGACATCAACAATATATAGCCGTTTCCTTCTCACATTTAAATGTTGACAAAAACGTACGTCTGCTTTTAGAAATACACTGTACGTTCAAAGTTTTTGTCACGACAACCGTTGAGTATAAAGGCACGCGAGGGTCCAACGGGGTAGAATTGTGGGAAGTTTGTAATCTTAAGTAGTTAAGTACCTACCTGGTATTTAGAAAGAATGTACAAACTTTTAACAATAGATAACTAATACAGCGTGCTTCAAAACTATGGACAAAACTAACAAATATTTAATAAATCTGCAAACGTTACAAAACACATATTTGTATTATAATATGACATCTCATTTTATACAACAAAATTTAATTTTACAACTACAATAATATACAGGGTGTTTTATTTCAAATATCAAACTTGGCTATTGTACTCAGAAAAGCAAAGACCCCTGTATACGTAATTTAGGAGAACGCAGAGCTATGCAGGGTGGATGATTTTTCATTGTCCAGCTTATATCTGCTGAAATATTAAAGATACAAGAAAAAGTTAAAGGAGAGACTTAACTAAAAGAGCCTGGTGTATAAAATAGCGCAAAACAAGTTTTTTCCACGCTCCACTCATTTTCCGTACGTTCCACTACGTAACTTAGGTTTTTTAAATCGAACACCTTGTATATTTTTGCGGAAAAAGATTTTAATCAACTTCTCTATACTATCTATCTTATAGGTCTCAGCTGAGCCGCTCCTTTAACTTTTTCTTGTATCTTTAATATTTCAACAGATATAAGCCGGACAATGAAAAACCAACCACCTTGTATATACTACTGAACAACGTTTCTATTTAAACTCCTTGGAAATCAATTGAATGCGTGGCGAGAAAAAAGAAACTATAAGGGTTCGATACGTACAGAAGAGAGACACCAAAACTCAACGGAACTTCGCAAATTTCTCATCAACCGTACATTTTAGCTATATGAATACCTTATAGAATATGATAGATAATTAAATTTTGCATTCAATTGTATAAGAATATACAGGGTATTTCATTTAAAATAACAAAGTTGCTTATTATACCATGGAAAGAAAACGCCCTGTATGCATGATATATATTTAGAAAAATGCAGAATTATATAGTGAATAACTTTTATATTTACACTTCTTTCATATTTTGACTCATAAAAGCGCTATAGGAGCATCAATTTTCGATTTTCAAAACCTCCTAGAGGGCGCCACACTGAAATTCTGGCCTTCGTCAAAAAACAAAAATGTAGCTAATACCAAGCTACATAAGTATAGAAAATTTAAACAAAATCCTTGTACCAGTTTTTTTGTAATAATTTTTCAAATATTTCAAAATTTTTTGGAAGAGGGCCGTAGCGACCATTTTTGGATTTAGTGAAAAATTTTTTTTTTGGTGTAGTACAGCCAAAGGGCTTTCAAACAAGTTGTTGCGGAATCTCATCCGATAACTCGTTTTTGAGTTATGGGGCGTTAAAGTCAAAATTTTGAAAAATTCATAGCAACCGCCATTTTGAAGTTAGAGAGTCCAGCAAAAAACTGTTTGCCTTCAACTATGGTCTTCTTTCATATTCCCTACTCATATTTTCAAAATTGCGCTTCTGAAAAAATGCTACCAAAAAAACATGTGTAACTTCCGCTTCCAGTTTCGGATGTTTTTGAAAAGCTTATTTTGTCGATGAATTCTCGATATACCCCTTCAATTAAAATTTCATTAAAATCGGTTCACTAGTTTTTGCGTTAGAGGCGTTACATATATACATACATACCCACCCACCCACAGACAGACATTTTTTCTAGACCACTTTTTTGGGCTTCTGGGGGTCCAAAACACCCATTTCCGTGAAAATCTCGATTTCGAAAATTTTCATGATATCAATACTTCCCATATACCAGTGGTGGTATGGGAAATTAAAAAGAGAATAATACTGTGGCTGTGCGACGTTTGTTGTGAAGTGTGTGAAATAACTACTGATTTCCGCGCGTCAATTAAATGTAAATCCTGCCTACAATTTTGTCATATTAAATGCGTAAATCTTAAAAGGTTGCCTAAATGTGGTATTGTTTAAAATACTCGCGCTAGAAAATATTTTAAGTATTAGTATTGTTTATGGAACGCTTTACGTTTACCAATGTATTTTTAAGTTGTTTATGTACTGATTTTTATGTTTTATTTAAAGTAAATGTAACGAAAGCAATGTAAAAATGTTCGCTGCGAGAAATGTTCATAAGTCGGGACCGGATAAAAGTCCCGACAGCTATTTGTCATTCGATGACGTTATTCGGCACTGAACGTGGATCCCGAGTCGGGGCGGAATAAAAGTCCCGACAGCTATTTGTGACGTCATTCAATGACGTTATTCGGGACTGAAAGTGGATCCCAAGTCGGGACGCTAGCCACGGCGAAATTTCAAACGTCAGTTGAATGTACTTTTGAGTATAATTATTTGCTATTGGTTGACGTATTGTCGCGCGTTGTCTTTTAAAATTTAGTTGACATATTTTCCGGGGCATTTGTAAGCTTGGTGGAGCTTTATCTCTTTTATGTTGGTGGGTACATTGTTGTAGATTTTGGTTCCTATGTATGATATATTCTTTTTGCCGATGTTGATGTAACGGTAAGTAGAAGTACTACTGCTTTCTTTGTACCCTTGAATATTAACATTAACTCTTGCTTAACAGCTTACCTCGAACTATCTCACTTTCTGTCAATTTATCTCAGGGTGATTCAAGTTACGGTGTATTCTGATTACACTGATATTAGGTTCGAGTCCCTTTAACCCTACACCTACTATATCTAGAAAAATAATGCAAATAAATTGATAACTACTGAACTTTTATTTACAATTGACTTAAAACCTACATAATATTCCTACCCTAGTTTCCCTACTCTAGCTTATCTCTTATTTAAATATAATGTCATGCAAAACGCTTAATCCTATTAATGTCGAATTTCACACACGCGACCTGTAGGGCGTGTTTTAGGTCGAAGTTTCACCTTGATTCTCCGCCGATCCCCTCCGTCTAGATACACTTCAAAGCACTTTATGTAGCATGTATGTAGCCGTGTTTAATCACTTTAGCCCTGTGGGTATCCACGCCAATTTGGCACTATCGGTTAAAAAATTTAACTGTCTGCTTTTAAATTATACCATCCAAGCCACCCGCTCTATCGCACTTTTCGGTCTTACCTCTGTCTACCGCTCTCACCCCTCTGTCATGGTATTTTCATCTCCAAAAATTCTCGACTTCCTTCGCAAAACTATCCCCCGCTGATCTTCCGCCTTTTTTCTTAGAATTTTAAGCCCCGTTGGCCGTCACTGACCCTGAGGCGCTTACTGTACTGCCTTAACCTACACCCTTACCACGTAACAAACAAGACTTACTTACTACCTGCGCAATTTATAGAAAAATTATTTGCAAGACCCACCCATTACATTGGTTCGCTGGTTTTTCATAAAATATGCAATTCACTATTTTCTCTTGTTTGGTGATTGTGTGTCTGCTTAGGTTTTACAACTATTATGTTTGATCATTTATATCCGCTAGTTATCTCATGAATCCTTAGTGTTAAATCCAACCACAATCCCCAAACAAAATCACTGGCGACCACGAATTTATATTCATAATTGACTGCCGTTTGTTTGGCCGCGTCGGCGTCGTTAAGAAAATGTTCCCAGCTTGGAGGCCGCCATGATGTGAACTTTCTAGGAAATTTTGCTTCGTGTAATTCGTATGCACGATATTGTAGTAACATATTTGACGTAACTTCAGATGTGAACAGTGTGGCTAAGCGGAAATTTTACTAGCCCCATCTAGGGGTTCGGAGTATTTTGTAGCGGTGACGTCAACCGCTGTTTGCAACATTCTTTTGAGTTACCTCTAGGCAATGAACACCTCATTGGCTGTTGCTGGATATTTACATTTATAGTTGACATAATTTATAAAAGCGACTACAATCGACATTTAAATTCAAGTTCATTTTGATTTATAAGTACATACCCCAACCCTAACCATTAAGTTCACAAATCGTGCCTCACCTAAGTTTTAGGTCACCCGGCGTCCCTATTACATTGGAAATATTAAATGTTTTGAGATAATGAAAATTATTAATTTCCCTTTACTGTTAAAAGGATTAATGGTAATAAACTTGCGTTTCCCAGCTTGTTTGCAATAAGCTCTTTACTTTATTTTTATCCAAGGAATAACTTTACCTGAAGTTAGCACTACCATTTTTACACCTACTGTATAATGAAAATGGTTTATAATGGTTTATTATAACCTTAACAATACAAATACCGAACAGACTCATTTACAATTAAAATTAGTATACCGTGCGGGTCATATCTGAACATAGGTATACATTGCATATATCAAGTTTATCCGAATTCCTGCTGCCCATTTTTTTGGAAAAAATTGGTAATGGTACTAATCTAAAGAAAATAATATTCCGCGAAGTTTGATATTAAAAATTCTTTGTGTAATACTTCTTTACCATAGAAATATAAAATTAAAAAATGTACTATTCAAAAAATATGAGTGCTGCGCATGTCAATACAAAAAAATATTTACATTTTTCCAATACCTACAAAAATTTTATATAGGTATTTGTTTTCATTATTTATTTTACAAAGTATTCTCTTAAACGTGAACGACGCGGAATTCTCTTTAATTTTCTACCATTACCAATTTTTTCCATAAAAATGGGGAACAGGAATTGCATAAACGTGATAAACACTGTAAAAGAACTATTTAATTGACATTCTCAAGCGTTACTTTGTTAAAATCGATGATTATATAAATAATAGGTATTAAATAAATATATAAATAATAATATTTATTTGATTCATACGTATTTCGGCATCAATGTGCCATTGTCAAAAGCATATATAAGATATTTAATAACAAATGCAAAATGATTTATATAGTAACTGCTGATTCTATTATTTTAACACTGCGTGAAGCAGCTGGCCCCAATCAACCCGTCGGAAGTCAGTCGCTTATCAGTGTTTTTAAAAGATATCTATTCCAAATTATATTTCGCCACTTCGTCCTTCCAGATCAGAATGATTACATAGTAGTAGCACGCATTCGTGCAGATGGCAGCACACTGTTTAAAGAAGACAGATCTCCCTCCGCTGTACTCCGTAACCGGTCCCTTCATTACATGTTTTAGTGCGGTTGGTAGTACACGCGTCCCTTGTAGTTACTGCTCCTCGCGTTACCCACATTTATAACCTAACATTTATTTTTATTTTTAGAAGTATGGGTAAATATAGAAATATTTCAGGAAGGAGAGATATAGGAATAAAAAATACTCGTGGCGGAGCTTATACATAATGTTTAATGTTACTTAAGCTCCAGTCCAGGATTGGGAAGCTAGATTCTGGGAGCTTGGAAGAGGATTCCAGTGCTAGCTTTACTACATCCGAGGATCGCTACCCGAGAGGTTCTACCTATAAGTATGCAAACGATTGTAGTCCGAGAGATTCAACGTCACGCAGCATGTCTTCTGCCATACCTTGTGGGGGAATACCTAGGGGAGACCCGACTTCGCCCTGTGAATCGCGGGTTAAACTTCCTTTAGCCCCACACACCATTGCCCAAGCTAATAGAAGAGAAACCTAAGCTGAAAATTTCGTCATCTAAGGAGGAAATCCTTAGTTTTCTTGGAGAAAAAATCCAGGTAAAAAAGGGTAACGGGGGCCAGAATTCAGCCGGTACTGGCAGAAAGGTAGGCAGAAATTTGTCTCTGGGTTTAGATAAAGAGACGAAAGAACAATTGTTGTTAAGGGAGACGGCCCACCTGCAGATACAACAACCGTTATTACAGAGTTCAGTGAGGGGGGAAAGATTGCCAGCCTACATCATAGTCTTTCTATGACCCGAAGTTCTTTCATAACCTCAAATTTAAATAAGTCTGTGAAAGTTATTGCAGAAAACTGCTAGGTTACCTCCTGGCTGTACGGAGATCAATTTTTCGACAAGGTAAAAGCAGCCAGGGAATTAGAAAGAAGTAGTAAGTAGCTTGTGGCCCCTACAACCTGGTTGAGGCGCCCTGTTTCAGCTACAACTGTGAAAGAGGCCTCTTCAAGGGCATTTTTGAACTACGCAGGCCCATCACTCAAAACCAAACCGACCTTTTGCCAGGACGGTCCCAAAAATCTTTGCAGCCACAGAGCTCTTATGCAGGGAGAAATACACAGCAAATCCGTCGATACTAGAGGTGAGTTGTAAATTTAAGGCAGGTAGACTAAGAGAGTTTGGCCACATATGGCACCAAATTACTTCACAACAAACTTTTTTAGAGTGGGTAGTGAGCTATAAATTTCCTCTGAAATGTAAAAGTTCAGAAATAGCCCCACCCACACCTGCCTCATTATTACCTGCAGAACTACCTTTACTCTCTAATGATGTAAATAAGCTGCAAAAGGTAGGAGTTATTGAACAATGTGTGCCTTTGCAAAGGCATTTTCTCTCACCGTACGTAAGGTAGGTACCCAAACTAAATGGGGAGGTGAGACTTATACTAAACTTAAAAGCATTAAATAAGTAGTACATCAAAGCACCACTTTTTAAGCTGGGGGACTACCAAATAGCTACCAAGGTGCTCACAAGAGTTTGTTACTGGGCATCGGTAGACCTCAGGAACGCTTATTTCTCAATCTCTGTTCATAATGAATATAGAAAAACCTACGATTCAAAATTAATAACGTCCTTTAGGAGTTTATTGGTCTATTTTTTGGACTTTGCACTGCTCTTTTTGTGTTCACAAACATTACCCACCAAGCCTGTAGTAAAATTATTACGATCCATGCAGTACCTGTCAGTAATTTACCTGGATGACTTTCTGCTATGATGACTTAATTAATTGCCAGGATAACGTTAACACTAACTCCTCAGTACTGGAGAAATTAGGTTTTTATATTAATTATGACAAGAACCAGGTAAACCTCTCAAAAAGGTGTAGTTCTTTGGGCTTTATATTTGATAGCGACAAGTTTCACTTAGTTCTTTTAGATAAAAAAACAAAGAATACTAAATATAGTTCAGAGATTTGTGGGCCTTAAAAGTAAGTGAAAAATTATTAGAGATTTTTCCAAGTTTATTGAGACTGGTAGCAGTGTGTCCAACAGTAAAGTGCGGTTGGTCGCATACCTGGAAGCTCCAAAGGGAAAAAAATTCTTGGCATTAAAACAAACTGGCAATAAGTTCAACGCTCATATGCTGCTATAACAGAAACTACAAAAGGTTTTTGGCTGGTGGCAGAATAACATTAATAGTTTTAATCCCTTTAGGCTCTAATTTTATACAATAGATATCTTTACTGATGCCTCCCTAACAGGTTGGGGGGCTTGTTGTAACAGAAATAAAACTCACGACTGGTGGGACCAGGACCAAAAGAATTTGCATTTATGGCAATTAGAATTATTAGCGGTCCTTTAGGAACTTAAATGCTGTGCCAAGGATTGAAAGAGTTGTGAAGCTTTATTGAGTGGACTAATCCCACAGCGGTTTATTAGATGAATAAAATGGGGGGAAGTCAATTACACAGAGTAGCAAGTGAAATATGTCATTGGTGTGAAACTTGTGTAATACGGATTGTCGCTTCATGCATCTCCTCCAAGATAATAGGAAGGCAGATTTGCAACCCCACATCCTACCTTAGGAACCAGAATGGGAACTGGCTAACTTCGCCTTAATCAAATAACTTGCTAGGTTTTTGGGATGCCCCTAATAGACCTGTTCAATTCTAATGTAAATACAAAATGTGAGTCTTAGGCATCCTGGTTCCCAGCACCAGACTGTTATGCCATCGATACATTTTCGATTCACTGGGGAAAAATTGGAATTTTACGTTTTTCCCCAATCTTCGCTAATGCTAAGAATGTTGAATAAAATAATAAATGATAAGGCAGAGGGGGTGGTCGTAGTGTCACACTCGCCTATGCAGACATGGTTCCCCTTATTCCAAAAATTGTTACAAAAAGAACCCATAATATTTCCACCAGGTAAACAGCTTCTTCTTTTACCATTTAGGTCTTGCCACCATCTACCCAACAACTGTACCCTGGGCTCTGCCTAGGATGTTGGCATCTCGGACAAAATGTACGCAGGGTCACGACGACTCCACATACAAACTTTGGTGGCAGTTCTTAAACCAGCAAAAGATCAATCCGTTTAACCCAACGCCACAGAGCCTAATGGACTTCCTTCAGGAGGAGTTCAACAAGAGCAAGACCTATGGTTCATTAAATTCCCATAGATCCACAATGGCACTTGATTCGAAGGAGGGGATTGCATCAGAACCAATTGTAAGGAGATTCTTAAGAGGAGCATACAAGTTGAGATCACAAAAACAAAAGTAGGAATTCACCTGGAATCCCTCTATACTATTAAAGTACCTTGCAACTTTTCACCCTCTCAAATCTCTTACTGTACAGTCATTAACGTACAAACTGGTTACTCTGTTGGCACTTAGCACAGCTCAGAGACTCCAAACGTTAGCAACGACTAGTATAGATAAAATCATGTTCACAGACCTGACCAAGACATCAGGTCCAAATAAGTGTCAAACTCTATTGAATTTGCCATACAGAAGAGAAAAACCTGAACTTTGTGTGGCGCCCACACTAGAACTTTACTGGAACTACACAGCAAACATCAGGGCCAAGGGAAATAAATACCTTTTTATATCAACGAAGAACCCACATAGTGTGGCTTCAACTCAAAGATTATCACGATGGATAAAAACAATAATGTCAAAAGGAGGAATTGACACCTCAAAATTTTTTTTTCTGCAGACAGCATTAGGCATGCTGCCACACAAAAGACCGGGTGAAGGGGAGTGGAAGTGGAAACCATCCGGAAGTCAGCCGGCTGGTCACAATCTTCCCAAGTGCTTCAGGTGTTCTATAACAGACCTTTGAAACACAACCTTTTAGAAGCATTAATAACAGAATAATTGAGTAAGAAAGAAAAAAGTCAAAATTAAAATAAATTTAGAATAAGAAAGAAAGTTAACCGTTAGTTAACCTTAGGACAGGATGTCTTCAAATAATCAGGTGGTCGCAACTAACTTTAAACAACTACTTTGTAATCATTCTGACCTGGAAGGACGAAGTGGCGAAATATAATTTTTCGCCCGATCGTGTTGTTATGTGTATTTACCAGCTTTGTTAATAGATAATAGGGTGTATTCTGTACAGCAAAAGTTAAAAAATAGCGGGCCGCTAAAACTTAACAGCCCGTTAATAGTTTTTGGTATTCTATTGGACACCTTTTAACGGATGCCTGTTAAGTATTAACAAATATCTGTTAAATATTAGCGGGATCTAAATCGCACCAGTTAAAAAATTAAAGGGAACGTTAACTTTCGCTCAGCTATCATTTCTAACCTGTTTGTTTTAATAAGTACCTGACATATCGATTTTTCTTGTACGTTATGGCAATATTTGTAGCGGCAGAGATTTTCGATGAAATGTTAGGGGGGTAATGCTGCAAATTTGCCGTATATGTGAATGCATGCAATCATTTTTGTAAGATTCCCCGGTCAATACCGCACAAAAAATCAAAAACGTCGAAACGCTAAGAAAAGTATACCGAGGGTACCTGTGGAACGATTTTCTTAAATAATCATTAGGTAATTTACTCGGTAATTTATTACGAAATATGATTTATGCAGTACTTGATATTATTTCGTTTCTTCATTTATTTAATTGAAATAAATTATTTGTTATTAGTTCTATAGGGACCTACGGAAATTTGTGTACTACAAGAGCCTCATATCCTGAATTGTCTAACCCGAACCCTTTTTTCAAAAAACTGTATTTTGTCCAACTTATCTTAATTAATAATCGTTCGTAATTTTAGCTATGACTTATTATTAACAAGACGAAATCAAAGAAATTTCAGTAATCCATTTGAACTTCCCAATTCTGCAGTTTTGAAGTTATTTACATTAAGTAAAGAATGTGTAACTGACTTAAAATACACTCTTTGAGCAGTTTATGCCTCCACCTCAAAGAAGTACTGACATCCCTAAACATATCAAAATATTAACAGCATTGCATAATCTCGGACTATCTTTTTGTTGTACGAGGACATTGTTTACGTTTTTCACTGACACACTCCATATTTTAATATTTGAAGTATGCCTACTAGCTTATATACAAATTCACCGCGTAAAAGTCAAATACTACAAGATAAGTCCGCTTACACTAGAACAATTTGTTTGTCATATAACTAACTTCAGACCGTATGATAGCGGCTCTGCTAAAAAGTAATATTTTAACGGAGCGCTAAAAACTAGTGTTACAGAATAATAAAATAATAGCGGACCGCTAAAATATAATATTTTAACGGAGACCGCTAAAATTTAACTTTTAACGGATGTGCTACAGAATACACCCTATTGTAAGTTGGGTTTACAAAATTTCGATTGGTTGGTATGGAAACACCAGTGCTGTTCGAGTTTATAACCTAATAAGGGTCTATTCTGTAACCACCGGTTAAAATTTAACATGGCGTTAAAATTTTACCAATCGTTAAGCTTAATTATGACAGCTAAAACTGCCATTTAACCAATCAACGCCAATGTTTTAAATTTAGCGCTTGATTACAATTTTAAAGCCACGTTAAATTTTAACAGGTTCATACAGAATAGACCCTAGGGCGGTAAGTAAAACAAAACATGCAAATTTGACACTTCTAGAGGTAGCGTTCTGATTTTATTTTAGATACCTAGCACGTTTGATATCAAGGATTGTGCAATCAAAATGAAAAGTCAAAATTTCATAATTACATTTTAAAAACTACTTATTCCCAAATAATTCTGTAAATTCGATCGAGCAAAAAATATTATACGGCACACGGTCGGTAAGTGCTTACCTACAGATCTCAAAAATTGGAAAATCTCGATCGTACGGGTCTCGATTTTCCAACTTTTTTCGATCTGTTAGAGAGCACTTACCGACCTTGTACCGTTATATACTATAACGATCAAACGAACCTACCTGTGAAGTTCGATCGAAATTATATGAGCCACATCGCCCGAACAGATCAGATCCCACCCTTCTCGCTAACACCTACCCCTATAAGTTGTGACCAGTGGTAACATGTAATGAAGGGACCGGTTATGGAGTACAGCGGAGGGAGATCTGTCTTCTTTAAACAGTGTGCTGCCATCTGCATGGATGCTTGCTACTACTTTATAATTATTCTGATCTGTTCGGATGAAGTGGCTCATAATATAATTTCGATCGAACTTCACAGGTAAGTTCTTTTGGTCGTTAAAATCTTTAGTAAAGAAGAATCTAAGAGTTCAATTTGCTCATTCATTAAAGGTATGTTGTCTTTTGTGTGTTTATAAATCTCAAAAGCTTCCAAAATATTTAATTTATTTTTGTTATCAGAAAAGTGTAAAAATTTAATTGTATTATTAGATGTTAATGTGTGATTTTGTTCTAACAAATGTTTAGCATAATTTGATTTATGTGCATGTTTATATTTGTAACAATGGATATGTTCTTTTTGCCTAATACTGATATTTCTAATTGTTTGAACTATATACAGGGTGAGTCATAATTAGGTGTAAAAAATTTAACAAAACCTTCTTTAGGCCAAAACAAAGCAATTAACCTAATACACCTTAGTGCCAAAATGCTTCCTGAAAACGATACAGGGTGTTAATAAAAAAAATTTTATTTACTTGATTAATTTGAAAATACATCAAAATAAACAGAAAATCAACAAAACAATGACTAAATAAGTGAAAACTAGCAAATGTTCAAAATGCCCCCCGCTAGCCTCAATACAAGCATGGCACCGTTGGCACTAACGATCCATACACTTGGTGCATATTATACTTTTGACGAATTTCAATAGCATCCTCGAAAATCGTTTGCTGTAGCTGTTCCCTCGTGTTAATTACCTCACGGTAAACCAGCTGTTTAAAAAAACCCATAAAAAGAAATCCCGCGGATATAAGTTAGGACTCCTTGGCGGCCATCTCACAGGACCAAACCGGCCGGTCCATCTACCATTGAAATAGTCATTTATCAATTCCGTAACGATTCTGCCATTGTGAGGAGGTGCACCGTCTTGTTGGGGGAACATCTGTTGTCTAATGCTTAACGGGATGTCTTCAAGTATATCATCCAGCTGGTGTTCAAGAAAGTCCCGATAACCATTCGCATTGAGCCGATTATCGAGTTCTTGCAACTCCAGTAAAGAACCATTGCAGATTCCTCCCCATACACTGAGAGAAAATCGCTTCTGGAACCTTCTACTCCTTCTTACGCTTCTACGACAATTCCTCGCGGTCAATTTAGCGAACGACAATTCACCGTTTCCAATTATGCGCCAGACAAATTCTCGCTCCTACAATTTGTCGTGCGCGACAATTTACCGCCTAAGATAAATAATGATCACAACTAATTCAGTTTTAAGGTATTACAAACAAAAAAAAAAGTCCCGCTCAGAACAAATAACCTAGCAACCATGTACACAGGAAGAGGGAGGCTACACCGCTTTCGCGCTATGTTTGATATATATATATACCTGTTCAGAACTAATAACCTAGCAACCATGTACACAGGAAGTGCGAGGCAACACCGCTTTCGCGCTATGTTTGATATACAGTGTGTCCGCGTAAGTTGGCTACATATGGAAAACTTTGTTATTATTGATTTTATGAAAAAAAGTTATTCTTCATAAAAAGTTCTGCATGTTCTAAAACCCAAAATTCTAATCAGATATTA
Source organism: Hemicrepidius hirtus (assembly GCA_963082805.1). NCBI lineage: Eukaryota > Metazoa > Arthropoda > Insecta > Coleoptera > Elateridae > Hemicrepidius > Hemicrepidius hirtus. Next base: position 26,040,781 of record OY720159.1, read on the forward strand.
AATTATATCAGTCGTATCATAATAATAATAATTATATCATTTTTGTTCAAAAGTAAAGTACCTTCATTTTTGACCATATCGAAAAATTTTTATAAGAAAAGATGTTATGGATTAAAAATAATTTTTAAATATTCAAGATTGTTTATTTACAATTAAAAAATATTATTAATTAATTAATTAATTATTAAATGTAATGTATTAATCCTCAAACTTAAACTTTCAATGTTATCGCAGAGAAAATGTAAAAATAATATTTTTTAATTGTAAATAAACAATATTGAATATTTAAAAATTATTTTTAATCCATAACATCTTTTCTTATAAAAAATTTTCGATATGGTCAAAAATGAAGGTACTTGAACATAAATGATGTAATTATTTTTATTATGATACGACTGATATAATTTAATATCTGATGGTTGAATTTTGGGTATTAGAACATGCAGAACTTTTTATGAAGAATAAGATGTTTTCGTTCCGCTTCTATTAACTCGACCCAGATAGTTTTTATTAGTTTTCAATGTTTTCTTTTGTATTTGGATTTGTTAAAAAAAAAACAATAAATTAATTTTTCTTTTTTTTAATTTGAGTTTTACCTGAAAACGGCTTCGCTTTCGGGATTTTAGTATTCTTCATTTTTGTCTTATTTTTAATTGTAGAACACATATCCGAGCGCTGGGGAGTGAATATTGACTCACCCTGTATATGCTTTTGAAAATGGCACATTGATGCCGAAATATGTATAAAGCAAATAAATATTGTTATTTCCCGTTAAAATCGATATTTTTATATATTTTTAGGTAGGTAGGTAGGTAGGTAGGTAGGTAGGTAGGTAGGTAGGTAGGTAGGTAGGTAGGTAGGTAGGTAGGTAGGTAGGTAGGTAGGTAGGTAGGTAGGTAGGTAGGTAGGTAGGTAGGTAGGTAGGTAGGTAGGTAGGTAGGTAGGTAGGTAGGTAGGTAGGTAGGTAGGTAGGTAGGTAGGTAGGTAGGTAGGTAGGTAGGTAGGTAGGTAGGTAGGTAGGTAGGTAGGTAGGTAGGTAGGTAGGTAGGTAGGTAGGTAGGTAGGTAGGTAGGTAGGTAGGTAGGTAGGTAGGTAGGTAGGTAGGTAGGTAGGTAGGTAGGTAGGTAGGTAGGTAGGTAGGTAGGTAGGTAGGTAGGTAGGTAGGTAGGTAGGTAGGTAGGTAGGTAGGTAGGTAGGTAGGTAGGTAGGTAGGTAGGTAGGTAGGTAGGTAGGTAGGTAGGTAGGTAGGTAGGTAGGTAGGTAGGTAGGTAGGTAGGTAGGTAGGTAGGTAGGTAGGTAGGTAGGTAGGTAGGTAGGTAGGTAGGTAGGTAGGTAGGTAGGTAGGTAGGTAGGTAGGTAGGTAGGTAGGTAGGTAGGTAGGTAGGTAGGTAGGTAGGTAGGTAGGTAGGTAGGTAGGTAGGTAGGTAGGTAGGTAGGTAGGTAGGTAGGTAGGTAGGTAGGTAGGTAGGTAGGTAGGTAGGTAGGTAGGTAGGTAGGTAGGTAGGTAGGTAGGTAGGTAGGTAGGTAGGTAGGTAGGTAGGTAGGTAGGTAGGTAGGTAGGTAGGTAGGTAGGTAGGTAGGTAGGTAGGTAGGTAGGTAGGTAGGTAGGTAGGTAGGTAGGTAGGTAGGTAGGTAGGTAGGTAGGTAGGTAGGTAGGTAGGTAGGTAGGTAGGTAGGTAGGTAGGTAGGTAGGTAGGTAGGTAGGTAGGTAGGTAGGTAGGTAGGTAGGTAGGTAGGTAGGTAGGTAGGTAGGTAGGTAGGTAGGTAGGTAGGTAGGTAGGTAGGTAGGTAGGTAGGTAGGTAGGTAGGTAGGTAGGTAGGTAGGTAGGTAGGTAGGTAGGTAGGTAGGTAGGTAGGTAGGTAGGTAGGTAGGTAGGTAGGTAGGTAGGTAGGTAGGTAGGTAGGTAGGTAGGTAGGTAGGTAGGTAGGTAGGTAGGTAGGTAGGTAGGTAGGTAGGTAGGTAGGTAGGTAGGTAGGTAGGTAGGTAGGTAGGTAGGTAGGTAGGTAGGTAGGTAGGTAGGTAGGTAGGTAGGTAGGTAGGTAGGTAGGTAGGTAGGTAGGTAGGTAGGTAGGTAGGTAGGTAGGTAGGTAGGTAGGTAGGTAGGTAGGTAGGTAGGTAGGTAGGTAGGTAGGTAGGTAGGTAGGTAGGTAGGTAGGTAGGTAGGTAGGTAGGTAGGTAGGTAGGTAGGTAGGTAGGTAGGTAGGTAGGTACTCTTGTTATCTTCAGGCCCCGATGCTATTAGGTTAACCGAGGGCTAGGGGCCTCTAACCCTTTCTGCTCCACACACCGACCGGCGATGGACAAGGTTTTGATCTGGTTTCTTCTGGTTTTGACGCAGGGAGCTGGCGCCATGGGGTGTAACTTCGCAGACAGCGGAGCCAAGCTTCCATGGGCCCCCGGCCTGGCAAGCGCTTTGGGGGGTGCCCGCGTCGTCGGAGGCGCGGGATCCCGGAAAGTTTTTCAAACGTGTAAGGGACTGGAGCCCCAGAGAGTTGACATGGTCCTCTCAATGGTGGCATATGACGGTGCAGTGGGGGAACTCGCTGGCGGTGATGGAGATCCCTTCATCGTGGGTACACCCCACCTGAACAGCCCTCCAAAGATAGGGATACAAAGGGAGAGAGTATGAATAAAAGCAAAACTGGAAATAGCAATAGCGGAAATGGAAACGATAAAGTAGAAAAGAAAAATGAAAGAGAACTAACAGAGAGAACTAGCCAAACAACTCAGCCCAACAGTGAGGGCCACACTAATGAAGGCGAACAAAGGGGATCTAAAAATACGGACACTGACAGCAGTAAAAAATGGAAGGACAGACTGATAGTCGTCACCTCCCCTCCGCAACCTGGTGGAAAATCTCCAGCCACGCCGAATATTGGGTGTATCGATCTCACCTGGGACGACGAGACGAGGAGATCCATTAAAAGGAAAAGACTGGGGGCTTCTCCGAAGCAGCCAAATCCAGAAATAAGTCACAGAATTCGGTTAGCGGAAAAAATTAGAAAACTCACGAAGAAAATGGATGCAGAAGCTAGAAACCTAAGTAATCTGATAAAAGAAAACAACAACACTAAGAGAGAGATCAAAGAAGGGGTCAGTGCAATGAGAAGCCTGACTAGTCAATTGATGACGAAAGATATGTGGGAGCTGATGGAGACGCTGGGAGCTGAACCATATGGGGGAGCCCAAGTAGAGAAGAGTGAAATGGGGACGCAATCTGCACCCGTGACAGTAACTAGAGGCACACAGACAGAACAGACAAATGCGGAGGACAGCATAAAAGCCGGAGTGGAGGACGAAATACAATTAAAGATGGTTGTCGACGCAATACAAATAGTGAACGCGCAAGAGGAAGTGGACGAGCTTCTAAAGGAAAGATGGCCAGAAGGAGCCTATACGAAGACAAGGCTGGAAATAGGAAACCCTATAAACAAGGGATTAGGCATCTTGGCGGTCATAGCTAACGAAGAGGAACGGGAAATGAACCAGGGAATACTAAAACAGTTTAAAGAAAGATTCCCAGAGCTAATGCAGGAGGAAGCCACGATAAACGAACCATTAACTATCAGCCAGATTACGAAAAGCATAAAAGGCGGAGTCTCAGTCGCCAGGGAGCAATATATAGTCAAAGCAGCGGTAGGAGGAGCCACCCAACAAGAAATCCTGATAGCAATAAGACATCTGGATAAAATAGCGGATGAAAAAGGAGTCAACGAAATCAGCATGCCTAGAATAAGTGGAGTAGATATAGAAGTACAACGCAAACTAGCGGAGATCGCGCTTAGGAACAGCAACAACAATATTAGTATACATGTACCGAATGTACCCAGCAAAACGGAGGTAAACAATCCCGAAACAAGGAGCAACCAGAAGAAAAGACAAAACAATGAGCCCAGCTCGGATAAAATTATAGCTGCCGCAGAAGGGAAAACATACGCAGAACTCCTCAAGAAGGTAAAAAATAGTGTCGACATCGACCAGCTGGGAGTAAGGATAAAGGCGGTCAAAAAGACCAATAGAGGAGACCTTATGCTAGAAGTCGCGGGGGGTAGGGAGAAGACAATAGCCCTAAGGGAGGAGATACAAAGGAATACAGAAAACGCCAAGGTAACGCTGCGTAGCAATGATGAGCTGCTGCATGTCGCAGATATCGATGCATCTATCGGTGAGGAGGAACTAATGAGAGAACTCTGTCGCAACGTAAGTGGTCTCCAACAAACGGACATAAGTTTCAAGTCGTTACGCCCAATGAGGAACGGAAACCAGGCGGCAACGGTACTGGTAAGAAAAGACACGGCGGCGGAGCTTGCCAGAAGAGGCAGGATCAAAGTAGGCTGGGTTATGTGTAGGGTTAGGAAGAGGGTAAATGTTGTAAGGTGCTACAGGTGCTTGCAATTTGGCCACCAAAGGGCAGAGTGCACAGGAGAAGACAACAGTGAAAGGTGTATTAACTGTGGGGAAGAGGGGCACAGGGCCAGTGAATGTAAAGGTGGAGCATATTGCAACACATGTAAGACAGAGGGACATAGGTCGGACCAGACCAGATGCCCGGTATTTAGAAACCTTGTATATAAAGGGGCAAAGGGGGGGGCGGTAACGAGTAAAAATGGCGCCTAAAGGGGGAATAAAAATCCTGCAGACCAACCTGGGCAGGAACAGGACTGCACACGACCTAGCGTTTGCGACGGCTGCGGAACATGATGTGGATATCATAACGGTAGGAGAGCCAAATAGGAACATTACGACGGGGAGGGGTTGGGTATGTGACAAGGGGTTGTATATAGCTGTATATATTAGAAATAGGAACATTAGAATAGTAAAAATAAAGCCTCAGGTTGGCTTCCTCGTTATACAATTAGAAACGGTTAAGCTTATGTGTTGCTACATTTCACCGAACATAGGGTGGGAAGTGTATAAGCGTAAAGTTAACGAAATGATGTTAATAATAAAGTCTTCAACGGAAGAGTGGGTGTTCATGGGCGACATAAATGCGAAGTCTGCAGAGTGGGGTTCGCCAACGACTGACAGAAGGGGCCAGTATTTCAGCGAGTGGCTGGCGACGAATAACATGATTGTACTAAACACGGGGGACAGGCCCACGTTCGTCAGAGGCAATAGCAGTTCATACATAGACGTGACATGCGCGACCCAGGGGACGAGCGCAAAAGTCAGAGGTTGGCGAATTATGGACGAAGAGCCGGGCACGGAACACAGGTACATCTATTATGAAATAGTGGGCAAGACCCCGAGTATGACAGGAGGTCGAGCCGACAAGGTCAACTGGGATGTTTTCAACGAGCTGTTGCATTGGGGGATCGAGAGGGAAGAGGAAAGGGACGGCGTAGGAACAGCAGCCGCGAGGCAGTATGACAAAATAATGAAAGAAGCATATGAGGGCAGCATAGAACGTAGTAATATCAGAGAGAGGACAATGCCTTATTGGTGGACCGACGAAATTGCAGAGAAAAGGAAACGGTGCAATACGGTGCGCAGGAGCCTCACCCGCAAAACCAATGAACAACGAAACAACGCGGAAGAAATGGAAGAGTTACCCAGAATATATAAAACCACCAGGAAAGAATTACAGCATATGATAAATACAGCCAAGACAGAGCACTGGGAAGAATTATGCAATAGACTTAACGACGATGTATGGGGGGCCGGATAATGACTTGGTCATGAAGAAGTTTAGGGCGTACGTCCCCTACCAACTAACTGCTGATAAAACAATGGAGATAGTAAACCAACTATTCCCCAATAGACGAGAAAGGAGGTCCACCTTTAGAAGAGATGTCGACGTTGATCCTTTCACAGAAGAAGAGCTAGGACAGGCCCTGAAGAAAATGAAGGCGGGAAGAGCCCCGGGGCTGGATAAGATAACCCCGGCGATAATGCAGATGGTGGGCAGAACGGCGACCCAGTGGCTGTTAAGCATAATTAACAACCTTCTTCGGAGAAAATGCTTCCCGGAAGAGTGGAAGATAGCCAGACTGGTACTCATACCTAAGGGACCAATGGACGAACAAAAATTTAGACCTATATGCTTACTAAACACGGCAAGCAAGGTTTACGAAAGTATGCTGAAAGACAGGCTAGAAAAGGAGCTGGACGAAAAGGGAGGGCTAGCAGAGTACCAATTTGGGTTCAGGAAAGGTCGAAGCACGCTGCAAGCGGTCGAAGTAGTGATGCGGAAAGCACAAGGCCAGGAGAAATGGGGAGCTCTGGTGACCCTGGATGTAAAAAATGCCTTCAACACTGCCTCGTGGCAGCGCATAATCAGGGAACTTAGGCGTCTGGAAATATCCGAATATCTAGTGCAGACGATTGATAGCTATCTGTCCGGGAGATTTTTAAAAGTGAGGGGAATACGGGAAAAGGTGAGAGTGTCGGCGGGAGTGCCGCAGGGGTCAGTACTGGGGCCAACACTTTGGAACGTGTTCTATAACCGGGTCCTAACGCAGAATTGGCCAACGGGGGTAAGCGCAGTGGGCTTCGCGGACGACCTGGCGCTGGTGGTGACGGGGCGAGACGCCCAAACACTTATGAGGAGGGGAAATGATGCACTAGAAATGGCGGCTAGCTGGATTGAAGAGCAGGAGTTGGAGTTAGCACCCAACAAGACTGAGGCAGTGATCATCAAAAGACCAAGGAACAAGCAAATAGTGCAATTTAGATGTCTACATACAGATATAACACCAAAAAAGGCGATAAGATATTTGGGCATAATGATTAGCGAAAGGGGTTGGTGGGGCGCACACATAAAAATGGCTGTCGAAAAAGCGGAGAAAAGGGTGACGGCGCTTAGCAGACTTATGCCGAACATTGACGGACCAAGTAGCAAGAAAAGAGAGGTACTACATAGTGTCGTACAGTCCACAATCCTCTATGGGGCACCAATATTTCATGAAGTTAGCTTAATCAAAGCCTACGGCAACATGCTAGATAGAGTACAAAGGAAGATGCTACTAAGGGTGGCGAGCGCCTATAGGACGACATCGGCCAAGGCGCTTCAAGTTATAACTGGAACGGTCCCGTTGGCACTGTTGATTGGGGAAAGACGGCGGCTATACCTGAGGGCGGATGGCGCAACAAATAGGGCCAAAGAGGAGGAACGGCAGAACACGATACAAAGGTGGCAGCAGCAATGGGATGAGACTAACGAAGTGGCGCAATGGACAAAGAAGCTGATCCCACATGTGGGGGCTTGGTTAGGTTGTAAGCATAGGCGCTTAGACTATTTTCTAACCCAGATGCTGACAGGACATGGTTCATTTATGACATATACCAAAAGGATAGGAAAAACAGAGAACGACAATTGCCACTACTGCACCATGACGGACTCGCCGGAGCATACACTCGCGGAGTGCGCAAGATGGGAAGTGTTCAGAAGGACAGCGGAAGCCGAATTAGGAGCTGAAATCAGCACAGGAAATCTGACGCAGGTAATGAATAGAAGTAAAGAAACGTGGAACATAGTCCACACATATATAACGCACATTATGAGGAAGAAAGAGGAAGAAGAAAGAGAATGGCAAGGACTATAGAAAGGGGTACATGGAATGCGACAGCACACAACGACCGATGGTAAGCGAATAGCAGTACCGGGCGTTGGGAGTGAAATAGGTGGTTTTTAGTCGGTAGGCGACTGGACATCCAGTCGAGTCCGACAGTACCCGGACGAAGAAAAGCGCCGGGTCAGCATGAGCTTTTCCACCTACGAAAAAAAAAAAAAAAAAAAAAAGTAGGTAGGTAGGTAGGTAGGTAGGTAGGTAGGTAGGTAGGTAGGTAGGTAGGTAGGTAGGTAGGTAGGTAGGTAGGTAGGTAGGTAGGTAGGTAGGTAGGTAGGTAGGTAGGTAGGTAGGTAGGTAGGTAGGTAGGTAGGTAGGTAGGTAGGTAGGTAGGTAGGTAGGTAGGTAGGTAGGTAGGTAGGTAGGTAGGTAGGTAGGTAGGTAGGTAGGTAGGTAGGTAGGTAGGTAGGTAGGTAGGTAGGTAGGTAGGTAGGGAAAGATACTACAGGCTATTAAAGGGGAGTACCCGGAGGTTTCGAACCTCCTAACTGGAGACCTAAAGACGATGGAATATATTAGAAAGAATACGGAAGTGATCGTTAGTAGGGGAGGGGGTGGGCAACGCGCCTGTACCCTTTTTATCCTCCCGCTAGACACAGGGGAGACCGGGGGGAAGGAAGAGGCGGAAAGATTATTTGAACTAATTAAAACACTCGAGGGGGAGATGGAGTCACAGCAACTTTTACAGATCAACGTAATGATGAACGAAAACCTGGAAGATGAATACCTAAGGAAATGTGTAGAATATGCCTTTGCAAGGACAGACAAACGGGCCCTGGTCACTAGCAACAAAAACAAGCCAATAGATAACACTCTACCCGCAAATAGAGGGAAAAAGCAAGCATGGCCCAAATTGGGGGAAACCACGGAGAAGATCATTGTCAAGGGGGAAAACAGAAATTACGCTGAGGTGCTAAGGGAGGTTAGGAAAAAAGTGGACATTGAAAGTACCGGGGCACAGATCAAAAACATAAAGAGAACTGCTGGAGGAGATGTCCTGTTGGAAATTAAAGGGGGAAGAGAAAAAGCACGAGCCTTGGTGGGGGCCATACAACGAGCGAACGTGGCCACGAAAGTAGAGGTGAAGGATAACAACACCATCCTTCACATAACTGATATTGAGGGGGACATAGACGAGGGAGAGATCACGGACGCGATCACTGCAGCAGTAGGAGGCCGAAACACAGAGGGAGCTAGAGTGATCTCAATCAGACCGAGCCGGAACGGAAACAACAACGCGACGGTAGCGATGGACAAGCAGGCAGCAGAAATCCTGATTCGGGCAGGCACTGTCAGGATAGGATGGGCACCCTGTAGGGTCAGGGCCAGGGTAAACCTTGTGAGGTGTTACAGATGCCTGGAATTTGGGCACAAAACAGCGGGATGCAAGGGAGATGATAGGTCCAAAATGTGCATAAACTGTGGGAAAGACGGACACAACTCAAGAGACTGTAAGGAGGAGAGCTTTTGCACAACTTGCAGTATCCAAGGACACAGGGCTGACCAGACTAGGTGCCCTTCTTTTAGAAAGTTAATACACGAGGCGGCGAATGAAATGGCCAGGGGGAAGGGTAATAAGAAGAATGGCCGTCACGAAAATTATTCAAATTAACGTGGGGAGGGCGAGAGCCGCACATGATGTCGCACGGGCGGCCGCAGACCGATGGGATACGGACATAATATTTTACCAAGAGCCAAATAAAAACCTGGTCAGGAACAAAGGGCTAGCACATGATTCTAGGGCGGACGTTGCTATGGAATGCCGCAATAAGAACACCGGTATAATAATGCATAGAGCCAGAAATGGCTATATAAAAGTGGCTTGCAAAGGATGGACCATATATAACTGCTATATATCGCCAAACATCCCCTTTAACGTGTTTAAAAGCATCATCGACGAGATAATGGAGGAGGTGAGAGACAATGCGGAGGAGTCTTTGATTCTAGGAGACTTAAACGCCAAGTCCCTCTTATGGGGTTCAAATATCGTAGACGAAAGGGGTGAATACGTAGCGGAATGGATGGCTTCACTTGACCTAACAGTAATAAACGATGGGAAAAAACCAACCTTTGTGAGAAGAGGAAGTTTCTCTTATATAGACGTGACCCTGGCAACAGGAAATTTGTCCAAGAAAATTAAAGGCTGGGAAGTTAGGGACGAGGAATCGCTCAGCCTACACAAAATCATCACCTTCTGGGTGGAGGACGGCGCACACAAGAGCAAAGTAGGTTTTAAGGAAAGGCCGAAGGTAAATAGAGACATGCTGAGAGACGCGTTAAAGATCATGATGGCAAATAGAGAGGCGGAACCAAGAAGCACCATGGAAGGCATTAAGGCGGCACAAAACCTGGCATCCACTAGACACAATAGAGAAGGAACGGTACTACAGCCGTACTGGTGGAACGAGGAAATAGAGGAAAGAAGGGAGAAGTGCATACAGACCAGAAGGAAACTAACAAGAGAAAGGAGGAGAGGGAACGACCCCCGTCGCACGGACAACTTAGAGCAACAATATAAAGAACATAGAAAGGAATACAAGACGGAAATAACCAGGTCAAAGAGACAGCACTGGAGAGACCTATGCAAGGAACTGGACAATGATGTATGGGGGCAGGGGTATCAGCTGGTGATGAGGCACTTGAAAAGGCCACCCTCCCAATATAAGATGGACCTGGATGAGGCGTACAAAATCGCCAAGGGACTATTTCCGGATAAGACGGACAGAAGAAGGAGCGTAAGGGAAATGGAGGGAATAAACCCAACTCCGTTCGGCATGGAGGAGATGGTAGCTGCGGGGAACAGACTGAAAGTAGGAAGGGCACCAGGCCCGGACGAGATAACGACCGAGACAATTAAGGAAGCGTTGAGGGTAGTCCCAGAACATATTCTCAAAGTCATGAATGAACTACTGAATAGGCAAGAATTCCCGGCAGAGTGGAAGGTTGCAAAGCTGTGCCTAGTACCGAAACCTGGCAGTGGGCAGGCGGGTTATAGACCAATATGTCTCCTCGACAGCATGGGGAAATTGTATGAACAGATGATCAAAGCGAGGTTAGAGGAAGAGATTGAAGGCAGAAACGGGATATCCCGATCCCAGTATGGCTTTAGGAAAAGATGTTCTACAATCGACGCAATTCGCACCCTGATAAATAGTACTACCGGGGGAGACACAAAGTGGGGAGCGGTCGTTCTAATCGATGTTAAAAATGCGTTCAATACCGCCACTTGGAGTAAAATCATAGGCAGACTGACAGACATAAATGTAAGTGGGTACCTAGTGAAAATAGTGGACAGCTACCTAAGTAACAGGCAAATAACAATAGGCAGGAGAAAGATACATCAGTCACAGGGAGTGCCGCAGGGGTCGGTACTGGGACCAACGTTATGGAACGTGCTGTACGACACAGTGCTAAGATTGGAGCTTCCACCAGGATGCAAGACAGTGGCCTATGCCGATGACCTGGCATTAATCATAACGGCAAAAGACAAAACAAATCTGGTTGAAAATGCGAACGCCGCACTGTTCATGATAGAGAGGGAGATGGAAGAATGTGAGCTCACAATAGCTCCAAATAAGACGGAGGCGGTAATTATAAAGGGACCAAGGAAAAGAGCTGGCATAACCTTTGAGATTGGGGGAGTAGACGTAACGCCTAAGAAATGCTGTAAATACCTAGGAGTATGGGTTGACGACAAGATACGATTCACGGAGCATGTCAAACAAGCAGTGAAGAAGGCAGAGGGGCGAGCTGCCGCCCTCATGAAGTTAATGCCAAATGTAGGCGGGCCTGGTAGTGGGAAAAGACAAGTTCTGAACGGCGTAGTGAAATCGACGCTAATATACGGAGCTCCGATATGGCACAATGCGATAGACATGGAAAGATATAGGCAAATGGTATTGAGGCTGCAGAGGAAAATGCTACTAAGAATTGCCAGTGCGTATAGAACTGTCTCAGGAGAAGCGCTGTGCGTGATAACGGGGGCGGCACCAATGGCCCTACAAATTAAAGAAGCTACCACGATGTATGAACATAAGAGTCTAGGGGAACAACAGATGACAAAAGAGGAAATCAAAAGGCTAACTGCGGAAAAATGGCAGGAAAGATGGGACGGAAATGTCAGCACCGCACAGTGGACAAAAAGGCTGATTAGGCAGTTATCGCCGTGGTTAAACTGTAAGCACAAAAGGCTGGAATATTTTCTGACGCAATTTCTCACAGGGCATGGGTGCTTCAGCACCTACACAAAAAGAATAGGGAAAACGGAGGACAACTGCACGTACTGCAACCTAGTCGACACGCCGGAGCACACGGTCATGATCTGCGAAAGATGGCACGCAGAAAGGACATCGCTAGAAATCGAACTAGGAAGGGGAATCACGGTAGAAAGCATAATCCCAATCATGCTGGAATCAAAAGAGAAGTGGGACCTACTACATAGGTTTATTACCAAGATAATGCGCAGGAAAGAACAACAGGAACTGA